>SSNR01000067.1:783353-796637 GCA_006937965.1 Callopanchax toddi | reverse complement strand
GGGGGGGGGGGGGGGGGGGGGGGGGGGGGGGGGGGGGGGGGGGATCATTACAAAAAAAAAGGTTGACAACCTCATTTGTAATTCATCATTTTTGCTTTTATTTCTTCTCATTTATCATGCCCTTTATAAATGTTTTAACAAAAATGCCCTTGATCATCTTCAGTTGGTCTAAAATGCTGCAGTGACACTTAAGTGGAAAAAACTTAAGGACACACCTCCAGCTTTATCAGCACTCCTGATTTTAAAATCCTGGTAGTAACTTTCAGAGTGCTGCGTCCTCATCTGTTGATTTTTTAATCCTCAGTAGCTCCAACCAGACATCTTTAACAGAACCCGAAACTCCCTTTAAAACTGGAGGTGATGGTTTTTGACGTCGTTTTAATGCATTGATGGTGGTACAATTTATAAAAAGCTGACTGTTTAATTTAGATGAGCTTTTAGTTCAGATTAGCTACTCTCTACTCTCCATGTTTGTTCCTGTTCTTGCTGTCACTGACTTTGTTCTGTTTTAGAATGATGACTGGTCCAGTCCTTCTTTTTGTCTCTGCCCTGTCCTCTCAGTCTCCTGTTGTTCCATCCTGGTCCAGGTTCTTGTCCTGGTTCTTGTCTTTGTCCTTGTCCTGGTTCTTGTCTTTGTCCTGGTCCGGGTTCTGGAGGTTTCTGACTGTTGCTCTCCTATGTGGGATCCTTATTCAACACTGAGCTGAGTCAAGGCTGTCACTAGTTCTATGTGGGGACCCAAGCATGCAGGAGTATCTGGACTTTGTAATGGAGCAAAATCACTTTCAAAAGCCAGTCGACTACCTCTGAGCTTTACATAAAACTAAAAGGAATAACACAGCTCTAAAGAAGAGTAACATGTTTCTACAGAATTCTAAGGCATGTCATTTGTTGGATTTCATGGTTTGGTGTTGGAAATTTAAAGTTGCCAACAGTTTATTTCTTTTTGTAGAAGAACTTTCTTACTGCAGTGTTTAACTCTGCTACCTGTTTTCCTGAATAAAGTGGGGATCCAATCCTGAACAGCTGGATAAATAAACTACACCGTAAAAAAATCTAAATCAAGTCTTCAACAGTAATTTCTGTTTATTGATCATTTTAATTATAGAAAACATTACTCCTTAAAAGACTTCTTCTTATCAGCACTGTCAAACTAAACAACAGAGAAATGTTCAGTAATGACACTTTGTTATTTTAAAAACTTGAGAACAGACTGGCAATAAGTTCAGGAAAAAAATGACTCTGATTGGTGATATTTGAACTTACTAAGAATTATGGTGGCGCAGTTGTTAGCATTGTTGCCTCGCAGCAAAGAGGTGGTGGGTTCACGTCGTTGTCTCTCTGCCTGGAGTTTGCATGTTCTCCACATGCATGCTTCCTCTCAAAGATATGCAGGTTTGGTCAATTGGTGACTAAACTGTCCCTAGGTGTGAGTATGTGTGTGAATGGTTGTTTGTCTCAATGTGGCCATGTGATGGACCGGCGACCTGTCCAGGATGTCCCCCACCTCTCGCCCCTTGAAACCTCAGTGGAGGATGAACCACCCTCAGTGGAGGATGAACCACCCTCAGTGGAGGATGAACCACCCTCAGTGGAGGATGAACCACCCTCAGTGGAGGATGAACCACCCTCAGTGGAGGATGAACCACCCTCAGTGGAAGATGAACCACCCTCAGTGGAGGATGAACCACCCTCAGTGGAGGATGAACCACCCTCAGTGGAAGATGAACGACCCTCAGTGGAGGATGAACCACCCTCAGTGAAGGATGAACCACCCTCAGTGGAGGATGAACCACCCTCAGTGGAAGATGAACCACCCTCAGTGGAAGATGAACCACCCTCAGTGGAAGATGAACCACCCTCAGTGGAAGATGAACCACCCTCAGTGGAGGATGAACCACCCTCAGTGGAGGATGAACCACCCTCAGTGGAGGATGAACCACCCTCAGTGGAAGATGAACCCTCAGTGGAGGATGAACCACCCTCAGTGGAAGATGAACCCTCAGTGGAAGATGAACCACCCTCAGTGGAGGATGAACCCTCAGTGGAGGATGAACCACCCTCAGTGGAAGATGAACCCTCAGTGGAGGATGAACCACCCTCAGTGGAAGATGAACCCTCAGTGGAGGATGAAGTGGTAAAGAAGAGGGATGGATTAATTGCACGAATACCAGACAAGGCTGTTTTGTGGAGGAATGTCCTGGAGCATCTTTGAAATATAATAAAATATAACCTTGAAAATAATAGATCATACAGTTTAATATCATGTTGATGTATTATAACTTCATTATTGTCATGTCCTGGGTGCCTGCAGGCAGTCTGTGTTTTTCCCTCAGGGCGTGGCAGGCAGATCCTCTCCAGCTGCAGCTCCCAGCTGCAGCTCATCAGCGTCATCAGAGGAGGACCTTCTTAAGGAGCAGATCCACAGATGGACGATGCCAGTCTTTTCCACCTCACTAGTGGTAAACTCAGGTCTCCTCTAAGTTTTGTATCCTTGAACCTTATAATTATTTTCCTCTCATCTCTCCAGCCAACCTGCTCGGCGGCGTCCACCTCAAGATCCTCCAGAGTCCTCCTCAACCTCATGTCCGCCTGGTCTGCCTGTCCCCCTGCCAGCCAGCTGCCTCCACTCCATTCATCCTCCATCAACTTCTCACCACCGCTCCAACCAGTCTCACCCAGGACAGACAAAACCTCCCCAAGATCCCTATCTTCATAAGACCTCCATTCAAACCTCATCTCAGCACGTTAACCTCGCCTCCATATACTCACTCTCCTCTCTCCTCTCAGAAGCCTCCTGTACTCGGATTCCACGGATCCACCTCCACACCACCAAATCTTATAATAAAAACATTATTTTACTTACCTTCTGTTTTCCTCCGACTGTTGTGTTGCTCCAGGATCCTCACAAAACCTCAGAATATGACAATTATAAATTACCTCTTCTTAAAAGGATACTCCACCAGTAAGTAATTTGTCTATTGTCATATTCCTCAGAGTTAGATAAGTGGGTAAAAACAATTTGTAAACAGCCCAGTCGTTTTCCTGATACAGCAGGCGAATATTCATGCTCCTTTAGCATTAGCTTAGCGTAAAATACTGTAAGTGAATGGTACCTAATAGCATGCTAGTAGGTACCATTCACAAAGCACAGCTTTTATTGTGGTGGATGAACTCTTTACTTTCTGAGGCGATCAGGTTGCTTATGGGTTTAACCCCAAAGTAGCATGGCCCCCTGGTGGGGCTCACGCTGATGGCGCTCTCTCATCAAATGGATACTTGTTGAGTGAAAACTTCTTGACAGCTTGTGACAACCCTGCTTATTGATTCCATATTGTGTCCTTATTTATTCAACTCCACAGTGAGTCGTTTTGTTTATTTGTTTTTGTTTTATTAAAAATGCAGCGATGACTTCGCCAATTCAAAACGCTGATGAGCTAAAATCTAAACTAAAGACCTAGAAGTCCTGATTAGTCATTTTATTCATTAAACAGCAACATGTCTTGTTATGGAAATGACTGAAAGTTGGATCAACACTTAAAGTGCTGATTGAATACTTTGGTTCATAGAGTTTTGTCTTTTTTATTGTTTTTTGTTACTTTTCCTGTTTAATGACAAAGCTTCCTTTGGTACTTATGAATGATATTTTTGGGATCTATCAGTGGATTTGACTATATTTTGGGCTGGGGCCAGCTGCTTTTATAGAAGGGCACATTCTAAAACATGCAGCACTTAGCAGGGGGCCACAGGGGGGCCAAGCTTGTTGTCACGGGGGCACTGCCCCCCTCTAGGACCGCCCCTGCAGGTGACCATCTTTTATCACTTGTGTATGCTTTAATTATTGATTTGTAACAAAAGTTTTGAAAATTTTGTTTTTAAAAAGGAAATGGAAAATTGTCCTTTTAAGTACCTTCTAATATCACTTAATTGTTAAAATGATACATTTCCAAGTGTTTCAGTGAGCACTCTTTAAGGAGTTAACAGTCTCATGTTGGTGAGTAAAGAACCAGCTTGGACTGGACGAGTCCCCCTTACACCCACTGACTGAGCTCAGAACAGTCCAACCCGGTCCAAAACGACTCGGCCAACCCTGGACTTATCCAGCCTTTTCCCTCCTCTTTGTGTCTTCCTTATATTGTTTATATGGCTGTTTTAAAAGCTGGTCTCCATGGCAACGACATGACCCCCTGCTGCTGTCCTTTAGTAGAAGCCCTGATTGATGGCCAGTGGGCAGCCATAAAGGCTATCTGCTGTTTCCAGACCAGACAAACATGGCCCCTGATCTCAGATCCCAGAGAGGAGAATGTTTACAAAACAGAATTCTACTCATTTCTGTCTGAAGATTTATTATGAAGACGGAGCCTAAGATAATACCTATAATAAATTATTACTGGGTCATGAAGGAAATTTGAAACTCAGTCCTTGAAGTACGTCTCATGAAACCGTGATGTTACCAGGTGCTGTGCTGTGTTAGCACGCTGTAGAGATTCAGGGACGCTCTGAACGAGAGGAGCTGGTTAAGAGTAAAAACGGTGAGCTAGCAGGAGCTTTGTCACATTTTCTTTTCTGTCCTGGGCCTGTTCTTCTGGGAAAAGCCTTCATCCTCGCTCCACATGCGTGTCACTGGCCTTTTGTGTGCGATGGTGCGCGCTCACGAAATGTTTGACGTTTCCATACCTCTCTTACAATCCACAGGTTGTCATGGAAATGAACAGGGAGGGGGGGTGGCAGCGAAGATACAGTGATGGGGAGAGTGAGCCCAGGAGGGAGGTCAATTAGCTGGCTCCTCTTTTGTGAGCCTCTGTTATCAGGGAGAACTCTAAGCAGACTTTTGTGATTTCAGGCTAAAATCTTTACAGATTATTAAAAAGAGACCCAAGATGTTCTACCGCAAAGCAGCCTGGGTAAGAGCTGAATCTCCTCTATGTGGCTAAAGATGTCAGAATTATGTTGGTCTGCCTGATGTGTTGAACTACATCCAAAAGGTTCAGCACTAAAAGAGCAACTATTTCCAGACTAAAGTCAGAGCTCTCAGGGTGATTTACTCTAACACTCATCACACAACGATTTGAACCCATCACTCCATATAGTACTACTATCCATACAGCAAGAGGATGCATTCAAAACACTTATCATGACAATTGTTTACTGAACTGTAGCGAATGTTCCAGTAGGCCAAGGCTCGCTGCTGTGAGACGCCTTAATGTTTTCATTTGAATTGTTCACTAATTGGGTTCTGCTTGGCGTGTTGCTGGCGGAGGGTCTGGTGTCTGTCCCGGTGCCTGGCCCTGGGGCCTTTAGTTTGCTGGTGGGCCTTGGTACCACCTAGCCATGTGGGGCTGGTTCCATCTGCGCTGGGGGGGAGGAGTCTTGGGTCTGGGGGGGGGGCTTTGCCTGGGTGTCTATGTCCTATGTAAGTTTGTAGTTACTATGTGCGTGATCGAGGGAGGTATAGTTACCCTGCTGGGGTGGGGGTGGGGGACTCCGTGGGCTCTGTGGCGCTGTGTGGGGCTCCTGCCGTGGACCTGGATGGGTGAGCCGGCGATCTCCCTGCCCTGGGTGGTTTTGGGGAACGGGGGTGCTTACTGGGGCCAGCGGGGGAGCTGGTCCCCTGGGAGGGCTTGTCCCCCCAGTCTTGCCTCCCCATCCCCAGATTTTTCCCTCCCTCTGCTCCGTCACGTCACCACACACACAGGGCTTTGGGTCACGGGTACGTCATGGGTGTGGAGCACCATCTCTGCAGTCCTGTGGCCCAATTTTATTGCACAATTTAAACACTTCCACCACAGACATTCTTACATTATGCATCTAGGGTCTTTGGAGGAATTACACCCAGTAATACCCGGGGGGAGGGAGGTCTAGCCGGCTAACCTCTCCTCCGGTGTCATTACCCACCTCAACGCATTTAGACACTTAGGATCCAGGGCGGGGCATGGCGGGCCGCCCCCCACTCTTTTTAAAAGCATCTTACTACAACACGCATCAACACCACATTGGAGCAGGTGGGGGGAGACTTGGGGTCTTCACACACCCCTGTTCTCTGCTCGCTGCCTGGGGCCTGGGGTGGAGCGGGCCGTCTGGTCGGGGTCTGCGGTGGGGGGCTGCTCGGCTGCGGCGGGGTGCGCGGTGGTCTGCTTATCCCCACTTCAGTAAGGGAGGGACCATCTTCTGGATCTCAGGGCCGGCTTCACCCTTAGGGCGCTGGTCCCTGGTCCTGAACATAGAGAGTGCATGGGGAGCGAGAGTGGGTGTATAGCGTCTATTGTGTGTCTTGGTATGTTTGCAGGAATGTGTGTGTGCACGCATGAGGGAGGGAGCGTGATTGTGTCTGTGTGTGACTGTTTTTCTGTCAGGTTTCGTCCCCCCCTCTGTGACATGCTAGGCCCTCCTCGGCAGAGACTATCCTCCCTGGCTGCGCCTCGGCGTTGGTGGTGCCTTTCTCCAGTGGCGTGCTGGGGTGTCTCGGGGTCTGGGGGGCGTCTGCCTGCTCTTCTTCCTGTGGCTGCCTGGTGGGATCTGGGCCCCCGGGGGTGGTCGGGCCTTTGCTGGGGCTGGTTCGCTCCTGGGTCTCGGGTCTCTGGTTCCGGCTAGATCTACCCTGGATGGCCGGCTGCAGGCGGTGCCTGTGAGCTCCTAGCCGCGACCCCCCAGGGGCTCTAGCGCGGTGACTGCCGGGGGGCCCACGTGGGGTGAGCCTCTGCGCCCTCTGGGGGAGAGTTTAGCGACTGCCCTGACGGCGATCTCCCTGGGGTGTCCGTGCCCTGGGTGGCCTCTGGACGTCTGGGACCTGGACCTCCTCCGCGTCCTCCATGGGCCTTGGGGACGGGTCTGTGGCTCCTCGAACTTATTATTGAATGTTTCAATAGAGAAACCTTACATAAACAAGCACGCATATATACACACAGGTGATCACAAGGTGCTCACATAAAGACAGACTCAGGTGTTTTCAGACACATTGACTGGGGCTGTGGTTGACACTGAACTCTCTTGAACTGGTGTATACGTATACATTTGAAGAATATCACAACTGTTGTGTATTCATATGCTGTTTGTTGCTGCTGTATCTTTTCTCCCTGTTTTGTTTGCTTGTTTGTTTGTGCTTTATTTACAGGTCTAGAAGTGGACTCTTCACATCTCTTGTTCTCTTCTTTTTCTGTTTACTTTCTCCCCCATCCCTCTTTCTGTACCCTTCCCTTCACTTTCAGGCTCCGTGTCCAATCAACCATAACAATATTCTAATAAAGATTTTGGGGGTTATATTTAAACAAAAATCAGGAGGAGTTTTATAGCAGTGGCTGTAACCTCTCACCTGAAACAGCAACACTGTTGGGCTTGTTTTTGGCACTCAGACATTATTCTGTTTGCTCCACAGCCGGACAGGACACGGGGTTAAAAAAAAAAAAAAAATTGTTCACTAATGCTTTACTAAGTGTCTGCTGCATTCTTCCTGACTCACTGCAGAGCGTTTTTATGTCCAAAGTATTCAGACCCTTTGCTGTGACACTCATATATTTAACTCAGGTGCTGTCTATTTCTCCTGATCATCGGTGAGAGGGTTCTACACCTTCAGTTGAGTCCAGCTGTGTTTGATTCTACTGATTGGACTTGATTAGGAACGCCACACACATGTCTATATAAGACCTTACAGCTCACAATGCAGGTCAGAGCAAATGAGAACCATGAGGTCAAAGGAACTGCCTGAAGAGCTCAGAGACAGAATTGTGGCATAGATCTGGCCAAGGTTACAAGAAAATCTCTGCTGCATTTAAAGTTCTTAAGAGCACCGTGGCCTCCATCATCCTTAAATGGAAGACGTTTGGGACGACCAGAACCTTTCCTAGAGCTGGACGTCTGGCCAAGCTGGGCCATTGGGGGAGAAGAGCCTTGGTGAGAGAGGTGAAGAAGAACCCAAAGATCACTGTGGTTGAGCTGGGAGAAAGTCGTAGAAAGTTAACCATCACTGCAGCCCTCCACCAGTCGGGGCTTTATGGCAGAGTGACCTGACTGAAGCCTCTCCTCAGTGCAAGACACATGAAAGCCAGCTAAAAAGTAGCTGAAAGACACCAAGATGGTGAGAAATAAGATTCTCTGGTCTGATGAGACCAAGATGGAACTTTTTGGCCATAATTCTAAGCGGTATGTGTGGAGAAAACCAGGCACTGCTCATCACCTGTCCAGTACAGTCCCAACAGTGAAGCATGTTGGGGGCAGCATCATGCTGTGGGGGGGTTCTGCAGCTTCAGGGGCAGGACAGCTGGTTGCAATCGAGGGGGAAATGAATGCTGCCAAGTACAGGGATATCCTGGACAAAAACCTTCACCGGAGTGCTCGGCACCTCAGACTGGGCCAGAGGTTTACCTTCCAACAGGACAATGACCCTAAGCACACAGCTAAAATAACAAAGGACTGGCTTCACTACAACTCTGTGACTGTTCTTGACTGGCCCAGGCAGAGCCCTGACTTAAACCCAACTGAGAATCTCTGGAGAGACCTAAAAATGGCCGTCCACCAGCGTTTACCATCCAACCTGACAGAACTGGAGAGGATCTGCCAGGAGGAATGGCAGAGGATCCCCAAATCCAGGTGTGAAAAACTTGTTGCATCTTTCCCAAAAAGACTCCTGGCTGTATTAGATCAAAAGGGTGCTTCTACTAAATTCTGAGCAAAGGGTCTGAATACTTTGGAGCATGTGATATTTCAGTTTTTCTTTTTTAATAAAAAACCGTCAACAATTCTGTGTTTTTCTGTCAATACGGGGTGCTGTGTGAACATTAATGAGGAAAAAGAATGAACTTAAATGATTTTAGCAAATGGCTGCAATATAACAAAGAGTGAAACGTTTAAGGGGGTCTGAATACTTTCCGTACCCACTGTACAGTATATGTGTATATGTATATAACACAAAAGTACATATGTACTACAAAGTGAACTTTGTTCTCTTCATCTGACCCTGAGAAGCAGTTTCACAGTGCCCAGAAGGCAGTTGGGGGTTCGGCACTTTGACCAAGGAGACAAGACTTGAGCCTGGGATTGAACCCTGACCTCCTATCATCATCCCCTGAGCCATGGTCACCCAGTTCATTGATGAGGAACTAATGGTCAGCTATCAATGAACAATGATTAGAAAAATGGTGAGCTAATGTTTAGTTAACAATGAAATCATGTTAGTTAAAGCGGCACTCCGGAGGATTTCATCAGGAGAGCAGTTTTTGAATCTAACGTCCAAAGGCTCCTCCTCAAAACATCTCGACACGCGCGTCCGGTCGCGTGTGCGCGCGTGCACGCGGCGCATATACTTCGGACATGAACTGTACAGCTCAATGTGTAGGGTTTAATCACTCACAGTTCACAATCTTATTCCAACAATACTACGAGGGTCTGATGAGCCCTCTCTGTCCCTGCTGCTTCTGATATTAGCTCTGTTAGCAGAGAGCTGCTGCTGGACTCTGAAGCTGAACTTGACTCGGCCCTGGATGAACTTTCTGACCAAAATAAACGCATAATCCTGTCAAGCCTTGCCATTCTGTGAGGTGAAAGGTTTAAAAATAAAAATAAATCCATCTTTAGCTGGAGAATGGGTAGGTTTTTAGTAGAAATGAGCTGTGAGTCGGTGAACGGCTGAGACGGCAGAGAAACACACGGAGCGTCCTGTACGACAGCGCCCCCTACTGGTACAGATTTGGTCGACGTGCGTGCATGTTCAGACAATGCAGAAATTTGAATTTCATTGGCTGAAAAATGTCGGCGGCAAGAAATAATGGAAAGGGGTCTCTAGGAGGAAGGAGGGTCTTCATCAGAATGACAGATGTTGTGGAACTCAACCCATAGGTCATAGTTTAGACCTGAAATATCATTTAAAACATTTAGAAAACTTTGATGCATAGAAAAATGCTCCAGAGAGCCGCTTTAATGTCATTCAACAGGAAATTCAACAAATATTCTACTGAAATTTTATTGATATTCAAATCACAGCAAACAGAAGTCTGTTAAAAACAGGATTTTCAACATGACATTTAATGAGCAATTTAGTGTGACCTTCCATTGGACAATACCTGCACATTGAATGGATATTCACGAGACATTCAATGGGGAAGGTCACATGACATTTGAATGGCCAGTCAACATCACATTTAACAGAACATTGATTATACAAAAATCCATTGTTACTTGAGTAACTAGATGTAAATCTTTGTCAACTTTAACACCCTGGACCCTCGGTAACATGGACATTCAACGATAAACAGTGGACCCTGATGGTGGCAGTATCAATCGGTGGAACACTCGTCTTGCAACTGGAGGGTTGTTGGTTTGATTCTCACTCCAGCTGGGTCACCTTGTTGTGTCCTTGGGCAAGACCCTTCACCCACACTGCCTGCTGGTGGTGGTCAGAGGGTCTGGTGCTGCCTGTGTCTGGTTGCTTTGCTTCTGTGGCTACAATGTAGCTCACTGCCATCAGCGTGTGAAAGACTGTGATGTCAAATCCATGACTTAGAAAAACGTTATACAAATGCAGGACATTTACAAGAAACGGGACACTCAACAAGATAGGGAGATTCAATGGAATAGAATTAACACGTTGACTCTAAATGCCACTGTAATCCAATAAGCTTAAGGTACTTTTAGCGAAACCTTAGTAAGTATAGGAATCAGTCAGTCTACAAACACAAAATCAGTCAGAATGAGGTGGGACTGAACAACATTCATTTATTTTAAACTAGGGATGCTCGATATTGGCTTTTTTACCGATATCCGATATTGTGTAACTCTTAATTTCCGATACCGATATAAACCGATACCGATATAAGCGGGGTAGCCCTCATAAAAAACAAAAGACAAACACAGGATTTAATGCAAGGTGTGCCAAATAAATAAAAAATATCTCAAAAACTATACATCAGATTTGTTATATTTTGACATTTTGGGAGATAGGATAAGTAGCCGAACAGTTTGATGTATATTATGTGCATGGTATGTAAATGTCATGTTACCGATACCGATATTTACCGATATTGCATTTTAATGCCAATATCGGGCGATATTATCGAACATCCCTATTTTAAGCCCTTCTAGACTATTGTTGCTAATTGGTATCCAGCTCCTTCTGGCCTTAAAGCAACCAGACAAAGTATGATTATTAGTACTTTATTCAGAAACCTGCCATATTTAGTGGCGGATTTACAGGTGAAAAGGGTCAATGTTATTACAATTTTAGAATTAAACTGTTGTATATGTAAATAAAACTAAAACAGCTTAATATATAGCTGTTATATTTACATTGTTCATATTTTAAAACTTGTTTTTTTTTTCTTTTTATTAACTGTCCATGTTTTCAGTCAAAGGACTGCACGACAAGCTTCTGTTGACCTGAAGTGACATGTAATCATGACAGAAGTATTTTGTATAATTAAAAAAACTGTTATGAAATTTCCAAACAGCTTCCTTGAATTAATATTTATTCAGATTACAGACACACCACGATTGAACATAATTTTTTTTCTCTAAACAGTTTCAAACTAAAGTAATATGAGAAAAATACACAGAAAAATCACTCAAAATGAGCATGACTTAACTTAATGTAACATTTAAACTACATACATTGTAATATAAATTATCACTACTACAGTAGATTTACAAGTTCATTACTTTACAGCTGATATTTAGATGAAAACACATGATACTTATCCTATCTAACATGGAAGTTCATATCTGCAATCTTTTGGTATTTGACAGTAAATGTTAATGACATTTATAGGCATGCTAATTGGCTACATACCTCTGCAGCTAACGTACTAATATCAAGTCAGTAGATTAAAAAACAGATCTTTCCTGTAAAGTTGAGGGCTTTGAAAGATCCATCTTGATTGTGCAGCAGAGTTGTGTAAAGTTAACTAGTCAGAAAGATCGGCGCATCATCTGGTCGAGTCTGGTGTTAGGGTTCTTTTTATTCAGACATGTAAGGGTGTGAGGTTAGTTTTTTATTGACTTTTTTCTTGACATGTTTCGACCCACAGCTCAGGTCTTCATCAGAAGTGTCACTGATGTTTGTGTGACGCGTCTTTATCAGCTGTTCCCTACTCCAGAAACCATCCAGCGGAGCAGACCCGACAGATCTGGGTCGGTCACCCCCATCGGAAGAACAGCTGATGAAGACGCGTCTCACAAACATCAGTGACACTTCTGATGAGGTCAAAGTGATGAGACACATTTCTAAAACTCAGAGAGGAGGAATGTCTGATGTCCAGAGGCAGGTGTTTCCACGTTAGGAGCTGCTTCAGGAAAAGCTACATTTTCTATTAGAGGGTTCCCATAGGAACCCTCAGGATCAGCTGACTGGCAGGAGGCTGTAGCAGCTCGTAGGGCCCAGAGTTCTGTGCTACGCCCCTACCTGAGACACTTAAGGAACATGATTGTATTTTTCAAACGTGTTTAAAGATCTTTTTCATAAAACCCTTTCATAATCTGTTCTGTGTCTCATTTTTAATGAGTAAAAATGCTGCTAGTTGTGGTTAAGAGTGATTGAAGGTGGATGTTGTTCTTTTGGATGAAAAGGTGACTAGAGAGGACAACACAGAGACGTCTAAGTCCCTCAGCCTGGAGAAGGCTTTATTCCTTTTGGGTTTGTGTCCAGTGCTTCACACTGAGACGTTATCTGTGTGGAATACTAATGGCTGCTTTTGTCTCAGCCACTCTTTTTCTGGATTAGTGCATTTCAGGTCTGAGGTTTTATTCCAGGGATCTGTAACATCGGTATCTCTGTGTAAGACTAAAAGCTGGACAAGGTAGGACCCAAAGTAGTCATGACAAGGGGAACAATACTATTAAAGAGACCACCTGAGTCTTTATATCAGTTACAGGTTTGTTTTAGAGACATTTAAATTTTGTTGCTGTTTTCAAACATCTAGATTCTAGATTTGATCTTAAATCTGGTATGTACTGAATTATCCCACATTCCTATTAATGTTTTTCAATGGAAGCCAATCAAAAATAATAAATGTATTTAATGATATATTATGTACTAGTAACATATGTAGTAGTGACAATTAGCTTCAGTGCGCTGTTGAAAGTATAAATGAGAGCTAAGTGGTCCACCACGCTGAGGCTGCTGTTCATGAACTGTCTGTGCCAAATGCTTGACACTGCTTGCGCAAGTCGAGTTCTTTTTAAAGAAAATAGCTACATTTGCATGACAAAGGCAGATCACTTTAGGGTGAAAGGGAGGGAGGACGGAGCGGTAGGGTTGTTGGGTCTGGAGGCAAAAGGAGGCAGTAGGGACTCAAACAGATG
>SSNR01000067.1:754472-775897 GCA_006937965.1 Callopanchax toddi | reverse complement strand
ATCTTAAATCTGGTATGTACTGAATTATCCCACATTCCTATTAATGTTTTTCAATGGAAGCCAATCAAAAATAATAAATGTATTTAATGATATATTATGTACTAGTAACATATGTAGTAGTGACAATTAGCTTCAGTGCGCTGTTGAAAGTATAAATGAGAGCTAAGTGGTCCACCACGCTGAGGCTGCTGTTCATGAACTGTCTGTGCCAAATGCTTGACACTGCTTGCGCAAGTCGAGTTCTTTTTAAAGAAAATAGCTACATTTGCATGACAAAGGCAGATCACTTTAGGGTGAAAGGGAGGGAGGACGGAGCGGTAGGGTTGTTGGGTCTGGAGGCAAAAGGAGGCAGTAGGGACTCAAACAGATGCACTGGGAACGCCTGTCCTTTCCCAGTCCAGAGATCCAAGGATCTGCTGGATAAGGTCGGCACTGACACCAAAGTCCTGGAGGAACAACCTGCTCTCAGTTTGGGTCCTGTACATGTGGTTTTTGTATCCAGATTGTTCAACGATACACTCTGCTGTCATGGAGGATAAAATAAACTTTTTTACAGCTGACAAGAGATGACTTTGGTCAAAAACCTACAGAATTTTGAGTTCCTGAAGAATGGCACTGAAACGTTTTTGTCTTGCCTCAACGCTGTGACGTTAAAGCGGGAATACAGATGTTTTTAGCTACCTTCAACCGAGCATGTGGATAATGTGGATCAAGTGAATGTTATTTTCCAGGTAAATCGATTGCTTTACTTCAGGTGGAGACAATACCTGCTAAAACATGTCGGGGGTGTTGCTTGCAGGACTGGCTTTCTCCTTGTTAGAGGTAATAATTCTTCAATTTTTATCTAATAGTCCTATGAGACCAATATTTTTGCTTTGCTGCTGTGAGACTTGTGTACAAGTTTAATGATGCAGTGCAAATTTTCAAAGACAGATGCCGTTAAGCCCTAAAGAATTGATTTCTTGTAGGTGGTATGTTACAGTGAGCCGATGTATGCTGGGCTAGAAAGACTGGAGGATTCCCGAGGTGAGGCTATCAGTCACTTCACTGAAAACATTATAGTAGTCAAACTCATTTTTCCAGCTTTCTCACAGAACCTTTCAATGATGTGCTGTATAAATCCTATTTGAATAAAAACAATTTATTTCCATTCATAATGTGTTCAATCCTGATTCCCAGGACAACACGAACTTGTCTATCTGACACCGCGATGGGCTCTCCTTCTGGTCAACCACTCGCTGCCGTTCTCCAGAGCTGACAGCTTCTGCAGGGGTCAGTTCAGCTCCCTCGTCACCCTGGATCAGTCTGAGGACCAGGAAGAAGTGTTGGAGCTCCTTCAGCAGACAGGAGTACGTTCACCCATCTGGGTCACGGATCCCAACAAAGCAGACCTCAAGCCCATAGCCTTCTCCAGGCAGTGTGAGTGGAATTTTGTTTTGACCAAACTAAAATGAAAATGATTAAACAAAACAATCTTTCCTCCTTTTGTTTAGATTTACAGTTCTCAGCTCTTAATTTCCCAAAAGAATCCCGTGAAGGCTTTGCCCATGTCAACGTGTCATTTCCTGCCCTGCCATCTGTCAGTGTGTGCGTTCGGGTTCAGTGGGATCCAACGTGGAAGGAGGTGTCAACCATTTTCTCCTACGCTGCACCTGTTTTTACCAATGAGTTTCAGCTTCGGGGACAAGGGGACATGCAAGGTCGCATCCTCCTTGCGCTGATAATCCATGGAAAGCATGTGCCATACAAGGCTTCCTTTTCAAACGATGGAGCATGGCATCATATCTGTGTCACATGGCACCGGAGCAGCAACCACTGGGCTATTTATGTGGATGGGGTCCAGAAGGACACGGGCTCAGGTTCTGATACGCACCGGGATATCTACGGGAATGGGATTTTGATCCTAGGTCAGGACCAAGACTCATTTGGTGGGAATTTCACAGAGCCCTTTTTTGGAAACATCACTGACCTAAATGTATGGAGCACTGCTCTGGACACAAGACATGTCCATGCCTTGAGTTCCTGCTCCCCCATCACCATGAAACAACTTTTCACCTGGAACCTTGACTTAATCAGCAGCCACCCAATGGTCAAGGAGGTGCAGGCATTCCTGCTTTGCCCAGGTAAGTTTACCTGTCTCATGCTAGTTCTGGTATTAGCTCTAAAATTAGCTCAGATATTAGCTCTGATATTAGCTTTGATATTAGCTCTGATATTAGCTTTGATATTAGCTCTGATATTAGCTTTGATATTAGTTTGGATATTAGCTCTGACGTTAGCTCTGATATTAGCTCTGGCATTAGCTTCGATGTCCATACTGCAGCCGCACCAGGTGTGAATGCTCTTATTGGACTCAATGTCAAAGTCACAGAACTATCAAACTGAATAGGGTTGGTATTATTATGCGGGATGTGCAAATATATTTGTGCATTGAAAAACTGTAC
Organism: Callopanchax toddi; assembly: GCA_006937965.1. NCBI lineage: Eukaryota > Metazoa > Chordata > Actinopteri > Cyprinodontiformes > Nothobranchiidae > Callopanchax > Callopanchax toddi. Next base: position 773,453 of record SSNR01000067.1, on the reverse strand, counting down.
AAATACAACAGGATGTAAACACTTATGCAGTTTGTTGGGGGCAGTGATGGTAATACAGTGTAACAGTGTACTGCTGGGAGGAAGGACCTACGATAACGCTCCTTCCTGCAGCAGGATGCAGCAGCCTGTTGCTGAAGGAGCTCTCCCTGCATGTTCACAGGCGTCAGAGTTGTGGGTCTGCACCTGCAGAAATCCACCACCAGCTTCTTGGTTTTTCCTGCATTGATCAGGAAGTGGTTCCGCTGGCACCAGTAAACAAAATCCTGTGTCGACTGTCTGTACTCTGAGTCGTCCTGACCTCTGATGAGACTGAGTCATCAGAGAACTTCTGTAGATGACAGCCTGGGGTCAAATGAGAGCATAAAGCAGAGAAAATCTGATGACTTAGAATTTTCATGTCTCCAAATAAATATCACAATGGGGCAGTCATGCTCAGGAATGGATGAGAGCAGGGTGTCTAATTCATCTAGAAAGTCAGCAAATTGCCTTGATGGTCGATATATGACGACCATGAAGAGTTTGACCGGTGCAGTTACCAGGATGGCATGGTATTCAAACGTGGTGTATTTAGTGATCGGTAGTAGTTGACTGTACTTCCATTTGTTGGAAATTAGCATGCCTGTTCCACCACCTGGTCTAGATGCACAAGAGGTGTGGGAGAATGTGTGGTTGTTTGAACGTGCAGCTGGAGTAGCACTGTTACCGGGTTGGATCCAGGTCTCAGTGAGAGCCAGGACATCAAGGGACAGGTGGTTGGCATATGCAGTAATGAAGTCTGCTTTGTTCACTGCTGATTAGGGTCCCACAGACAGGTGAGTGTCACTGGGGAAAGTATGATTTAGAGAGTGGAGGTTTTGAAGATTGTGGGGTTGCGGTGCCGTTTGGCTGTGTGAGAACTTCAATATCCTGTGACAACAGGAATAGGATAAAGGCGCATTAAAAAAAATTGTGTGGCAGGGGTAGCAACCAGTTTTAGGAGTAACGTGTTGCAAAGTAACTAATTATGCATTGTTGTTTTCTGTAACGCGGTACGGTAAGGCATGACAGAAAAAAAATTGGGAAACGTCACTCAGCGCCAAATGTTTCACTTCCTGTAGTCAGACAGAGTAGAGATGTTTAAATCTGCAGTCAGTGCAGAGAGTACGGTTCTGTCCATACCAAAACTAATGCATGGTTTGGAACTTGGTCCAGAGAAAAAGCGCAGCCCGAGTCGCGCGCGCTCACGGCAACTGTGTTAAGATATGAGAGCAGCGGGTAGGAAACTAAAGTGAACTGAGTAGAGGTTTCGAGATAAAGAGGCACTCTAACAGACTACAGATGTCAGGATTCTTCAGATCAGAAGCTAGAGTCCGCTCTCTCACGCGCTGAGCGTGGACTGCTGCATGGCACGGCGAGCTGCAGGAGGAGGAGCTGACAGGTGGAGAAGACTGAAGCGGACAGGAGTCAAACTAATGAATAGGGAGCTTGTGCAGAGAAATGTATGTGTGTAGATTTAAATATACTGTATATAGATATGGTGCATTAATATACAGATGGATAGATGGATTTCTATCCAGATATCTATACATCTATTACTTTCCACTGGATGTGGAGTGAGCTCATTGAGTGTCATGAGCTCCATTATCCTCCTTGTCCATCAGTGGCTGTAACGTCTCACCTGAAACAGCAACACTGGGCTTGTTTTTGGCACTCAGACACCTATTCTGTTTGCTCTACAGCCAGACAGGACATGGGGTTAAAAAAAAAGAATGTTTTGGACCAAAAACCAATGAAGTGGCATCACTGTAAAATACAGGAGAAGTACAACCTCCTACTTTTTGATAACTTTTTAAGTTTCTTGGTCCTTAAGCTGACTTTTAAATACCTCAGTGGCCTGGTCCCAGAGCTGTGAGCAGAATGATCTTAGGACATCAGGAGCGACCACAAGAGGAGCTGTCAATAGAGACTGTAAACCAGCCAAGTTCAAAACATGGTTTGGTCAGACCTCTTTCTCATTTAGAGGTCCTCAGCTCTGGAACAAATTACCATCAGCAATAAAACCTGAGAGGTTTTAACACCCAGGTGAAACAACGGCTGAAACCAAAGCAAACCTGTGAACACTAATGTGTTCTATAAAGTTATATTCATTTATTTGTTTTATAGTCTTATGTAGGAGTGTGTAAACTGACAAGTGCTGTCACTGATTTGTTTCAAAAGTCCAACCAAGGACGAGTTTGCAAATTAGCGTATGGCTAGAAAACCTTTGTACAAAACAACGGTTGCATTGTTCCAGCATGTAACATTGTCTTCTTGTGCTGTCCTTGAAAATTTTTTTTAAAATAAATAACTTTTAATGACACAGAACAAAATTTACAATCCAAATAGCGAGGTAATGAACAGGCACTTATCAGATGGAGCGGGCAAAGATCAGATTTTCTTTCACTGCTTAAGAAAACCAGTCAAAGATGGAAAACATTTTGTTAATGTGATTTACCTGTTGGTAAATTATCCTGATATGGTTAAAGCTGCATTGTGTAATTTTCAAACAAGCTAGGTATCGCTAGCTATTTTAGAGCTCTCACCCCTCCCATCAGGTATAATCCTAGGCCACGCCTCCTCCGGACATGGGACCGCGCATTGCCGCAGTAACAATACAGAGCAAAACACCAGCCGTTGAAACGCTATGCTAATGTTCACCCTGGTTTTTCCTCTTTCTACGTCCAAACATGGATGAAAAGGTGTTTTTCTTTTGGGGACTCTGGTATTTTTTCCTAAAATTGAAACTCTAACAGACGACTGTTTCTGTCCTTCTCTCACTTCTGGGGTGTTCTGCTTTAAAATGCTCCAGCACGCATTAATGGAGGATCCAAGCAGTGAGGAAGAATCAGAATCAGATATATTGCCAGGTCAACTGTTACATTGATGAGGAATTTGTTTTAGTATTTGGTGCAGAAGACAAAAAAAACAAAAGATTACAGGAATACAATAATAAGTTTTAAAAAAATCAACAAAACATAAGTCTTAGTAACCAAAAAATAACTGAGCATCTGTACAGATTGCAGGAGGAAGAACAATGAGCTAAACAGGGTGGATGTTAATTAAGAAAAGTAGTTAAACGGGACAGTTAGCGGTCAATGTTTTTATCTTTGACGGTGAGGAGGGGGATCACGCGGCTGCATTGAGCAGTCCAGCTGCAGCTGGGAAGGAACTGTTCCTGTGTCGTGTGGTTTTGGTTTTGATGGATCTCAGCCTCCTCCCAGAAGGAAGAGGGTTCAAACAGTGTATGTCCAGGGTGGGAAGGGTCAGCCACAATCTTTCTTGCCCTCTTTGTGGTTCTTGAGGTGTGCAAGTCCTTTAGGGAGGGTAGGTTGCAGCCGATCACCTTCTCTGCAGATCGGATGATGCGTTGGAGCCTCGTTCTGTCCCTGACAGGGGCAGCAGGGTACCAGACGGAGACGGATGAGGAGAGGATGGACTCGATGGTCGCTGTGTAGAAGTGTAACATCATGTCTTTTGGCAGGCTTAGTTTTTTCAGCTGCCGCAAGAAGAACATCCTCTGTTGAGCTTTTTTCACGAGGGAGATTATGTTGGTCTCCCATTTGAGGTTTGGGGAGATGATGGTTCCCAGGAAGCGACACGATTCCACAATGTCTACCAGGGTGTCATTGATGAAGATGGGGTAGGTGGGCCCAAGTTCTTCCTGAAGTCTGTGATTATCTCCACTGTTTTGACAGTGTTTAACTCCAAGTTGTTCAGCCATCACCAGGCTGTCGATCTCACATCGGTAGGCTGACTCATCCCCTCTGGATATGAGTCGATGAGGGTTGTATCGTCGGCAAACGATGAGTGAGGTGCTTCAGCGAGACAGACAGCCGGATTGTCCAATAGTTGCTTTCAGTCCAAAACGTCTGATTGGCTGAGGGTTTTAGAGAACTGCGAGGGAACCACCTTATTGATTTCTTTTTTTTCATCATCACAATATAATTATAGTTATACTATGTTAGAACGTTGTTAGGAGGCATGAAAAAAATGTTTTTCAAATTACCTATAGCACCTTTAAAGTGAAATGTTTTTGAAAACTAAAAGGGGCGTGTCTAACTCAGTGATGGCAGCTGCCACTCTGCACACACACACACACACACACACACCCATCCCATGATCTCCTATAGCTGGCATGTCCAGTCAGCTGCCCCTCACTCTATTTCAGGACAAGTAGAATTTCCCCCGGCAGAGTGTCCAGATCCAGATCCACTCCACTGTGTTTATATAGAACAGCCAACAGTGGCTGACCGACACATAAAACCAAACATTAAGAATGTCAGGGCGAAGGATAAAAACACAAGCAAACAGAAGAAGTTTGAGTTAGGATGAGGTCATTTTCATAGTGTCACACTGGGTCAAAGGTCAGAGAGTAAAAGTGAGTTTTTAAAAGTGATTGATTAACAAGAAGTGAGGAAACCTAACATGCAGAGGTAAAACATGTCAGACTTTTGGTCCTGCAACAGAAAACACTCCAGATTTAAATCTAAATGAATTAAAACCTTCAAAACGTAAACAGTTCAATATAGAGAATTAGTCTTCTTTAGTCTGATTTAATTTCCTGGTAAATAGAACCACAGACCCTGCTTCTGACCCTGCTTCTGATGATGAAGCGAAATTTAGTTCATAGAAACAAGAATCGACCAATCAGATTCCGGGTACTCATTGAGGTGGGCAGCAGCGCCTCAGGAGGAAAATAAAAACCTGCATCAAGTTCTGATAGAGAACAAATCAGTGCAGCTAAAGCTGATTGGTTTCTAAGTGTGTGTGTGTGTGTGTGCGTGCGTGCGTGTGTGTGTGTAACAGCAGCAGCTCACCAGCAGATGGTGCTGCAGGACTGCAGGACCTTTCAGGGCTTTTCCTCTCAGCTCCCCTCTCTGGGCCGGGCCGACTGCTCTGATCCTCTGCCCGTCGTCTGCAGGAGCAGCAGAGGTGAGTTGTGCACACGCATCAGTGCACGTGTCAACTGATGGACAGTCATTAACATTACCAGACATAAATACCTGTCCACGGCTTCATACATGTGCACAAAAACATACATAGACTATAAGGAATTACCTATAACCAGCTTTGTGAAATTAACTTTTTAATGTACATTTTCCTAAAAGTATTTACTGTTTCATGTCTTTATTACAGTTTTTCATAGTGTTCGTCCTCCTATTGTCCAGCTCTTCCTCTGTCCATGTCCTCTAACTTTCTGTCTTCCTGAGTCTCTGACCTGGAATATTATTATAGTTCATACTTTAGTGTTTGTAGGGCGATGAGGAGATTGTGTTTAAGGTCATGAACAGGGGAAGGTAATCGGACTTATTATTGCTCTTTCCTGTAATATAAATATGGAATTTGTTTCCCCAGATCTCCAAACAGTTCAATATGTGGGCAGGTATTCAAGTTTGATACGAGACAAATAGAGATGGAGTTCTTGCCTCACCTCTCTTCCTTCTGCTCACCTGATTCTGGGTCACCGGGGGGGGGGGGGGGCAGCATCTCCTCCAGTGTGAGCGAGTTGCTGCCTTCCTCCCCTGAGGAGCCCAATGGTTTTCCAGAACCTCTTCAGAGCTGATCGATAGTCTTTCTCCATGGCCTCCACTGAATCAACAGACAGCAGACTAAAAAGAAAAGCAGACCTGGATCTACTGCTGAGAAGATTCAGGCCTTGGTCACATGACCTTAGAGACCCACTAAATACATAAAAATGCAAATGATCCTGGATGTATTCTAGTGTGTGATCATTCAGAGCTGTATACGTCAGAACCAGAACCTTAAAACGAGCCCTGTGGAGGATGGAGATCCAGTGCCAGTGCAGGTTCTGCAGACGCTCCACTGATGCTTTAATAGTGACGTCCAGTAATCTAACCATGAGGAAACAAAAGCAGCAACAACAAAGGGCCAAACGTTTCCATCATTAGCACTTTTAGCTTTTCTGGAGCAGAAACTAATGTTTCAGTTTTGGCTTTAATCAGCTGGAGAAAATGTTTTGCCGTCCAGTGTCATTCAGTTTCATCATGAGGCTTAAAGACACGTCTAACTGAATATCATCTACGTAGCAGTGGATAGAGACCTCTTTAAAACTGTTCACAGTGTGCTGAACAGGCAGCATGTAAACCAGGAACAATAAGGGCCCCACGACAGAACTCTGAGGCACACCAAAGTGAAGATGGTCCAAGGAGGACTTATAGACCGACACAGCCACACAGAGAGATATGAAGAGAACCACTCTAATGGTACAGTGGCCCAGGAGCTCACCCTGTCAGAATTTGGTGATGGACTGTGTCGAATACTGAGGTCAGGTCAAACACAAGTGTCCAGCATTGCTTTGGATCAGAATATCATTAGAAACCCTAAGAAGAGTCGTCTCTGTTGAATGATTTTTACAGAACCCTGACTGAAATGTGTCTAGAACGATGTTTATCTAAAGCAGCAGTTAGCTTCTCCGTGATGTTTGTGATGAATGGTCATCACCTGGTCCTGATCCTGGCCCTGGTCCTGGTCCTGATCCTGGTCCTGGCCCTGGTTCTGGTCCTGGTTCTGGTTCTGGTCCTGGCCCTGACCTTGGCCCTGGTCCTGGTTCTGGTCCTGATCCTGGCCCTGGCCTTGGCCCTGGTCCTGGCCCTGGCCTTGGCCTTGGCCTTGGCCTTGGCCTTGGCCCTGGTTCTGGTCCTGGTCCTGATCCTGGCCCTGATCCTGGCCCTGGCCTTGGCCCTGGTTCTGGTCCTGGTCCTGGCCCTGGCCTTGGCCCTGGTTCTGGTCCTGGTCCTGGCCCTGGCCCTGGCCTTGGCCTGGTCCTGGTCCTGGTCCTGGCCCTGGTCCTGGTCCTGGTCCTGGTCCTGGTTCTGGTTCTGGTCCTGTCCCTGGCCCTGGCCCTGGTCCTGGTCCTGGTCCTGGTCCTGGCCCTGGCCTTGGCCCTGGCCCTGGTCCTGGTCCTGGCCCTGGCCCTGGCCCTGGTTCTGGTCCTGGTCCTGGCCCTGGCCCTGGCCTTGGCCCTGGTTCTGGTCCTGATCCTGGCCCTGATCCTGGCCCTGGCCCTGGCCCTGGTTCTGGTCCTGATCCTGGCCTTGGCCCTGGTTCTGGTCCTGATCCTGGCCCTGATCCTGGCCCTGGCCTTGGCCCTGGTTCTGGTCCTGATCCTGGCCTTGGCCCTGGTTCTGGTCCTGATCCTGGCCCTGGCCCTGGCCTTGGCCCTGGTTCTGGTCCTGATCCTGGCCTTGGCCCTGGTCCTGGTCCTGGCCTTGGTCCTGGTCCTGGTTCTGGTCCTGGCCTTGGCCCTGGCCCTGGTCCTGGCCTTGGTCCTGGTTCTGGTTCTGGTCCTGGCCCTGGTCCTGGTCCTGGTCCTGGTCCTGGTTCTGGTTCTGGTCTGTCCCTGGCCCTGGCCTTGGCCCTGGTTCTGGTCCTGGTCCTGGCCCTGATCCTGGCCCTGGCCTTGGCCCTGGTTCTGGTCCTGGTCCTGGCCTTGGCCCTGGCCCTGGTCCTGGTCCTGGCCTTGGTCCTGGTCCTGGTCCTGGTCCTGGTCGTGGTCCTGGCCCTGGCCCTGGCCTTGGTCCTGGTTCTGGTTCTGGTCCTGGCCCTGGTCCTGGTCCTGGTCCTGGTCCTGGTTCTGGTTCTGGTCCTGTCCCTGGCCCTGGTCCTGGTCCTGGTCCTGGTCCTGGTCCTGGCCTTGGCCCTGGTCCTGGTCCTGGTCCTGGTCCTGGCCCTGGCCCTGGTCCTGGTTCTGGTCCTGGCCCTGGCCCTGGCCCTGGCCCTGGCCCTGGCCCTGGCCCTGGTCCTGGTTCTGGTGACGTGGTGTCTTTGTTTTTCTGCAGAGCTGTACGTGAGGATGAAGGAGCTGAGGGAGTCCCAGAGCTCCCAGCCCTCTGCCTTCAGGAACCAACTCATCAAACTCTCCAACAGCAGCCAGGTAGTCCACCTCTACACGAAGATGGCTGATTTATTCTCACAGGTGACATTTTGACATGTTTGCAGGCGGAGCAATGTAAACACAAACTGACCGATTTGCCAAATTAAAATTTAAAAGTGCAAAAATGGAGGAAATAGTCACCAAAGAACAAAGTCTCCTATCTGGATGACTTTGTCTTTAACCCAGCTGCTTGTTCAGACCTATAGGTGTCAGCAAAGGACTCAGACATCTAGAGTTCACCCTCTAGCTGAGGATGCTAAGCTAACACAGAGCTATCAGCTGCTGCTGCTCCAAATCACTCAGAAAGACTTCAAACTGCAGCAGAGGTTTATTTAATGGAACCACATGTTCACTGAAGGAGGTATTTTTATTCTTAGTTTTAGTTTAATTTTGTTTTAGTTGTTTCAGACTGAGCTGAATCTGTCAGACAGATACAGTGGACCGGTTCTGACTCACTGAATATTCCTACTGCAGCACCGGTAGAGTAACACCGACCTGTAAACACGGTTAAACTTTAAAAAAGACCACCACCACCGTGGTTATTATTCACATCAATGAAGATTCTTTCTGTCTGTTAGAAGTTTGAATCAATAGATGACTGCTGCTCTCAGAGGCAGGAGGAGAAAACCTTTTGCTCTCAGCTGGAGGAGTTTGTTGGAGTTTTCCTCCTGGTGGGGAATCTACAGGTTGTTTTTTATCACTGTTATATCGATATATAGGAACATAACTAAACAAAACGGATTATTAGATAGTTGATATAATAAAACTAGCCAATCATGAGGTCACTTTCAAAAACTAGATTAAATAATTCAGGAATTAAAGGGTTAACGTCAGTATAACGGGGTTGGATTTGATGAGTAGATCCTTTATGGACATGATGTTTAAATGTGTTTGTTCAGTTCCATATTTGTTTTATTTTATTACAACTAATGTTGTCACAGTTGGACTGAAGGCTCGTATGTCTTTTCATAATTTCAGGCTTTCCCTGAATCAGCTCACCTATTGGTGGTTTGATTGATGACTTCACAAAGAAAAGACTCAAAAAAAAAGCTCAGAGAAGGAAAATATAACTCAACAGGAGTGTGTGTTTTTCAGATTTAAACAATTGATGGGTTTAGTTTAAACTAAATCTTAATATTGAAATTACAGTGAAGTACTTTGTGTTAAGTGTTAAAATCTTTAATAAAGGAGGATGTTTCTTTGCTTTATTAAAGGTGTAGTTTACTGAAAAATCTTCTTTTTTCATGTTTTTTCTGATTAATATCGTCACTCTGAGCTTTTCCTGCATTGCAGGTGCTAGGATTTGAAAAACCTCGCAGGTCTACGTCATGCTGCGAATTAGCATACATGGTCTGGCCCATCTCTTGGCTCGTGCCGCCCCACAGCCATGCTTCTTTTTTTTTTTTTTGCAGCGAGGCAGAGAGAGCAGAGAGCATCTTGGTGTGTTTACTTGCACATCTAAGTCGATCTAATGTGATTAAAAGTTGATGCGCTGGGAGCCTTTATCCTAGTTTACATGTACGTTAGAAAACCGAACTCTCAAATGAAGTTCGCTCCACTCAGCAAGCAGCAGCTCTCGGCTCCAGTAGAGCGTAGGTGGCGACATGTCGGTGTTCTGCCAGTTGTTTTCTTAAAAACGCTTGTTTTAAATGCTTCCATCGGACACGAATTTGTCCGGGCGTCCTCCTGTATCCTGCACTGCCGTTTGTTTTTGCTGCCCTCTTCCTGTTTGTAAAGCTGCTGCTGCGATCCCGGAGGAGGAGCGTCCAGCCGGTCTCAGCTCCACTGAGCTGTTTACATGGAAATGAAATCGAGCTACAACCGCATTATCTGGGAGCTTCATTAGAGCCAGTTCGACTTCAGCCAGACTAACTTGCATTAAACATGCATTTAACAAAACAACTTCAGTTGATCTAATGTGCATGTAAACATCCAATCAGAAGCTAGGGGTGTGCATATCATTAATAATAATGAGGAAACCTGCTGTTTCCAGCACACCTCTAAATCAGCAAACTTCTGCATCAGAGAATAGAAGCATCATAGCGTTTTTCTTTATAAAAATGACTCATAAGGCATTGATTTTCACCATAGAACACTGTAAATGGATTAAATAAACCAATAAACCACACCTTTAAGAGCTTGTGAAGTTGTGACAACCCAGGGTTTGTTGTTTGTTTGCCGGCAGAGTCATCAATGTCATGTGTTTTGTTGTATTATTCTGATCATCTGAAAAAAAAAAGTACTCTTTCGTTCATTCAAACTCTTCCGTGAAATCTCCTGCCACCTGCTTTGACATCCTGTAGAAAGCTTGTCTAGATCTGCTGTTGGTTTGATGGGAACTGATCCAGGACCTGCTGTTTGTCTCCCCTCAGCCCTCGTTGGGCCAGCAGCCATCAGGGTTGAAGGACCTGACCCAGGCCTCGGTCCTGCTCAACATCTCGGTCCAGGCCTTGGAGGAAACACAGGAAGAGGGCCTGCAGCCGGAAGACATGGTGTCTCTCATCCAGCTGCTGTCGCTGACCTCTGACCTCCCCTCGGAGCCACCTGTCCACCCTGAGAATAGCAGCCGTGAGATGATCCAGGCGCTGAGTCGGAGCTTCATCAGTGTGGCCGACAGCATCGTCAGCGAGGACAACGCCATCAAGTGGCAGGCTATCAAACAGGTGATGTATGACCTGCAGGCCTAGAGACATCTCTACCACTAGTGTGATTTAAATCAGTGATCAGTGGTGAACACCAGGTAGTGAACATTGTGAACAGCTCATAGTAAATCAGTTCCTGAAAATCGCTGCTAATTTGTCACCAATCTGCAGCAGTGTCTCTCCTGACCAGCCATGAGTTGCTCTGGTCAGAAGAACTCTCTCTAGAGACGTTTAACTTTTAACCACTAGAGGGCAGAGTCTGCCTGTGGACCGGCCCTGAGGTGGTTTAAAGCAGCTGGACTGTAGACCTTCATGACATTATTTAATCGTTTTTTCTCTCGTTTTTACAGCAAGTCGCAGGTCCCTGCTTTTCTTTGTTTTTCTCTTCTGCTTCCACACTATTGACGTGTGGAGGGTATAGATCCGAGCTGCGTTCCTCTCAGCACTCTGCCTTCCTTCTCCCACCCACACCCCCAGCCTCTTAGCGCTCCAAGGCCACCCCGACGCAGACTCAATGGATGAGAAGCACTCTGAAAAACGACGGCTGTACTCATCCACAAACCTCCCGCGCTCCGCTCCCAGCTCCGTCTCCACAGCTCGCCTCTCAGATGGGAGCGCTGAAATCAGAATGCATTTTTACTTGAACAAAGGGAGCATGTCTGAGGGAGAGACGTTCTACAGCTATCTGTTGAGCTTTGTGTGTCCTCCTCAGCTAATCTGTGTCGACTCTGACAAACACTAACAGGAATAAAAGCTTGTAGTGATTGCGTGGCCTTGAAGGATGGTTTTGAAGGGTCCTTAGATCGGATGAGTGTGGAGCTGGGTCCAGCCCCGCTGACACAGTGCTGCTCTGTGGCTTTCAGGTGGTGAACGGCCCCATGGAGGTGGTCAAGAGCATTGACCGGATGGTGACCCGCCTCAGCCCTCATCTGACATCACAGGTCGACCACCTGACCATTCAGAGTCCCAACATCAGTGAGTCACAAACACAGAAACAAAGTGAAGGAATGTTAGAAAATAGAGGCTGATCTGAGCTCAGATCCAGGTCCATCATCATGTAAACATAAAACATCTGACCACCAGTCCTCGGGACTCACAGTCCATCCTCTAGCCAGGAAGAGGATGAAGCCGGGAAGTAGTGGGGGGGGGGGTCTTGGGGTGTGGTGGCTTTGCTGGCATTTTGCTACTGTGAAATCTGTAGCTTGTCATGTGTGACATTTATGTACATATTATGTATATATGTCTAAATCTAATTTAATCCAGCTCAAATTGTGTTTTCTTTGAAAAACTTTTTAAAAAACTGAAAAAAAAAAACCCGACCAACACGGTTGGGACATAGGAGGGGGTTAAATACGTCTGGGGACTGCTGCCCTAAAGGAGACCATGACCTATAGGGTTAGAGAAACCGTTTCACACCTGGGAGACCAGGGTTCAAATCCCCCCACCAGCCAGATATAATTTGGTGGATTATGCATGTGTGCACAGACATGCACGCGCACGCAGATACGGCCAGAAATATGGCCACCTACTGAATAGCCCTGATGTAGATCATCGTATCTAATCAGCATCAAACTCTTTCTGTCCTCAGAGCCACCAGGTGGAGCATCAGCATTAGTACCTTCATCAACAACCTGCCACATCCAGTCCTCTACTGCCCCCTGGTGGAGGATCTACAGGGAGAAAGGGACCGTTTTATGTCCTTATTACTGTAATATTCCGGAATGCACATGAGCCCCTAAAACAGTGCTTGTGTATAGCAGCTCCTTTGTGTGCTGGTGTTACATCTACTGTCTATAGCAGGGCTACTCATGACCTGGAGCTGTCACTCATTAAACCCACACTGGTCAGAGTGGTCTCATTCACGCAGCTTAAAGACTGACGAGCTGCTCGCTACTTTCACTTTGGTAGCAGCGCGCTCAGACTGCTTACTCGTACGGCAGTGGGAGTTTAGTGCCCCCCAGGCGCCCGCCCTGGACCGTGGAGATGTCCACATGTGATCCTTTAGGTTTAGATTTGAGTATTGGTCAGTTGGTAATATTATCCAATAAAAAGTTCAGTTTAAAAGGTATTTTTATTCTATTTTTAGGACCAATTTTTACATTGTTAAAGGGTTACATTATGAAATATAACTGATTATATAAGTAGTTCAGAATGTATAATTTAAATTTATTATTTTATATTAATATTTCAAGGTTTAAAGGATAATTTCTGTGAACTGACGCCTAGCTGCTCCTCAGTCAGGTCAACTCACACATTTTGGGCCTTTGTATTCCTGTTATTTGTCTCATTATTGTATAGTTGTGTGATGGTTCTTGTAAGTGCTGCTGGTGTGTTATGAGTAGAACTCTGATTTAAAGACATCTGGAAGAACACCAGTCCTGTAAAACGTTCCACAGCTGAGATGCTTTCAATGCAGATGTTTGTTTTCTGCTTTTCTCCTCGATGGTTGAATACTAACTTTACATTCAGTCGATGTGCAGGCAGGAGAAAACATGCAGCCCTGAGTGATTTACACCTTGTATGCACGGATGGTGGAAAAAATGGAGTAGATTCCTGAGCCTGATTGAAGAACAGAAATATGCCAAAGTTACCATAGCAACATCTATTCAGCCTCACTTAATCAGGTCTGTGTGATATTTAGACTGACGCCATTGTTTGGACATTTTTAAACCCTTTAATCCCTGAAAAATTAAACATTAATAATAATAATGAATCTAGGCTTAATCTGAACTGTTTATTTGTTAATATTAAGAAAAAAATATATACCAATCTGTTTTATTTTATTAAATAATCATATAACAATTAAACAGAACAACAAGAAATAAAATGGTCCCTCTCCAGCTGTAGATCCTCCACCGGGGGGGGGGTAGAGGGAGTTTATGCTTAGAGGTGTGAAGTAACGAATAGGGCTCATGGGTGATACCAACATTTTTCCTTTGATACAGTACCATTAGTTTCTGGAACTGTTTCATTGATTCCAATACTCATACCGATTCTTTGCCATTTTTAAAACAATCACTTGACTTCACTGTGTTTATTACAACGGCAATATGAAAGATAATAAAGTTCATGAACATTAAACTTAAAAGAAATGCTTCAAAAGGATTATGAATAAAATGATGCAAATAGATCAATGACTACATAAACTAAAATAAGGTGAGAATAAACTAATGAGCCATGACGAAATAGAAAACCAGAGAGTCATCCTACAAAGACCACCACATCGCGTCCCAGAATGCCGGTCCACGCCACAGCGTTCTCTGTTCTGGTGTTCAGTCCCGACTCGTGGATGAGATGCATACATTACGACATTGGAGTACGATACGACACTAATATTACGACAATACACTGCTGAGATGCAGTACGGCAGTGGGCCTTTGACTCAGATAGCTGATAGGTTGCTATAACCATGTGACACGGAAGACTACTCGAAAAATTCCCAGGATAGTTTTCACATTGCCTACATCTAAACACAAATTACACATGTTGTATCAGCACAGCGGTATTGTGATATTTTTTAAAGTATCGACAGGCAGGTATCTACTGTAAGTATTGATACCATACTTATATAAATGTCTCGCTTTTGTATAGCGCTTTTCAAAGTCAGTGGACTACAAAGCGCTTTACATCAGTCATTCACATGTTGATGGAGCTGCAGAGGCAAAGCGACCAGACAGAGGCGCCTTCTGACCACCAACACCAACAGGCAATGAGGGTAAAGTGTCTTGCCCATGGACACAGTGATACCATGATACCATACCAAATACTTGCTAAAGATGGAGGCATGCATGGATGCAGTTGCTCCAGGCTCCCACCCTTTTCTGTGTTTTTTATGTTTGTTATTTCTTTTCCTGGTGCACCTTTGCCACATGAGACCCAGCTACAACCGCCAAGCCCTGATAGTTATCAGATTCCAGGCAAAAACAGAGATAACAAGTGCCTTCTTATGGTCACACATCCTACCAGAGATAGCAAGAACGCCAGGGGCTCCGTGGATTGTTATCGTGTCCAGCAGGTGCCACAGGTTGGCTTCTCAGGTTGGCTCTGGTGATGCTGCTTCCTCTCCCTGCAGAGTAGGGAGAAGAAATAGAAATGTGGATCAGGACTACTAGCTTAGCTAAGGAAAAAAACCACGCCGACCCCCACTACCATCGATTTTCCTCACAAACGCCAGATCCCTTGTTAACAAGATGGATGAGCTACAGTCACAAATTGCCTACCCTCATCTGCTGATTGTTAGCAAACAATGGGTTTACCTGCTAATACCCAATGCTACAGTGGAGCTAGCAGGCTACACCACTCACGTCACAACCCTTGGACCAAAGCCTCTGGTAAGAGTGGAGGGGACTTATTGTTTATATGCTTAACTGGTGCACACCCAGAGCTCACCGAACTTGGAGGCCATGCCTGTTTGATGCCAACCCTTCTATGTGCCACGGGAGCTAACGACAGCCACTGTGAACCTGTTAACATTCCCCATGCTGCTAATATTAAGAAGGCTGTGGAGTGGACCAGCTTCAGTGTATGATAACAAACAACAGAAGACCCATCCTGATGGCATAAATATCATAGCCGTTGACTTCAACAAAGCATGCCTCAAGTCTGTTCTCCCCAAATTCCACCAGAGGAGTGCAAGAGGAGGAACAAACTGGACCGTGTTTATTCAAATATCAAATAGGCCTACAGAGCATATCCCCTCCCCCACTTAGGACAATCAGATTACCTCTCTCTGATCCTCCTTCCGGCCTACTCCCCCCTCAGGAAGCAAAGACAACCAACCATACAGACCATCTCTCTTTCTCCAGGAGCATGAGGTGAGGAAAAACCTGAGAGCAGTATACCCCAGAAAAGCTGCCAGCCCTGATGGTTTCCCCGGGGCCTGTGCTCAAAGTATGTGCAGACAAACTGGCAGGAGTCCTCACAAAACTCTTCAACCTGTCCCTGTCACAAGCCACCATCCCTACATGTCTGAAAGCCTCCATCATCATCATCCCCATCCCCCAAAATCCTGACCGAAGCTGTACAATGTACAGGGCAGTGGTGGAGAAACTGTCTCTCTGGTGCTCAGAAAACAACTTGTCCATGGACATCCAAAAGACCAGAGAAATCATCATGGACTTCAGAAAAAAGAAGAAGGATAACACCCCCCTCATAATCCACAGAGTACAGGTGGACACTGTCACCATCTTCAGGTTTCTGGCCAGTGGCCACCCACACTACCTACACAATTCCTGGACCTGCAACACCAAGGCTCTGGTAAAGAAAGCTCAGAAGCAGCTACACCTCCTGTGCATCCTCAGGTGAACAATCTGGACATGAAACTGCTGCGGATCTTCTACCACTCCTCTGTGAAGCATGTGCTGACATACTGTCCTGGTGTGTGGTATGCAGGCTCCACAGAGACTCAGAGAAAAACAGCTACATGGATGGAGACAGTGGACTGGATTACACCGCAAATGATGATTTGAAGGAACAAGACATTGCCTCTCCATTGCCTTATTTAAGAGAACTCATAATAATGATTCATGATGAATGTGCTGTGTGTTGTCTCAACCTAAAAACCACAAACTTCTGGCTTCAAGAACTGTCCATAAAATCTGAAAATCCAGCTAGAGGTCAGTCTGTATTTTTAGGTGTTATTAGGAGTAAGTCCGTTCATAACGTTGGTAATGCTGTAGGAGGAAGATCAGTTATTTCAATGATTTAACATCATATAGACCTGATGCTGCTTTGCTCCAGATCTGTCAGTTCACTGCTGATGAGCTGGTGTTGGAGACATGACTCTTCTGGGCTTACTGAGAAAATGCTTCTACTTAGGAAGGTTCGTAGGTGAAATGGTGACTGGGATTTTTTAAATAAGTTTTTGTGCATAAAAGTGAACTGGAGTACCCCTCAGTGTACCCAGACGTTTTTCATGTTGAGTTGATTTTGAATGAAAAGTCACTCAGCCCCATCTGCTGCTTGGATCCAGAATACCACGTTTGTAACTTCTGAGTCTCTGGTCCGGTGCCCTGAAGTCTCACAAAGTCACGTATCTTACGAGGGTTAGGCTAACCCAATGTGGCTAGCTGTAGTGCCGGAGTGTTTTTAACTCATGATTCCTGCTAAAATAATTGGCTAATAGCCTACTGTAATTTGATTACATTGTTTTAATGGAGAAATTACAAATATGATTCATTTGGTGGGAAATCAAAATCCTGACAAAAATGGATATATTTTATTAGTTTTGCCATTTTCACAATGATAATATGACAATATTTCAGCCTGTTCGTATCATAGGATATTTCCTATTGCTGAAAAATACTTAAACGAATAACACTTATCTACACCGCTACCGTGGATCCAGGCCCCTGAAGCGTTTTATGTTCCTCGGTGAGTGGTTAGTCCAGAGAACATGAAACTGTTTTGTTTTCATTCCATATAAATGGCAGATTGTATGGTGTGGCTAGCTGCTAGCCTCTGGTGCTAATGCTAGCCTATCCAGACTAAAGGACAGCAGATGAAGGAGTAGGCATTTCAGAGGGTGACCAGATAATATGGGTAAGGAAGAGTACCTAGGACTCCTGTTGTGGTGTAAATCTGCTCTGACACCATGAGGCATTCAGGTCTATCATTTATCTGCTGTCAGAAATGTAAGAATAACAATAAATACTGTATAAACATTGCTATACATTTAAGATCATATGATGTTACACACGTTATCTTTAATGCCTTTTTCAGAAGTGGAGGTGCAGCACCAGAATCTGGAGGAGGGATCTAAAGTCCTGAGTTTCTGTGGACCTGAGACAGAAAAACGTTCCAGTCTAGACTGTATCTCTGTCCCACATCAGAGGATCCAGGATCTCCAGAACCATGGTATCAGAACCTCTCAGTTTTCATTTACTCTGAGTGACAGAGGACATCTTCCTTCCTTAGTTGCAAGGTTGGGGTTCCACAAGGCACCATGTTGGGACCCATATTATTCTTCATTTATATAAATGATTTATTCAAATCAAATCAAATCAAACTTTATTTCTATAGCACCTTTCATGCCACAGCGAGCAACACAAAGTGCTTGACAGATTAAAAAGACCCATACAACCCACATTCCCTCCCTTTCCCACACATAGAACAATTATGACACTCTCCCCTCCCAGTCCAAAACCCATTCCCAGGCACACATACACCCACACATACACATAAAAACCACATTAAACAGTATGTTGAGCTCAGATGGGATTCTGAGTCAGATTATTGACTACATGCCTTGAACCTAACACATTAATGTTTGCTGACAATGCTGTGATTTTTGTCCAGGGCACTGACATGGAAACTGTTGCAGAAACGTTCACAAACGCCATGTCAAAAACCTAATCCTGACTAAGAGAACACTGTCTGTCACTAAACGCTAATAAAACTGTACGCATGATGTTCACAAAGAAACCTGTAAAATCAACTGCAGTTAAAAAACCTAAAACATGGTCTGGGTTGTCCGTGTTTCTGGAGGCTGAGGAACTGGAGCTGGTCACAGATTAAAAATACCTACAGTAGGTGTCACTCTGGATTGTAAATTTACATTTAAAAAACTAACAACTTTAATTAAAATCAATTAAACAAGATTTTAAAAATTCAATAAAGGTTTTACATTGAAAACTACATCTGCAAGATTTATGGAAAATATCATTTCTTAATTAGTGAGAATTTTATATTATTTAAAGACTCCTCACAGAGTAAAAACTACAAAGTGATCCACATTAAAAACATAAAATAAACATTCATCAAACATCAAAAGAAAAACATAAAAGTAAAACCAACAGATTAAAGTCATACAGGATTAATAAAAGTTTTCATCAGCCCCCCGTGTCCTAGGCCCCACATCAGAGGGGGTCCTAGACTGTCCCAGGAGAGCAGAGGACAGGACCCAACCTGACAGATAAACAATCACACAGACACAATTGCACCGTCCCACCCTCATGCACACACACACACACACACACACAACCCTACGTGAATATAGACTCATAATAGACGCTGTACACCCACTCACACTTCTCATACACTCCCAGGTCAGAGGACCAGCACCCTATGGGTAAAACCAGCCTCCAGACCCAGCAGGAGGGGGACAAAACCAAAGTGCATGAATGTAGGTGACGGGGGTGTTGTCTGTGCAGCTTGTGCAGGTTTAAGATGGCACATAACCCATCCTGAACATCCGTTGACCTGTATAGTGAACTCTATGTAGGATTTTGTACTGAATTAGTTGTAAACTGGGGTTTCTAGTCATTCTAAAAGATTTTAAACATGTCTGAGACCAGAAGTTTCTGACAGGTCTACTTCCTACTTAACTATTGGAAGATACGTACATCGAATCATCTAATTTAGACAGTAAGCTATATATTTTAGACAGTAATTTGGGGGCGTAGAGATTAAAGAATTCTAATACCCTCG
>SSNR01000067.1:726428-749463 GCA_006937965.1 Callopanchax toddi | reverse complement strand
CATCATCCATCCATCCACCATCCATCCATCCATCATCTACTGTATCTATTCATCCATCCATCATCTATCCATCATCCATCCATCCATCATCCATTCATCATCTACTGTATCTATTCATCCATCCATCCATCATCCATCCATCATCTATCTATTCATCCATCCATCCATCATCCATTCATCATCTACTGTATCTATTCATCCATCCATCATCCATCCATCCATCATCCATTCATCATCTACTGTATCTATTCATCCATCCATCCATCATCCATCCATCATCTATCTATTCATCCATCCATCCATCATCCATTCATCATCTACTGTATCTATTCATCTATCCATCATCCATCCATCCATCCATCCATCCACCATCCATCCATCATCCATCCATCCATCATCCATCCATCATTCATCCATCATCCATCCATCCATCATCCATCCATCATCTATCTTCACAAAGAAACCTGTAAAATCAACTGCAGTTAAAAAACCTAAAACATGGTCTGGGTTGTCCGTGTTTCTGGAGGCTGAGGAACTGGAGCTGGTCACAGATTAAAAATACCTACAGTAGGTGTCACTCTGGATTGTAAATTTACATTTAAAAAACTAACAACTTTAATTAAAATCAATTAAACAAGATTTTAAAAATTCAATAAAGGTTTTACATTGAAAACTACATCTGCAAGATTTATGGAAAATATCATTTCTTAATTAGTGAGAATTTTATATTATTTAAAGACTCCTCACAGAGTAAAAACTACAAAGTGATCCACATTAAAAACATAAAATAAACATTCATCAAACATCAAAAGAAAAACATAAAAGTAAAACCAACAGATTAAAGTCATACAGGATTAATAAAAGTTTTCATCAGCCCCCCGTGTCCTAGGCCCCACATCAGAGGGGGTCCTAGACTGTCCCAGGAGAGCAGAGGACAGGACCCAACCTGACAGATAAACAATCACACAGACACAATTGCACCGTCCCACCCTCATGCACACACACACACACACACACACAACCCTACGTGAATATAGACTCATAATAGACGCTGTACACCCACTCACACTTCTCATACACTCCCAGGTCAGAGGACCAGCACCCTATGGGTAAAACCAGCCTCCAGACCCAGCAGGAGGGGGACAAAACCAAAGTGCATGAATGTAGGTGACGGGGGTGTTGTCTGTGCAGCTTGTGCAGGTTTAAGATGGCACATAACCCATCCTGAACATCCGTTGACCTGTATAGTGAACTCTATGTAGGATTTTGTACTGAATTAGTTGTAAACTGGGGTTTCTAGTCATTCTAAAAGATTTTAAACATGTCTGAGACCAGAAGTTTCTGACAGGTCTACTTCCTACTTAACTATTGGAAGATACGTACATCGAATCATCTAATTTAGACAGTAAGCTATATATTTTAGACAGTAATTTGGGGGCGTAGAGATTAAAGAATTCTAATACCCTCGAGGCTGTTTGTAACTCTGTTCTATTAGGATTAAATTTATGTTTTATTATAGATTTAATTAGTTGATATTCTAAAAATCTATTCAACCCCATATTGTGAGACTATTCTGTTAAATGGGATGAAATCAGGTCCCTCAAAGAAATGTTCCAGGTATACGATTCCTTTCCTCCTCCAGCCTGAGAAGCTGATCATATTGTTGTTTTGTAAGATGTCAGGATTGTTCCAGATGGGTGTACGCCTGCATGATACTCCCACCATGCTGCCAGAGAAGAGCTGATGCTAACGCTTTTAAAACATGAATATCGTTTAATGTTTGACCTAATAAATGGTAGATCTGAAATCTCTATATTATTGCATATTGACTGTTCTATGTCTAACCAGGACTCATCTAGCAGATTCTACTTGAACCATCTTGAGATGTATTGTAACCTGTTGGCTAAGAAGTAATGATAGAAGTTGGGTAATCATCAGCTTTTAAAAGATGGAGGCGACACAGTAAAGTTAAATATTAAAAATGTAATTAATACCATTAAAAAACAACATGCTAAATATGGCTGTGATTAATTAATTGGAATTAACCCAACAATTTGACACCCCTCATTCTACCCAATGACAAGGCTGCAGTAGCTGTTTCCTGATGCTGTTTGCTGTGTTTCTGTGGAACCTGCAGGATTCTATAAACTGACCGTGGTCAACACTTGGTATGGCTCTCTACGCCCTCTGTTCAGCCTGGAGGAAAACATCACCATGGAGCCCACAGTCACTGATGGCAGCCAGAGGTAAAAGACAGGCGTTAGGGCGATGACACAAAACCATTCGTAGAAAATAAAAAGAGGTTTAACCTCCTCTGGAAGATCCCCTCTAACTAGCATCAGAACACTTCTACCCTCAGAGCCAGCAGGTGGAGCATCAGGATTAGTACCTTCATGAACAACCTGCCATCTCCAGTCCTCTGCTGCCCCCTGGTGGAAGAGCTACACCTAGAAAAGGACCATTTTATTCCTGTACCACTGTTAAATTGTCATATTACATCAATAAATAATAGGTGTTGTATTATTGTTGGCCAATAAATTGTTCAATTTTAAAAATTGGAGTTTTAAACTAATATTACCGTATTTTCTATTTCAGGATTTAAAGAGTTAAACAGATTATTTGTCCTGATTTTGATTTAGAAGACAACAGTTTAGATGTTTAGCTCATTTTGAAGCGACGTTCTATCAGTTATTCATCTACAGCTGGCCATTAAAAGGCAGCCCAGGGGCCACATGTGGCCCTTAACTGCATTTCAGTAATCATAGACTTTTATAGTTCCTTTAAACTAACTTTTCCTGTATTAGAGGAGGTCCTTCAGAGTGAGCATCCATCTGCTCAGAACTTGTCCCCACTCTGTTGTTGGCTCTACTATGTTTTTAGTCTTTTTTTCCCTCCATTTTTTAAAAGAAATTTTGAATTTATTTGAAACAAAACCATTAATTGCATAAACCCAAAGGTTCATGCAGAGTCAGCAGTTCAGCAGCAGACAATGGTTAAACGACATAAAACATCTTGACTTAGTAGAACATTAGCTAATTAAACATGTGAAGAGGAGCGGTGATGAGAGTTACACATCTGAATAAATAGTAAACATCATTATCTGCTGTCTGACCATTATTTTAGTTTAATTCCTTTAAAGTCTGAAATATTATGTTTATGTATTCAGATGCTTTTATTCAAAGCGACTTACAAATGATAATCTAACCAAAAAGTTACCATTGAGACTAACAACAAACTATTTAGACAGGATCCGACCCACAAGCCTCCTTTTTCTGACTCTTAAGCCAATCGCTGTGTCCCCAGAGCCCTGGTTCACACTATACCCCCCCCCCCAACTTTAGACCAAGCGATGTTGTGATGTAATGATGTGACAATGTATTTGATGTAATGATATATCAAGCCTAAACATGATAATTTCTCCTCTTCAGAACCGATCATGAACTGACCCTTAACCTCTAATGTCAAACCACTAAACACTGTTTTCTACTCTTTATTGTTGTTGCCCTGGACTCGGAAGTAGCTAATACATGTGATCTCTAACTGACTCCACCAGGTACCTGGGCACTGTTCTGGGCTCCTCTGTCATATCCAGCACCATACTGGGAGATGACCAGCTGCTCAGCACAGCGGTCCAGATCCAGCTCCAGCACAGAGTCCAGGTCTAGAACATCTGAAATGCTTCCTTCATAGTTAGAATTTAGTTCATATATTTATCATGATGTTTGTATGTTCACCAGGTCTCCGTTGACGCCATATACGATCCAGTTTGTGCCTTTTGGGATTTTAACCTCCGGTGAGCAACCGTGATGTGTCTGGGAATCTGTAATGTTAAATCAAAGCTGAAGAACATTTCACATCCTGACCATCTTGTGTGTGTGGAGCTGAAAGTGTGTGTTTGTTGTGTGTAATTAGTCCAGAGGCCGGTGGGTGGTGGAACACTAGAGGCTGTGAAGTGGTGTCCAAACACCAGGGGTACACTGTGTGTTACTGCAACCACACCACCAACTTTGCCTTGTTGCTGCAAGTTTATGAGACTCAGGTAACGTCTTCTGTTTGGTCTTTTTGTGTTTTCATTAGCAGTGTGTGTGTAACTACACAGGGACAGGAATGGTTTTACAGGTGGAGGCTACAGAATAGAGCAGCACCTCGATCGTCACCTGCTCCTGCTCCACCGCAGTAACAAACCAGGACTGTCTGACCCGTGAGAGGTGCATAGAAGACTATCCTCCCTTTAATTTGTTATTATATGATTTTACATCTTATTTCATCATTGGATTGACACCTTGAGTTAAATGTTGTCTGTATTTAATGAACACTGGGCAGAAACAAGTTGCACAGTGTTCTACAAAAAAAAAAATAGAGAGCAAAGTTATTCGCCTTTTCTTTTCTTTCTGCTGATCTGAAAAACGATCTCTTGCAACCCTTCCTCCTGCTGCTGCAGGCACAGGAGAAAATTGCTCCGCAGTTAGCCCCCACCCCCCCACCATACACCCCACCCCTCCGACCGACCAGTCCGTAGACAAATCGCTTGGCACGCAATTGGTCCGTGGCAAAAAAAGGTTGGGGACCACTGGTCTAGAAGGTCTACTGTTCTCTAGTGGCCCCAAATCCTCTAGTGGGCACATGTCCTCTAGAGGGCCCCATGTTCTCTAAAGGTCCCCACATCCTCTAGTGGGACACACATTTTCTCATAGGCACCACATTTCCTAGTGGGTCTCACGTCCACCAGTGGGCCCCAAAGTACTTTATTGGGCCCAAGATCCTCAAGTTAGTCCACATCCTCTATTGGGCCTTGTGCTCACTGCCCAGCACCATGGAGCTCAACTGGTATTTACCAGAGACCAGAACTAGCAGGTCCAGCACTGGAGCTCTGAGCTCTAACAGAGGAGAGCAGGTTGACTCTGAGCTGATGTGACAGACGTTAAAGGGTCTGCAGAAGCTGTGGAGAACGTTCTGCTGCTACATTATTCATCATGATGGGTTTGGTGGTGGGTCAGTGTTGGTCAGAGGAGGCAGATCCATGGAGGAACACAGACCTGCAGGAGAAATGATGGAACCCTGACTGTCTTCAGGTATCAGGATGAAACCCTTATGGCTAATTGACGACATGTCTAGGACGGATGTGTCCGGTTTCCGTATGGCTTCCACAAAAACAAAAAAACATTGAGAAAAGTCCAGTCAGAGCATTCACACTGGCTGCTTTGCAGAGTGATGAGGATGTGGAGCTCCGCATCAAGTCTGTTTTTTCCAGACGCCACATACAAATTTTTATGAAGTAAAATTACAACAGGAAATGAGACACAAGGCAGTGAGGTGCATCCGGTATATTTTAAAATAGTTAAGCATAACATTAAACTATATTAAAGCGGAGTGGACTTACCATTGTAGAACAAGCCAAGTGAATAAATAATGCTTAACAAAAGTACAAGAAGACGAGTGTTTTGTTCTCCTCCTCCTCTTAACACACGGTGTAGTGGTTATCGTGTGAACCACTGAGATCCGTGGAGCACATTTCTGGAGATGTTCTGCACACAAACCACAGGCTGTGTGAATTGCAGTCTGTACAAAAGCTGTACGGAAACCGCACTGCATCCATTCCAGACGCGGTGTGAATCAGCTGTTAGACCCATTGTTAGAACTTCACTGGTGCAATGGGTCCTGGGTTCCTCCCGGCCCATGATGATACCTGGCCTCATGTGACAAGTCTGCAGGCAGGATGAAAGAATGGATACCATTGACTGACCTCCATGCTGGTCTGACCTGAATCCAGTAGAACGTCTCTGGGACATCTGGTTTAGGTCCATCAGGTCCTCCAGGTGGACCCAAGACTGTCCAGGAGCTCAGTGATGTCCTGGTCAGGATCTGGAGATACTCCAGGAGACCATCCATCATCTCATCAGGAGTCCAGACATTGTCAGGATGCTACCAGCAGGTGGAGCCATGCAAACTAGTGAGAACCATCTAGAGCTACTGTGACATTTCACCAACTGGACTAACCTGATGCTTCAGGTTATCAGGTTACATTTTACTGGTGACTTCAGGTGAAGTATCTGTGGGTTGATTATTTTCATTAGATGATGAAGAATCATTTAGACCCTAACATGTTACCATTCATCAGGATGGAGATCCAGCAGGAGGTTTTTTTTTACGATGGAGATCTGATGTGTGTTCAATGTGTTCCTCTAATGTTTTTGAGAAGTGTGTATATGAAAGCTCTTTGTGTGTTTTTTCAGCACTGTGTTTGCAGCTATTTACATGCTCTGTGTGTGTGTGTGTGTGTGCGTGCGTGCGTGCGTGCATGTGTGTGTGCGTGCGTGTGTTTGTCTCTGTGTGTGTGTGTCTGTGTGTCAGATGAGCCCAGAGAACGAAAAAGCTCTGCAGGTTCTGACGTTCATCGGCTGTGGAGTGTCTCTGTGTGGCCTCCTCTTCACCTTCATCCTCTTCATTGCTGTGGGGTGAGTCACGAAGGCATCGAGGGTGAAAAGTATTTCATAAATTCCTCACCAATAAAATCTCAGTCTGTTGTGTGGATGAGTCTCTCCACAGAGAAACATTTTCTGACTAAAAAGCCTGAGAAACTACCCTCAGTCTGAGTTCTGCCTGTTCTGACTGTAGGGTGCCTAAGTCGGACCGCACCACGGTCCATAAGAACCTGATTGGCGCCCTTGGCGTGGCTGAGCTGCTGCTGATGTGCAGCGACTGGGCTGCTGAGAACCAGGTGGGTGGAATGCAACGCCTTACAGGTGTGTGTGTGTGTGTGTGGGGGGGGGGGGTCCTAAGTTTTTAAAACAAGTGCCAACATTCACACAGAAATTTGTTTTGTTTTTTAACCCTTAGAGGTCCCTTTAAATAAGAAAATGCAAAGTTGTATATATTGTGATTTTTTTTTTTTAAAGAAAAAAATATAACATTTATGTAGCGATGGATCAGTAGGTCTGTGTGACCTAAATAAAAACAAGAAAACAATCAAACTCTGGATCTGATTGGTTAATTATTTTCTAGTTTCTATAAACAACATTTTTCTTCATCCTCTGCAACAAGAACAATATCTTGTTCTTCCTAAAGTAACGCTGCTGGATTGAGTCTGTTTTAGGAACGTTTCTGGGAAGTTTATTAGAATTCAGTGGGGATTTGTGGTTCTAGTTACCATTAAATTAAAGAAAAAAGATGGATTTCACCTTTTTCAGGTTTTAAAGATTTTAGTTTATCTGCAGTTTTCGTTTCTCTGCGTCACGTTAGTAAAAATAAGAGTATACAATTTTTAAATGTTTATCTGCATCAACAGCCTGCTGAAGGATGCAATAAAGGGTTGCAGGAAGTGGTCTTTGACAGGAACAATACTCAATCACATCAGGACAGATCCAGCTTAAGATCCATGAAAAATCATTAGGCCGTTGAGATTGTTTCAAGCAAACGTCTGAATCACCACACTACTGAAGGCTCTGCCACAGCAGCATGAACACCATAGACTAAAACAAACTGTCACATCATAAACTTTAGAGGTTAACTAACCAGAAATGTAATGTTCTAACTGTAGAGATTAACTAACATGTAATAGTGTTCCAACTGTGGATGTTAGCTTACAGGAAATATAGCATTCCAAATGTAGAGGTTAGCCAACAGGAGCTATTGTATTCTAACTGTAGAGGTTAGCTAACAGGTAATAGGCTATAGTCTCCTTGAACAGCAACTTACCACGTTGGAGGAGTTTGCGTGCCCTAATGATCCTAGAAGCTATGTTGTCTGGGGTACTTTTTGCCCCTGGTTAGGTCCCATGGTAATTAACCCCAGGACATTTTCCCATGGAAAATGTGTTTATGGTGAATTGTGAGACAATGAGCAGTTCAGAAGACCCCTCATGGTGATAAAAGCACAGATTCAGAGTACCAAACCTGGAGGGTTACCTGGAGTCAGCCCTGGGGTTGGGACCTATATCTGGTGGCTGGGCATTTACAAGGCCCAGCCCAAAACCGATACATGGGCCCATCCTTCTGTAGACCCAGACTCACTTTGACACGTAGCATTATCTGTGCTTCTGCACCAAATTGCAGCTCAGAGTACCCACCCATTTTGAAGTGCCTGGGATGAATGGTGCTCCAACCATGGACTCCATTGTCCTGCTGGGAGGCTTCAACGCTCACTTTTGCAATGACAAAGTGACCTGGAGGGACGTGATTGGGGAGAACGGCCTGCCCAAACTGAACCCGAGTGGTGTTTTGTTCATGAACTCCAGTGAAAGTCGCAGTTTGGCGATAACAAACACCATGTTTGAACTTAAGGATGCCCAGGAGGATCACACTCCTCAGCCTCCCTGGAAAGGTCTACTCCAGGGTACTGGAGAGGAGGGTCCGGTCGATGGTTGAATCTCGGATTGAAGAGGAGCAATGTGGTTTTCGTCCTGGTCATGGAACTGTGGACCAGCTCTTTACCCTCGCTAGGATGACGGAGGGGTCATGGGAGTTTGCCCAACCAATCCACATGTGTTTTGTGGATTTGTAGAAGGTTTATGACCGTGTCCTCAGGGTCACCCTGTGGGGGACGCTCCAGGAGTATGGGGTTGATGGTCTTTTGTTAAGGGCCATTCAGTCCCTGTACCAGAGGAGTGAGTTTGGTCCGCATAGCCGGCAGAAAGTCTGACCTGTTCCTGCTGAAGGTTGGACTCAAGGCTGCCCTTTGTCACCGGTTCTTTTCATATTGTTTATGTATAATATTTTATCATTCTTTCATAATATTTTTCATTCATGTTTTGCTGTTCTTTTTGCAATCAGGCAGCTTGCTTTGTAGTCACTGCTCTTCTGCACCTGTTCTTCATGGCTTCCTTCTCCTGGATGCTGGTGGAGGGCCTCCTGCTCTGGAGCAAAGTGGTTTCTGTCAACATTAGTGAGGACCGCAGGATGAAGCTCTACTACGTGATTGGCTGGGGTAAACCTTTATCTAATTTCAGGAACTGGTTAGACTGACAGCAGACAATGAGGAACATTGAATTTAATTGGCTTAGAAAATCTGCGAGCCAGTGTGAATTCATAGGAGTCTATGGGAGGAAGGAGTTACTTAAGAAGAAGAATTGTTGTGGAAACCTACCCATGAGTTTAAATAGTCTTCTGATGTGATCTTTACACTTTAATCTAATAGTTTTTTTTAGATACAGCCTGTGTGTAAATGCATTACATTTTGTTGGATGCCTGTAAAGGATGCTCTCCTGTTCAGATGGGCTACATAGTGCTCAGGGTTTTGGTTAAAAACACTTTGACCTTTAGAGTGGGACACTGGGATCAAACCACCAAGCATCTGAAATGCAGATGACTGCTCATCCCACTGATCCACTGCCACCCAATCAAAGAAAACTAAAAAGGCCATTTTATATCAACTCATTCAGGTTTCTTTTTTTATGTCTGTTTGTGTCGTTGATTTTTGTTTTGTTTGAATCTTTTTTTCTCATGTCTTTAGTTTGTCTGAACGGATGTTTTATGATTTGTCTGTCACTGTGCTTTTTATTCCTGTTGATGTTTTTTTCATCTAGAAAACAGCTGGTCCGTTACGGCGTCTTTAGCTTGTTAGCTGCAATGGTTTTAGACAGTAAATCTGCAACTATTTTACTTCTATTTAAATCATAACATTGTTTATTAGAGGGAACTGAACCTGTGACCTCTGCAGCAGAGGAGCGACAGATGATTAGGAACAAAACGCTGCTGTCAGAACAGAATAAGATGTCTTTCTTTTTTTTCACCACCCTGATCATTTCTTTACCAATACAACCATCACAGACAGGATCAGGTACTGGACTTGGACCGGTCAGTAGTTCAGTAGGTAGAGCATTGGTCCTCAACAGGACATCCGTCCATCATCCATAAATCATCCATCCATCCATCCATCATCCATCCATCATCATCCATCCATCATCATCCATCATCATCCATCATCCATCCATCCATCCATCATCCATCCATCCATCATCCATCTATCATCATCCATCCATCCATCATCCATCCATCCATCCATCATCCATCCATCATCATCTATCTATTCATCCATCCATCCATCATCCATCCATCCATCATCTATCTATTCATCCATCCATCCATCCATCATCCATCCATCCATCCATCCATCATCCATTCATCATCCATCCATCCATCATCCATCCATCCATCATCCATCCATCCACCATCCATCCATCCATCATCTACTGTATCTATTCATCCATCCATCATCCATCCATCCATCCATCCATCCATCCATCCTCAATCTATCCATCCATTCATCATGTATCTATTCATCCATCCATCCACAATCCATCCATCCATCCATCATCTACTGTATCTATTCATCCATCCATCATCTATCCATCATCCATCCATCCATCATCCATTCATCATCTACTGTATCTATTCATCCATCCATCCATCATCCATCCATCATCTATCTATTCATCCATCCATCCATCATCCATTCATCATCTACTGTATCTATTCATCCATCCATCATCCATCCATCCATCATCCATTCATCATCTACTGTATCTATTCATCCATCCATCCATCATCCATCCATCATCTATCTATTCATCCATCCATCCATCATCCATTCATCATCATCCATCCATTCATCATGTATCTATTCATCCATCCATCCATCCATCATCCATCCATCCATCATCCATCCATCCACCATCCATCCATCCATCATCTACTGTATCTATCATCCATCCATCATCCATCCATCATCCATCCATCCATCATCCATTCATCATCTATCTATTCATCCATCCATCCATCCATCCATCCATCCACCCATCCATCATCCATCCATCATCCATCCATCTGTTCATCTATTCATCCACCCATCATCCATCCATCCATCATCCATCCACCCATCTATCCTCCATCCATCATCCCTCCATCCATCATCCATTCATCATCCATCCATCCATCATCCATCCATCCATCATCCATCCATCCACCATCCATCCATCCATCATCTACTGTATCTATTCATCCATCCATCATCTATCCATCATCCATCCATCATCCATCCATCATCCATCCATCTGTTCATCTATTCATCCACCCATCATCCATCCATCCATCATCCATCCACCCATCTATCATCCATCCATCATCCATCCATCCATCATCCATACATCACCCATCCATCCATCCATCCATCCAACCATCCATCCATCCATCCATCCATCATCCATCCATCCATCATCCATCCATCATTCATCCATCATCCATCCATCCATCATCCATCCATCATCTATCTATCATCCATCCATCCATCATCCATCCATCCACCATCCATCCATCCATCATCTACTGTATCTATTCATCCATCCATCATCTATCCATCATCCATCCATCCATCATCCATCCATCATTCATCCATCATCCATCCATCCATCATCCATCTATCATCTATCTATTCATCCATCCATCCATCATCCATCCATCCTCTATCTATTCATCTATCCATCCATCATCCATTCATCATCTACTGTATCATTCATCCATCCATCCATCATCCATCCATCCCTCCATCCATCATCCATTCATCATCCATCCATCCATCATCCATCCATCCATCATCCATCCATCCACCATCTACTGTATCTATTCATCCATCCATCATCTATCCATCATCCATCCATCCATCATCCATTCATCATCTATCTATTCATCCATCCATCCATCCATCCATCCATCCATCCATCCATCCATCCATTCATCATGTATCTATTCATCCATCCATCCACAATCCATCCATCATCCATCCATCATCTATCCATCCATCATCCATCCACCCATCTATCATCCATCCATCATCCATCCATCTGTTCATCTATTCATCCACCCATCATCCATCCATCCATCATCCATTCATCATCTATCTATTCATCCATCCATCCATCCACCATCCATCCATCCATCCACCATCCATCCACCATCCATCCATCCACCATCCATCCATCCACCATTCATCCATCCATCCATCCATCCATCCACCATCCATCCATCATCTATCCACCATTCATCCATCCATCCATCCATCCATCCATCATCCATCCATCCATCCATAACTCATGTGTAAACCCTTGCGTTTAGTGACCTGATCTGACCTTGCTTTCCTCCCTCCCAGAGCTGGTTTATATTTCCAGAACTCAGTTTATCTATATCTCCTCTAGTTTTATCACCTCCATGATGTTATGTTACACTGCAGCCTTAACCCAGATCCTTTTAAACACAGAAAAACATCCTGCAGCTGTTCGTGTTCCCAAATCCATCTGTGGGTGTGTTATGTCGCGCTACGCGATGAGAACATGGAGTGAATCTGTCACACAATCAGTGTTCAGGTGTTCCTCTCATCTGCTCCTGGTTCCAGTCAGACTAAACACACTAACAGAGCAGAAAAGACTAGATACTGAACAGAAACAGAGTCGTTGTGACAGAAATATGTCTGGAACCCAGCCACATGCATTACGTTGACCTGTTTTCTAGGACTGCCTGTTCTGATCGTCTCTGTGACGCTGGCCGTATCAACAGACGAGTACAAGGCAGACCATCACTGCTGGCTCAGCGTCCAGACCCACACCATCTGGGCCTTTGTGGGACCTGTTATTTTTGTCTTGGCGGTAAGTGTTCATCAGTGAACCAGTTCACCAGTGAAGGGATAAAGGTCTACCAAAGAGGAAACACTTCTTCCATTTCCACTGAAAACGTCTGTCAGAAAACAGACGGACCTTAAAGGAACGTTTGGGCCATTCTGAAGTGGCTTCTATCATTTCTTTATCTACAGCAAGGACCACACCCACTGGTGACATCACTCAAAGTGGGTGGAGTTTATAGAAACAGGAAGTAGTCCTCTGACTGGAGAAATTACCCATTTGTAAGGTTGTTTTCTCACCTGTTGTTTGGTTCCTCTACTCTAAAATTAGGTCATCTTCTTTTACTTGTAGTTTTTCCAGTGATTTGTTTCTTCTCTAAGAAAACTGTAAGCAAAACAACATGTGTCAGTACAAACACAGTGGGAGCATTCCGTCTGCTGATTGGTCAGATATTTCATAGGGCGTGGCTAACAGGAGGTGCAATGTTCTGATCCTGAGCTTGTCCACAACACGGTCTAACCTCTGAGCCATGTCTCAAATTCTAACTATAGAGATGAGCCAGGATATACACAGACACACATATAGACGCCAGTGTGTGGGTGTAAACATATGTGTGTATATCTGTGTGCACAATTAGATCTGTCATGTGAACTGAACCCATGTTCTTCTGTTTTCTGTTAAACTTTAGACCCTTTTTCAGACTGAATATTTTGTAAAAAGTCATAAAAAGTGATGAGGCCAATTGTAATACGATGAATAATATAAATAATACACTGGGGTAGGAATAATGATAAATATTTTTACAAAGTTTTGAACTGCATGGCAAGAAGGAAGTATAATTTGAAATGTTCTTTTAATTTTTTTACTGTTCTTCATTATTTGAACATTTAAAAATAAATTAATCAAAATGATTTGAATCCCTTTCACTGCCAGGTTAAGCACATTTTAGTTCCCATATCTGAATTAAAGCCTGATCTGATTGTAGCTGAAAACTAAAACTAGTTTTTTGAAGCACTGTATGAATATTTAAAAAACTGTTGTTTTCGTCAGACACTTTGGTTTCAGTCTTAGTGTTTTGGACTAAAATGCTGATGGTCCCATTTTAGTCATGTCTATATGTGATAGTTTTAGTCAGTTTTAGTTGATGAAAACTCAAAAAGGTTTTAGTTTTAAAGTATTAATCATTTAACAAAGTCATTCAGGTCAATAAGTTGGAAATTAGAATCACATCAATCAATTCAAAACGACCAGAGGCCATTTTGGCATTAAACAAGAAAAGCAACGAAAAACATCTAAAATGGATGAAACTACAATAACTAAAGTATTCAATCAACACTATAAACACTAGTCTAACATTCAGCCATAATGATAACAAAGACATTTTGCTGCTTAATGAATAAAATCACTAATCAGGACCTAAAGCGCGTTAGCTTAGCTTTAGCTCATCAGTGGATTAAATGGGTGAACATAGCGCCACATTGTTAATTAAACAAAAAAAACAACTTGTTCTTTGAAAAAGGAAGTATTTGATGAAAGAGTGCACCACCACGGAGACTTTAACAGAGCGATCGCCCCAGAACTAACAATGGACCCAAAACAATAAGAGGATGCTCAGAAGAGGACATTGAGTTCACATGATTAACAGCAAGAAGAGTTCACCCAGATGCTGTTCCACAACTCCACACACGTCTCGTCATGCGGATAAATCCTCACAGACTTCTCCTCTAATTTTAGTCATCAAGGAGCCACATTTAGCTCGTCAGCGCCTCGTTAATGTCCTGAAAAAAAGGTGCATTAACACTATAATTCCATTGTAGTCTAAGCTGATGAAAACAACAGTGTTTAAAGTTATGACATTACATTATAATCCTTACTGCCACAAATAAACAAGAAATGCCAAAAAGAAAGTTTGTCTTTACTTTTTTGGATGTGGAACTCAAGGGGTTAAACTGATTTATGTTGATATTCTGCTATTTTTTTTTTTCCATTTTCTGCCTTCAGGTCAATGCAGTGGTGCTGTGCCGAGTTGTCATGGTGACCGTTTCCAGCGCTCATCGTCGTGCTAAGATGCTCAGTCCAAGCTCTGCGTCAAAGATGCAGACCTTTGACCTCACCTGGTGAGTCTCCTCTCTCCTGCTTTATGTGTACTGTCTTTCGTCAATCACTTCCTGCCTAGTGCCCACGCTTCCTCACTTCTCTCTGTCACACACACACACACACACACACACACACACACACACACACACACACACACACAGTTTGTCTCCTCCTTCAGCTGCAGTCAATAGAGACACTGTTTGAGACTGGGAGTTCACTGGGGGAGTTTTAGTGCCTTATCAGCTTGACACCTGGTTCCAGTACACCAGTGTGTGTGTGTGTGTGTGTGTGTGTGTGTGTGTGTGTGCGCACGTGCGTGTCTGATATAAATTTAGGATCATTCTGTGTGTTTGCATTGTTTGGTTTTCTACATTTTCCTATATTTCTTTTTGGGTTAAAGAAAGACATCTAAAGCTTTGACTCTTCTTGTCAATCAGCAAGTTGATAACTCAACAACTTAATATCTCATTGACTTAAAACCTCTATGTTTTAATGAATCAAACGTGGCTGGAGGTCAGGAGGGCGGCCCGGAGGCAGCCCAATGAGGCGGAGTTCAGGAAGGTGGCGGCGAGGCGGCCTGAGGAGCTTCTGATGGAAGCACGCTGGTCCCTCAAAGATTGCCTTTTGGATAAGCTTGTCAACCTACTGAAGCGTATCCTCAGTTGGATCCATTGTTGGTCAGATTCTTCTGTCATGATTCAGCGTGAATGAAGATCCAGAATAAGAGGATGGAGGCAGAACCGTAAGGCTGGCATGGCAGCAAAAACTAGAAAATTCTAACTAACAAAAACCAAGGAAAGCTCTGGGAAACTAACAGGACTACAGGCAGGACAGCAGGATGGCAAATCGGGCATGACAAACAGGATGTGACAGAGTAAAAAGACAAGGGTGCTTCAATACACGAGAAAAGTAATCAGGGTCACAAGACACACCTGTGGAGGATTAGTGCAGGGAGACAAGAGGACAAACAAAGGAAACACAGGGAAGAAATATGGCCGCACTGAACACAGAGGGGACAGATAGTGACATTTTGATGTGGGATTCCCCTCACTCTGTGCAGCTTGTGTCTCTCTCTGATTGGTTACACGTCACATTTCCCAGGCTGCTCCTCGGGGGAGCACCACACGGGGCGGCGTGTAACTCAGCAGGTAGAGTGGCCGGTCTGGCAACCACAGGGTCTGTGGTTTGATCCCAGCTCCAGCTGGTTTACTGTGTCATTGTGTCCTTGGACAAGAAACGTCACCAACTTGTCTATTGGTGGTGGTCTGAGGGACCTGGTGGAGGTCTGAGGGACCTGATGGTGGTCTGAGGGACCTGATGGTGGTCTGAGGGACCTGATGGTGGTCTGAGGGACCTGGTGGAGGTCTGAGGGACCTGGTGGTGGTCTGAGGGACCTGGTGGTGGTCTGAGGGACCTGGTGGTGGTCTGAGGGACCTGGTGGCGGTCTGAGGGACCTGATGGTGGTCTGAGGGACCTGTTGGTGGTCTGAGGGACCTGTTGGTGGTCAGAGGGACCTGGTGGAGGTCTGAGGGACCTGGTGGTGGTCTGAAGGACCTGGTGGTGGTCTGAAGGACCTGGTGGTTGTCAAAGGGACCTGATGGTGGACTGAAGGACCTGGTGGTGATCAGAGGGACCTGGTGGTGATCAGAGGGACCTGGTGGTGGTCTGAGGGACCTGGTGGTGGTCTGAGGGACCTGGTGGTGGTCTGAGGGACCTGGTGGTGGTCTGAGGGGCTGGTGGTGGTCAGAGGGACCTGGTGGTGATCAGAGGGACCTGGTGGTGATCAGAGGGACCTGGTGGTGGTCAGAGGGACCTGGTGGTGGTCAGAGGGACCTGGTGGTGGTCAGAGGGACCTGGTGGTGGTCTGAGGGACCTGGTGGTGGTGTGAGGGGCCTGGTGGTGGTCTGAGGGTCCTGATGGTGGTCTGAGGGACCTGGTGGAGGTCTGAGGGACCTGGTGGAGGTCTGAGGGACCTGGTGGAGGTCTGAGGGACCTGGTGGTGGTCTGAGGGACCTGGTGGTGGTCTGAGGGACCTGGTGGTGGTCTGAGGGACCTGGTGGTGGTCGAAGGGACCTGATGGTGGACTGAGGGACCTGGTGGAGGTCTGAGGGACCTGGTGGAGGTCTGAGGGACCTGGTGGAGGTCAGAGGGACCTGGTGGTGGTCAGAGGGACCTGGTGGTGGTCAGAGGGACCTGTTGGTGGTCAGAGGGACCTGGTGGTGGTCTGAGGGACCTGGTGGAGGTCTGAGGGACCTGGTGGAGGTCTGAGGGACCTGGTGGTGGTCTGAGGGACCTGTTGGTGGTCAGAGGGACCTGGTGGTGGTCTGAGGGACCTGGTGGTGGTCTGAGGGACCTGGTGGTGGTCTGAAGGACCTGGTGGTGGTCTGAGGGACCTGGTGGTGGTCTGAAGGACCTGGTGGTGGTCTGAAGGACCTTGTGGTGGTCTGAAGGACCTGGTGGTGGACTGAAGGACCTGGTGGTGGTCTGAAAGACCTGGTGGTGGTCTGAAGGACCTGGTGGTGGTCTGAAGGACCTGGTGGTGGTCTGAAGGACCTTGTGGTGGTCTGAAGGACCTTGTGGTGGTCTGAAGGACCTGGTGGTGGACTGAAGGACCTGGTGGTGGTCTGAAGGACCTGGTGGTGGTCTGAGGGACCTGGTGGTGTCGGTGCATGGCATCTCCACCTCTGTCAAAGTGCCCTAGGACAGCTGAGGCTACAATGTAGTTTATCACCACCAGAGTGTGAATGACTGTTGTGTTGTACAGCGCTTTGGGGAGTGTAAAACTCTCTAGAAAGCGTTCTATAAATACAGATAATTTACTATTTATGTGCTGTGATGTTGGGCCAAGACAGTACAACATGTTAGATTTCCCTGATTTGGGATCAAAAAGGTCCCAACGTCCTTCTGAGCGTACCAGAGCACTCTCAACACAACACACATGAGAGGAATATCTAATGATATTATCTTTAGAGTTGCTACGGTAATCGGGGGCATCCTTAAAAGTGTCAGAAGAGGAGAATCGGGGCAAAAATCAGCTTTAAAATCCTGCTGTGTGATTTGAGTAATATTCGTGAAAGAAGGAAGAGCGAACCAGATAACTGAACATCCAGGGTAAGAGCTGGTTCATCAAGATTCTCAGCCTATCAGGTAACAGGTGATGGTCAACAGTGTTGAAGGCTGCAGTCAGGTCCATCAGAACCAGAACAGAACATTCTCCTGCATCACTTCCAGTCAGGCTTTTTTCATAAACAAGTTTTATAAAAGAGGTTCCTGGAGAAGACCTGAATGGAGGAGTGGGTCAGAATCCCTGCTGCAGTGATGGTAACCTGGTCCAGAACTACAGGAAACCTCTGACCTCTGGAATTGGAAACAAAGGTTTCTGGACCAAATATTGGCTTCCGTTTTTCTATTATATCAAATTCTTATTTCATGAAATAAAATACAAATTATTCATTTAGAAATCCTACAATGTGCTTTTCTGTATGTAGCACCCGTACCACGTAGCTAGATTGTTAACCAGTAGGTTAAACTGGGTATAGTACTCTGGACGGGGCCCTGGGAACTTTTAGTTATGGCTTGCCGTACTACTGGCTTACAGGAGATACAACTTTCTATTTATTAGTTTCCTTTTTTTTTTTTATCAAACCTTCAAATTTATTGGCGGTGCCTCCACTTAGCAGGAGAAAATGAAATACTTCACCTTTAATAACCTGCTAAGAATTTAGTTTAGATTAATCCTAATTTCTAATACAATCCCATGAAATATAAAAGCTTTAAAATAATTAAGAAACAAAACACTGAAGCAGGATTCCAATTTAAATGAACAGTTTAGTAAACAATTAGTTTAACACCAAATATAAAAGAAAAAAATATATAAAAATTCAAAATAGTCCTTTAGTGTAGTTACCCTTCAAAGGTATTTCAAAATAAACCACACTTTTCAGTTCACATAACCTTTACCTTGTAAAGGTTTCTAAAAGTCCAAATTCTAAATAAAATAAAACCCGTTGCAGGCCTGAATCGATGCTTGGGTGTGGTGTGGCCAAAAACAAACAGCCCTTTCACTCACTGAGCAAAACAAAATTAAAGCAGTGCACTGGTTAGATTTTTTGTACTCACGAATCCTTTTGAGTTCCAATTAGAATGGGAAAAACAGTTGTAATGATCCCTTTAATATGCAGCTAGGCAAGCTGAACAGGCAGGCGATGACAAAGGTGAAACTCCAAGGTCTCTCTCAGCAGCAACCTCACATGTGCCCTCAATGGCTGAATGGGGAACTTCTGCTTCTCTCCAGCAGGTCCAAAGATTAGCTCCTGGTCCACTGAATACAGTAACAGTTCTCAGTTCCTAAGCTATCATTCACAGAACTCATTTTTCTTCTCATATTGAGATATTAAGAGTTTTACTAGCCACTCATGTTAGCATTTACATTCAATGTACCATAACATCTGCTGTTAAATTCTTGACATACATGCTACATCATGCTAGCAAGCTAAAATGCTAATTGCACTTCGAATTATTTTCTCTAGCACACTGCATCTTTCTGAAGCAGCATAAAACAAACACAAAGGTATTTACCTTCTTTATGCTTCTTAAAGTCCGTTACTTGTTGGCAACTCTGCATTAACCTCAGTATTGGACAGCTACAGGCTCTCATCTTCACCCCTCAGCTCCATTTCATGCTCTGCTGCTCTGATATGCACACTGCCCTCTAGCACGTTTTGTCCCACCCACTTACATCAGATTGGTCAGTACAAAATTCATTTGTCCAATGCAAAACACAACAGAACAAGATTGACACATGACATCACTGAACATTAGGTTGTGGGCCTGCCATGCGGCTGCCATGTACATTCTAAACAAACTTGTGTAACATTCATGGGACGTAGTAAATTTGACAATGATTGATTTAATCAGCTTAACTCAGTTTTTCTTTAACAAATATGAACTGTTATTCTGCTTTTTTTAACCCAATACATTTTTAATGACAAAGTAACTTATTTTTTTAAACAAAAACACACAATCATCATATTAAATCACACATTTTATCCATTAAACACTGTTTTTAGAACTCAAATGCATGTTTTAACATGACCTTAGTTAAATACTTGGTTTTATTACAAAGCACAGTTTTAACTGGGCTACATGTATTAGCTTCTGTTTAGGTTAAGGATAGAATGGTCCCTCTGATCAGTCAACATATTGGACATTTAAGTTCTGCTGTAAAGTCAAACCTGAGGATTCTGGGTGTTATTTTCGACCAATCAATGTCTCTTGAAGGTCACTCAAAACAGCTGGTCAGAAACTGTTTTTATCATCTGAGAAATATTTCCAAACTGAGAAAGTTGGTGTCAAAACCTGAACAGGAAATGGTTCTTCATGCTTTTATCTCCTCCCGTCTAGATGACTGTAACACACTTTTCACATGTTTGAACCAAAAAGCCCTTTATGGCCTTCAGCTGGTCCAGAACTCTGCAGCGAGGCTCCTCACTGGAGCAAACAGAAAAGATCACATCACTCCTATTCTGAGGTCTCTGCACTGGTTACCTGTTAAATGTAGAGTTCATTTTAAAATCCTGACTCTAACTTTCAGGGCCCTACATGGTCAAGCTCCTCTTTACGTTACTGAACTGATAAAGCCGTATGCTCCAACCCGAGTCCTCAGGTCCACAGACCAGAATCTCCTAACAGTTCCAAGGACCAGATTTAAAAGTCGAGGTGATCGCTCCTTCCAGTCTGTTGCACCTCGACTTTGGAATGACCTTCCTTTAGTTTTACGCTGTATAGACAGTCTGGACTCCTTTAAAAAGCAGTTGAAGACCCAATTTTTCAAAACTGCTTTTAAATAACTCTTTTATGTTCTCTTGTTGTTGTTTAATGATTTTGATTTGTAATGATATTTTGTTTGTTTTATTAATTTTATTTGTTTTATCATGTTTGATTCTGGCTGCTTGGTGGCGCAGTTGGTTAGCACTGTTGCCTCGCAGCAAGGAGGTCGTGGGTTCGTGTCCCGGCTCTGCGGCCTCTCTGCGTGGAGTTTGCATGTTCTCCCCGTGCGTGCGTGGGTTTTCTCCGGGTACTCCGGTTTCCTCCCACAGACCAAAAACATGACTGTCAGGCTAATTGGGCTGGTAAATTGTCCTTAGGTGTGAGTGGGTGTGTGGTTGTTTGTCTCGTTCATCTCTGTGTGGCCCTGCGATGGACTGGCGACCCGTCCAGGGTGTCCCCCGCCTCTCTCCCCTTGACCGCTGGAGATAGGCACCAGCTCCCCCCGCGACCCTCTGTGGAGGAATAAGCGGCTACAGAAAATGGATGGATGGATGTTTGATTCTGTTTTCTGTGAAGCACTTTGTGATTTTTCTGTGAAAGGTGCTATCTAAATAAACTTTACTTACTTACTAAACTTTACTTATTTAAGGTGTTCCTGTGATGGAAATGAGCTGTCTGATAGGTCGTTCTGCATCTAGACTGACTCTACTCCTCTAGCCTGTGGGGGTTAGAGGAGCCTTCCTAGAGGTGGTGGTAGAAACTTCTTACTCCAGGAGGCTGAGTTTCTGAACACACAACTCTCAGAAGAGGTTGAACTTATCTAACACAACAACACACTCATAGTTTTGACATGTTGATTATTGTCCGTTGTTCTAATCAAATACATGTTTTAAATGAACTGATAGTAGTCTTTAGGACCATGTGTTACTAATCAGCCATTTCTTTCACTATTGGAGGGGAAATGCAGCAGAATACAGAGGAGAACAGGATGAGGAGCTCTGCTGCATCCAGTAGATGTTGTGTTCCATTCTACCTGATGGAAACGCCGTTGTGTGTCGGTGTGTGTGCCAGGCAGTTTACGTCACTTCAACAGACTAGAGGGAAAACAACTTTCAGAAATAAAGAGACTCGGCTTTGTCCTTGCAGACGTGGTGCCACTGAAAGGCTCCATCTCTCTCCCAGGTGCAGCGTTGTGACAACAATGGTCTTTTTGCACAAAAGCAACCTTTTCTACTTTACCCCACTAAATGGTTATTGGTCGTGTGAAAAGATGACTGAAAGAAGCAGAAGTGTGACTGTAGGCGGGAAAAATCTATAGCTGAGCAGATTTCTGATAAGGATTCAAGGAGGAACGTGTTTACGCCAACTTGCACGCTGACAAAAATTCCACTTTACTGTCCTGTGTTCGATGTGGAACTCAGAACAGGTGTGTGCGTTTTCTTTGCAGGGCTGTGACCCGTCCAGTTCTGATCCTGCTCCCCGTCCTGGGTCTGACCTGGCTGTGTGGGGTGCTGGTCCATCTCTCTGTGGTTCTGGTCTACATCTTTATCATCCTCAATTCCTTCCAAGTAAGACAGATGTGTTTTTTATTCTATAAATGCTACAAACAAACAAACATACAGGTCATTCCCACCTGATGACCACACAGTCTCAGCAGGCTGTCTCTCTGATATTCAACGCTTTTAGTTTTAAAAATGAGCAGCCTGGACCTTTGGCAGATTTAATTGTCTTCAATCAGATTCTGGATCAGTTTGTAGTTGATGTTTCATGGGAACAAACCTTCTGATGGTTCAGAGTTCAGAGATTCTGTGCACCTATACATATTTAAAAGTAGAACTGAATCATCTCAGATCTCCAGGAGGATGTTCTTCCATCAACTACCAGCGTTTCAGATCTCCAACATCTTCTCAGGATAAACCATTCAGGCTTTTGACTCTTCAGGTCCAGGTGTACTAATACTTTTTATCAGGAGGAACTTTATGAAGATCTGACATTTCTACTGTTTCCCCTCAGATATCTGATTTTGTATGGAGTCATTATTTTAATTTCATCGGTTTTATAACTAAATACAACTTTTACACACATACAACTTTTCAGGATTATGATTCCATATTTTGTATCAAGATGATAAAAAAATAAAATAAAACGTAACTTTAGTGTGTTCAAGTTGTTTTGGTATAGGAAACGGCTGTGCCCAGTAAATGCCCCAAACACCAAGATGGATTTATAAAAGGGTCATTACTCATTACCAGAACTAAATGTGTGAGCAGAAACCCAAGATTTACCTCTGCATAGCGTTCTAATGCTCTGGTGGGACTTTTAGACCAAGAGTTCCTGAAAATTAGCTGCTAAAGTGTTACCAATCTATACAGCAGTGTCTCTCCTGATGTTTCCAAGGACTCTCACTTATTTTTTAATGATATGACCAGTGTGTGGGGTCCATACTGTAGATAGAGCTTCAGAATAACCCAGGTGACCTTTAACCTGAGGCACACAGGTGAAGAAGATGACGTTCATCAGCTGCAAAAATTGGACCTGACTCAAAAAACAGGAAACAACAGATTA
>SSNR01000067.1:698991-710912 GCA_006937965.1 Callopanchax toddi | reverse complement strand
CCCCCCCCCCCCCGACCTGCACGCGTATGAACGCTGCTCCCTAAACATCCCCCATGAGCATGTGTGTTGGTGCTGCTGGTGGGGGACACGTCCCCCCAAGACCTTCCAGGACCAAGGACTGGGTCGTGTGAGTTGAGGATATGCCCCATCCCCCTGAGTCGCTTACTTGTGATGAACTGCAGCTTCCATTCTGCTTCTCCTAAACTGTGAGGCCAACATTGAATCTCCATGTGACCCTTTCATGTTTGTGATTGAGTATCCCTGTTCAACCATTAAACCCCAACCCATCCCACCCCCAGAGCCACTGCTACCACAGGGAGTGAATACAAGTGGATCGGCATCCAATTCATGGCATTTCAGGTCATTTTCTAGTCTACTGACTAACATGACAAGCATTTCAGCTTTCTCTGAAAGGAAGAGGAGCTGAATAGAACTGAATTAGCTGTTCTTCATGTTGGAAGAGAGGAATGTTTAATGTTACAAAATGGAGCATTAATTTAATATACACAGTGAGCACATTCACAGGTTTCCTATTGTCTCCTCTCCACAGGGCCTCTACATCTTCTTAGTGTATGCTGTGTACAACAGTGAGGTAAGCAGGCCGAATGTTAGAGTGTGATCAGAAAAGATACACGTGGATGTAAACAGTCCTTGTGCTGTAGGTGAGGAATGCCATAAAGAGGATCAAGGAGAAGAGGAAGGCCTTGTCGTTTACGGTAAGTTGGCAGGAAAAATTCAGCGCTGACAGAACCTCTCTGCTCTCCTGGTAATGGACCTGAACTCTGACTGTGATTGGGTTATGATGTGTTTTCAGAACTGCTCCCAGCCTACCAGCTTCCTACCCTCCCACAGGGCTCCCATTACTTCCTGGAGCCGCAGCCTTCCGACTCCCTCCAGCCCCGAGACCAGTGAGACCTCTGGACCCACCAGTTCCACATCTGCATCCCTAGTCATCAAGAACGGTGAGGTGCTCCAAGTGAATAACAGTGAAACCATGGTTCTCTGATATGATGTCTGGCATTTGGTGATCATTCGCTACACAGTTTAAAAAAACCAGGTCATTTTCGACTGGGATACAGAAACAAAAATCTTCTAAAGCAGATTTAGAAACCAAATCAAGTCAAAAATACTTTAATAATTTCAGAGGGAAGTTAAACATTTCTGTAACTCATTCAAGATTTTTCAATCAGCCCCTCTAGGCTGTTGCAGAAAGGATCTCCTGTGTCAGATCTGAAACATCAATGAATCGACTACTAATGAGTTAACGAGTCAGCTCTTTCAAGTCTTATTGCGATAACTAATCTAACTTGTTGTCGAGCCACCAAAAGGATTAAGTGCTAAAAAATAAACCTACAAACACAAAACTCCACCTGTACAGTCCTCTGGTCTCTCCCTAGTTTCATTTTCCACCTGCCGTCATGCCTCTGTTGTCATGACAACCAACTGAGAAAACAGCTCCTTAAAGGCACACTAATTAACTTTTTCATATTTTAAAATCTTTTTCTTGAGCCTGGACTGTATGTGCTCATCTGACCCTTTACAGGGTTAATGAAAAGTCACTCAGCCCATCTGCTGCTTGGATCCAGAATACCACGTTAGCAACTTCAGAGTCTCTGGTTCGGTGACCTAAAGTCTCAAAGTCACGTATCATGCAGCAATCTATGTTTCCACCTCAGAACCTGCTCAGGACAGATGAGCTGAAGACACAGACATCATAGATCTGAGCTAAGAGATCTATTGTATCATGTTCATCATAGTGGAGCCTCCAAAGAAACAAAGAAAACCTTTATCTGATGGGTAAAAACACGGTGCACAGCAGGGGGAGGGGTCAACAGTTTGTTTTTATGACAGTGATTTAAAATGGACACTAGGGGGTGCTAAAAACAAGGCAGGCTGCAGCAAAGCAACGTTGTTAACAAGCAATATTAGAAAAGAATATAAAAATGTCACTTCCGGTGTTGCCCAAAGCTCTGTCCCAGAGCCTCTTTTATTTATCATTTATCTTCTTCCATTTGGTAAAATTTTCTGAAAATGTAATCATACTTTTCATTGCTATGCAGATGACACCCAGCTCTACT
The DNA here is from genome assembly GCA_006937965.1 of Callopanchax toddi. Taxonomy (NCBI): domain Eukaryota; kingdom Metazoa; phylum Chordata; class Actinopteri; order Cyprinodontiformes; family Nothobranchiidae; genus Callopanchax; species Callopanchax toddi. The sequence continues at coordinate 708,834 of SSNR01000067.1, read as the reverse complement.
GTTCCACCAATCCCTCCTCCTCTCTCCCTCCTACTTCCTTCTCTGAATGTCTTAATTCAATTAAAACGTGGTTCTCAAACAATTTTCTTCAACTAAACAGACAGTGACAAAACAGAGATTCTTCTCATTGGTTCCAAATCCACTTTAGCTAAATCTGACAGCTCGTCTTTTACTATTGACAACTCCTCGGTTAGTCCACCTCCTCAGGTCAGGAGTCTGGTGTCCTCCTTCAGTCCCATATCAGATAAAAGACTCAGGCTGCTGTTTTCCATCTATGTAACCTTCATGGCCTCCGTCTGTCCCTCACACCTCACAGTGCTGTTGTTCTTGTCCACACTAGTCTGGTCACGCCTCACTCTGACTACTGTAATTCATTACTTCATGGTCTCCATCAGAAATCTATCCACAGACTTCATTTGGTCCAGAGCCCTGATAAATACATATTGAAGTCTAGTTTCATTTTAGTCAAAGAGCCGCATTTAGCTCGTCCACTTCTCGTTAACGTCTTGGCAAATTGCTATCTCACAAGTTGTCATTATTAAGGACAGGTACTGTTTCATATCATGTGAATCGGTCCTCGGTCAGTACCACAGAATTTGGTTGGTGCCTTAAAAAGCACAATTTTCGGTTCCCGTACCTACGGCGAAGCAGGTGGCCGTTAAGACTACTTCACACGGGACGCGGTTGCGGTTCGGGGCAGACGCCGCAAGGATTAAAAACCATGGATTCCAATCAGAGCCTCCACACCGACTCCGGTGCTGTTGCAGGGCAAAGTTAACTTTCCGCAACAAGTCTATTTTTACCGGATAGATCGTCATCAAGTTAAAGACATTATGTGCGCCAAACAGGAAGTGAAATGCTAGTGGGCGAAGTGCATCTGGTATTTTTCAACATAAACCTTTAGCTACGTTGCTAAAGTTAACACGATTTGGATATTTATAAGACAAAAAAACAACACAAGACTTAAATGAAGTGTGCTTACCCATTGTAGAACAAGCCACATCAATAAATAATCTTCAACAAAAGTATGAGAAGATGAGAGTAGCTTTTGTTTACCAGCTGCTACACGAACTTGTTCTCGCATGAACTCACATGAACCACCGAGATTTGGCGCTCCTGCGGAGGCAAAGTGCCAGAGACGTTCTGCAACAAACCTGCTGCTGGTGTGGAGTACTTTTCTTGCAGAAAGTAGCAGTAAGGGTGGAGTCTGTTTTTTCTCCTGTAAGCACAGTCTGTCACATATGGATCTATACGCCATCATTTAGAGGGTTATTGTTTGAGTCTTTGATTGTGGGGCACCAGGGGCCTCGTTTATAAAACTTGGTTAGGCAAACAATTAGCCTGAAAGTTGCGTAAGTCATTTCCTACACAAACTTTGGGATTTCTTTTAAACATGGTGGAAAAATACGGCAACTTAAATGAAATTTTGACCCTTGTGTAGGAACATTTTGGAGACCTGGCAGAGCAGCTGGTGAAATGGTAACATGGAGAATTTAAGACACATTTACAGACTGTACATCCTATGGATCTACGTATGTGCTGAACTGGACCTAGTGTTGGATCCACCGACCCAGAACCACCTGCAGCTTCTGACCTCTCAGGTTTCTTTAACCTGCTGGTTCAGGTGGGCTGATATCAGTCTGATAGGATGAACAACAGGACATTTCCTGATTCAGTGAAATGTTCCCCTTAGATCTGGACTATCTCAGTCCTCACTGAGCTCCATCTCTGTCACACTGACAGCGTTCACCTGCAGACTCTCTCTGACACTCGGAGACCTTCAGTGGATTAGTGATGCGTCAACATGTGATCGCCTAATAAAACATGTTTCTGTTCTTCCACCACAACAACCTCCAGTTCAGTCTCTGTGAAGTTCTGTTTTCTAGACCTCTCTGTTGTCATGAGCAACGATGACATACCAGAACTCAGCAGCTTAAATAATTCATGAGGTTCTTTTCATTGACCATATATGTCAGAATGTGGGTGTGTAGGAGGAGGGATCTGATCCAAAGTCAGCGGAGACCATTTCCAGGAAAAGGAGTGATTTATAAAGCAGAATAGAGTGGATCTGTGTGTACGCAGAGTTTTATAGATCTGAAAATGACTTTGTGTAAGTTTTTTAGTAAGGATTCTATGTAAAGTTTTATACTGTACATGAAGCCCCTGGAATTTACATGATCCAGCATGTTTAAGATTAAAAGAAAACACAAAACACATCTATAGAAGAGCTAGGTTTTACTGCGTGGTTCACCATAAACAGTTACACAGCCATGCTGAAAGGAGTGCTCTCTAGTCTGAGTAAACATCAGACTGCGTTAGTGAAGTCCTCTGAAAAGCAGAAATCTGACCTGCTGACTCTGACGTTTGGTCTCATCTCTACTTGTTTCAAATCAGGAGAAAAAACAAAGAAGCAAAATAATTCAGAAAACAATGTTCTTTTGTCACTCAGATTGTCTGAATACTTTTTCTTCTAGGAGCTTTTTGTTTTGTATTCAACTTGTCTCACTTGTTTCGACCTTGCATAAACAAACCGGTGAGTTCTGAAACACAAACTCACAAGTCAAACGTTGGGTTTTTCTTTCTTTCAGAGAGTTTCAGAAAGGAAAGCTTTGTGAGTTTTTCTTTGAAACAAGCATCAAGAAACCAAGTGAGTAACATTCATCAGTATGCTGGGTTAAATGTTATATTTTTGTGCTTTTGTTGACTGTTTTGAAACTTGGTGTGTCTGTTGGTTTTTTCAGGAGGTGCAGCTGACAGGCTTCAAGCCATCAGGTACAGAGCTAGCTTCGGCTGACGCTGGGCTTGGATCCTGTCGTGTTCACAGCAGGATACAAACTGAACTATTTAACAGCTAAAATAGCATGTTACATTCAGGATTTATGAAAGGAGAACGTTAGAAAAAACAGTATCAGGAGTGAAACATGAAAATACTCAGAAATGACTCGGTAGTGAATTTAAGGAATGTCTAGGTTTATCTATCAGTTATTTATCTACAAAGAATATAGGCTGTGGTAGCTCAGTAGGCAGAACTTTTGTCTGGCTAATGAAGGATTGTCAGTTCGTTTTCCGCTCAAGCCGGGTCACTTTGCCATCCCTGAGCAAGATATTTTACACATTACCTGCTGGTAGAGGTCTGGTGGCACCTGTGGTCACAATGTAGCCCACTGCCATCAGCGTGTGAATGGGTGTAATATAAAAATTCATGTTAGTCCATGACTTTAAAAGAGTGTTATAGAGAGGCATGACATTTACATTTATATTATCCAGACTAGGAGTTAGTGTGTCTCTAGAAACAAGAAGTAATAATCTAGAAAGAGCAATACTCATGTAGTGGGTTCAAGAAAGGTTAGGTATTCAAAACAACTCGAGCTTTAAAATGGCCCACTGTTGTGTCAGAACTCTATATTACCTGTTAGCTAATGTCTACAGTTAGAACACTATATTACCTGTTGGCTAATGTCTACAGTTAGAACACTATATTACCTGTTAGCTAATAACATCTACAGTTAGAACTCTATATTACCTGTTAGTTAACCTCTACAGTTAGAACTCTATATTACTTGTTAGCCAACGTCTACAGTTAGAACACTATATTACCTGTTAGCTAACATCTACAGTTAGAACTCTATATTACCTGTTAGTTAACCTCTACAGTTAGAACTCTATATTACTTGTTAGCCAACGTCTACAGTTAGAACACTATATTACCTGTTAGTTAACCTCTACAGTTAGAACTCTATATTACTTGTTAGTTAACCTGTACAGTTAGAACTCTATATTAACTGTTAGCTAACCTCTACAGTTAGAACTCTATATTACCTGTTAGCTAACGTCTACAGTTAGAACACTATATTACCTGTCAGCTAACCTCTACAGTTAGAACACTATATTACCTGTTAGTTAACCTCTACAGTTAGAACACTATATTACTTGTTAGTTAACCTCTACAGTTAGAACACTATATTACCTGTTAGCTAACCTCTACAGTTAGAACTCTATTTTACCTGTTAGCTAACCTCTACAGTTAGAACTCTATAGTACCTGTTCGTTAACCTCTACAGTTAGAACTCTATATTACCTGTTAGCCAACCTCTACAGTTAGAACTGTCACTGCCCGATCCATACCCGGAAGCACGATCGGTTCTGCACATGTGCAAACGTTTCTACTTCTGCTGAAGCTTTTTACGGTAGTTAAGGGTCAGAGTATCTGTTAAGATGTTTACAGTAATAAGTACTTCTTAAAATGTTTACAATAATGACAACGTTTCATACAATGTCAACGAAAATAAAAAATAAAAAGGGAGTTACCGATCAGGATGGCCCGATCCTTACTGCGCATGTGCAAAATCGGACGTTACAGATCAGGTCTACCCGACCGGATTTGCGCATGTGCAGAATGCGCAGTACCGAACTGAAGTATTTTACGGTAGTTACGGGTCAGAGTATCTTTTAAAGTGTTAACAAGTATATATTAAATCTATATATATACATAATGTATTAAAATGTTTATACACGTAGGTATCCATTGTTTAAATGGTTCGCGCAGTCGAGAAAGAGGCAAAGCTGTTGGGAAAAGCTAAGGGCTAACTGAGAACTAACGTCTCATTCAAAAGACTTGAATGTCGCAAAGTTGGCGTAGAGGGGAAGTGACGTAGGCTTTGCACATGCGCAGAACAGATTGTGCTTCCGGTTAGGAATCGAGCAGTGACAAGAACGCTATATTACCTGTTAGCTAACCTCTACAGCTAGAACAACAAATTAACACAGCTGGGATTGAATCAGCGACCCTTCAGTCTCAAGTATGCTGCTCTACCTACTGAGCTACACGCTGCCCCTAAAATACTTTAGCTGGACCCCTGTGGTTAGTATCTCTGCATCGCTAACAGTGCTGCTGTTTACTAAAGTTAGATCACCTTTTTCCTCACAAATCAAACAGGTTGATTGATCCCCGACGTCATTGCCCCAGTGCAGGGTGGATCTAGTTAGTTATTAAAGTGTGTTTTAAAATGACTTCATTGTTTTGAAGAATGAAAACTCCCCATTGTGATTTGTTGATGTTAATTTTGTCAAAGTCTGAAGGATTTTTGACAGAAAAATCTGAGTGTTTGCCCTCTCTGGCTGCTGGAAACAGCTGCACAAAGCTGGAGCTTCATGAATGAAACTGAGCACTGGAGCAGAAGTGGTCACACACTCTGGTTTGTTTGACCTTTTTATGAATGCGAATAATCCGATACATTTCATTACTTATCCAGAAATTAGCCTTAAATATTACTAATATGTACTTCTTGTAAAGTTAAACTTTTTTATACAATAAACATGAAATACCAAACGTTAAAATGTCCACATGTTCGTCTCATTTCCTGTAATCTCACTAAAAGTCATGAATGAGACGTTTATCAGGAGTTTTATCTAATATTTCTGCTTTATGATCTGGTGGGACAATAAAAGACAGGTTAGAAAACCTATCATATCAGTAAATAAAGAAAACATTAGGGTAAAATTACACAATCTGAAAAAAATAGCGTGCATCACAAAGTCTGCAGAGCTACAGGCAGACTCAGCTGGTTGAGGCCTGAAACACCTTCAGCCAACTTTTATCTGGAGGCACTAAATCACTTCAGCCACATTCACTAAGCCTTCCAACACCAGAGGAGATCTCCCTCAGGCAGCAGCATCAGACAGCTGCAGCCTGCTTAGAAGTCACACAACTAAATACAACTCAAGTTCAAACCAGTGTGTAAATCAGCAGCCTGTCAGACCAGGAAACGAGGAGTGGAACTCATTCCACAAAATCTACAACCACAACACTGGGGTTTTAACACATGACCGTTAAATACACCTCCAACAAAAGCATCCTGTTCAGCCTTTCATTTAAACCATTCAAAGCTCACTCTATACCACCTGAGATCCTTATGCTGCCACTGAATCGTTATCCTCGTTTCCCAGGCTGACTTTACTCATACATCATTTAAAGTGCCCATGGCACGATATTTAAATCAATTTATATTAAACAGATTTAATTTTTGATGCCTCTAGATCAGCGTTGCACCATTATAACTCAAAATACGCTGTAATTATTTCCTAACGAGCAACTCAGAGATCAGAAGAATGCGCCGCCTTCCGGTTCTGCTGGGTTTCTCCTTATTTGGCAGCCTGACACTTCTGCTGCAGCAGGGGGCAGTGCCCAGTAGGGGGCAGTGCCGTCGCGTGAAACAGAAACGAAACTGAAACTAAACACTACACGGTCTATGGTCAATGGCGGCAGCAGCACTGGCGTTCTCCTCACTCCAGGTGTTGTGAACGTGCATGTGGGTGGAGAATTTACCATATAAGCAAGTCCGGATTGCTATGACCTCATAGCGGGCTGGAGTGAAAAAAACGGTTTGAAACTACTGGCGGAGGAGGTCTGAAATCTTGAAAATTCTCACTAGCTGTACTAGGAGACAGATGGACGCCGTTTTTTGCTCTTTCTGGCAGGTTTAAGGTGAGAACTCAACGTTGCAACATGATAGATAAGTCAGAAAACATGGAAACCCATGACATGGGCCCTTTAACAATAACGTTCACTTTAGGGTCCAGACTAGCCCAGCTCCAGACCAACACCACTCGGTTCTGCGCATGTGCAGAACGCGCAGTACCGAACTGAAGTATTTTACGGTAGTTACGAGTCAGAGTATCTTTTAAGGCGTTAACAAGTATATATTAAATCTATATACATACATAACGTATTTAAATGTTTATACACGTAGGTATCCATTGTTTAAATGGTCCGAGCAGTCGAGAAAGAGGCAAAGCTGTTGGGAAAAGCTAAGGGCTAACTGGCAGCTAATGTCTCATTCAAAAGACTTGAATGTCGCAAAGTTGGCGTAGAGGGGAAGTGACGTAGGCTTTGCACATGCTTCAACTACCCGTTAGTAGAGGGGTGGGGAACGTTCAAACTAGTGGGGTCCAATTGTTTAGAGATGCTAGCCAAAAATATCTTTAGAGCTTTTTTATTTAAAGCTGCAAAAATTCTTATTTTGGTTTTAGTGACACATACATATTTTTAAATGAAATGAAGAAAACAACGTTCTGTAGGAAAGAAGCCATAGTTATCTGTAGAAACGAGAAATAAAAGGTTCCCATTTGTTTGACTGAGGTCCTGTCCCAATACTCACACTTCCACCCTCGGGCCCCTCAATTGCACGTTCCCGTGGAGGTGCACGAATGTGTAGGGTGTCACGATTCTCTAGAGTGGAGAATCCAGCTCTTGTCCCCGCCCCCTTTTCCACTCTTGCTACACACTCCGTAATCCATTGCTGCAGTAGGATCTCACGAGAAGGTAGCAGAATGGCTCAAGTGCCCATTCAGAACAAATGTCTCCTCTGGTTCTTCCTCTTTATTTTCCTCAAAATGATTACTTGCTCTTTCAAAATTATTTTTAGTAGCAAAACAGCACAAACAGTCGCATGTCACGAAGTCGCGAAGAAGATGGATGGAAGTGATGGTTCCTGCTCTACATCCATGACTCCTCCTCTTTAACTCAGCTGGGATTTTGGGTCTCAAACTGGGTTTAAAGCTGTCAATCATCTGTTGTTAAAAAGTCACTTGTTGCTATGCTACATCATAACAAGTGGCTGAAGAGTAGATGCTGAACAGCAGCTCAGGATTCAGGCCAGAACAACAGAATCATCAACAACTTCAGTCAGAAACACGAATCACTGGTTACAAAACAGAGCTGCTGAAACAAGCTGCCACTGTGTGGCGCTGTTCAGAGAGCTTAATACATTTTTACGTTTGGATGTTTTACTAATGTGACGTCAAACAATCAAAAATACTGACAAGTTCAAATGTTTCTAAGTCCAGTCAGCGTATCTTAGCCTTTGACCTGTAGGTGGAGCTGTTTCTGTTCCTGTTGCTGATCTTCAACTACATGAATTTATTTACAAGAAACAAGAAAAAAATCGACCAATCAAATCCAAAGTAATAGAAGCTTTTCTTCTAAGATGAAACTTTTTAACGTGTTGAGTCTAAAATGATTTAGTTTTTATGGAAATATTCATGATTAAATACTTTTTGTCTTTTTAAAATGAACCAGTTCTGTGCTCCGTAAAACTTTCCACTCTTTGATTTAGACCTGTGCTTTAGACGTTTACCCCCCTGTGGTAGAGGTGGTGTTGATGTAGGACACGTCCCTCTGATGGACAGTCACCTGGGCGGTGTGCAGCACCATGTGAAGACCACCTCCCACCATCTTTTTGTTGAGGTGAATTCATACAGAAGCAACAGATGGTCTCCATGTTTCCAGATGGGTTAAGTCACTGTCAAACGTTGAGAGTGGGCTGGGGCGCGGAGGAGGAAGTCCTCAATAGGTTCAGTAAATGTTGAGGCGTCTACCAGGAGTGCCTGATGGACGCTGGGTGTTCATTGTTGGCTGCAGAGACAAAGCAGAGGTGGACTGCGTTAATCAGGACGGCCAGCGGTGGCCATTCACACCATCCACCATTAAACACTCCAACACCTGCTCTCTCTCTCACTCAGATGCTCACCCCCTCCCTTCCTCTGGTCTCCTTTGTGCACATTCATGCAAAAAAAGGTTTGACAGAGGCGCTGCTAATTCTGTCCCTTCATCTCACACAGGTTGTTGAGCTGGGAGTGGAGAGGATCCTGTCTGTATGCACACACACACACACACACACACACACCATCATCACCATCATCAGCGTGAAACCAGCAGACCCCAGATGGAGAGATGAGCATGAAAGATGAATGAAGCTCCGCCTCCGTCAGATGAACGTTCCTTCCCTGACTCACGCAGCAGCGTCTGGTAGATCCACGGAGTGAAGTGCTGCTGAACATCAGAGTGTTCTGGTTCTGTTGACAACCACAGAACCAGCTACAGACGTTCCAGGTGGAAGAGGAAGTTAAAGCAGGATTTGTGAGACTGAAGAACCGCCTGAATCCTGCGTTGCTTCGGCAGCAAACTGTAAAAAACTGTCTGTGATCTCGTTGAACAGAACTGTTTTGATTTGGGTTTTATTAGTGAACTGTTTACTGTGTTGCTGGAAGCTGCAGAAGAGAGCAGGCAGCGTGATGTCAGACGGAGGCGTTCTGATCAGCTGAGTCAGCGTTTGTTTCTAACCCGCTGTATGATGTTTTTACTGATTCACGGTTTGGATTTGGACCTAATCCAGCACACTATGAGTCACCACTTCACTCCCAGCCACGCATCAGCAGCACCAACTTTTAAAGGTCGTCAGGGTCGTTAGCTACAGTCAGAACCACACCCACTGGTGACATCACTCAATGTAGGTGGAGTCTCTAGAAAGAGGAAGTAGTCCTCAGAATGGAGCAATACTCAAGGTTAGTCAGATCAGGAGAAACGCTGCTGCAGATCAGTGATTAATGTTTGGGTTTTTATTCCATGGAGACAGTTTAGTTTATGTTGTTTACAGTTTTCTTACATCTTTGATCAAGTCAAATTCAAGAGCTTTCAAGTTGTGTTTAGATTCTCCAGCACCTTATAGAGGTCAGTTCATATCTGGCTGCATGGTGGTGCAGTTGGTGGCACTGGTGCCTCGCAGCAAAAAGGTTGCAGGTTTGATTCCCAGCTGTGTCCTCTCTGCATGGAGTTAGCATGTTCTTCCTATGCTTGAGTGGGTTTCCTCCCACAGACCTCAACACGCCTGATAGGTTATTTATAAGTCACTTTGGAAAAAAGTGTTGGTTGAATAATAAAATTAATGAATTTCTTCTGTTTCAGTTACAGTTTGAAGCAATGTAGAGGTTAGCTAACAAGTAATATAGAGTTCTAACTGTAGAGGTTAACTAACAGGTAATATAGAGTTCTAACTGTAGAGGTTA
>SSNR01000067.1:651281-668056 GCA_006937965.1 Callopanchax toddi | reverse complement strand
TAGTTTTTATTTTTGATATAGTTTTTATTTCTTGCTGTAGTTTTTATTTTAATATAGTTTTTATTTTTGATTTAGTTTTTATTTCTTGCTGTAGTTTTTATTTTTAATATAATTTTTATTTCTTGCTGAAGTTTTTTGTTGTATTTTGTACTTTTTATTTTCTCTGTGACTTTGCGTCACTGCTCCTGGAACCCAGCTCTCCTTCACTTCTTTTTCCTTTGCTTCTCTTTTTCTTTAGATTTCATGTTCTGTTTTATTGTTTTTACTTAGTTTTGATTTCCTTCATGACTTAAAGCGGCACTACGGAGGATTTCATCAGGAGAGCAGTTTTTGAATCTAACGTCCAAAGGCTCCTCCTCAAAACATCTCGACACGCGTGTCCGGTCACGTGTGCGCGCGTGCACGCAGCGCATATACTTCGGACATGAACTGTACAGCTCAATGTGTAGGGTTTAATCACTCACAGTTCACAATCTTATTCCAACAATACTACGAGGGTCTGATGAGCCCTCTCTGTCCCTGCTGCTTCTGATATTAGCTCTGTTAGCAGAGAGCTGCTGCTGGACTCTGAAGCTGAACTTGACTCGGCCCTGGATGAACTTTCTGACCAAAATAAACGCATAATCCTGTCAAGCCTTGCCATTCTGTGAGGTGAAAGGTTTAAAAATAAAAATAAATCCATCTTTAGCTGGAGAATGGGTAGGTTTTTAGTAGAAATGAGCCGTGAGTCCTCAGTGAACGGCTGAGACGGCAGAGAAACACACGGAGCGTCCTGTACGACAGCGCACCCTACTGGTACAGGTTTGGTTGATGCGCGTGCATGTTGAGAGAATGCAGAAATTTGAATTTCATTGGCTGAAAAATGTCGGCGGCAAGAAATAATGGAAAGGGGTCTCTAGGAGGAAGGAGGGTCTTCATCAGAATGACAGATGTTGTGGAACTCAACCCATAGATCATAGTTTAGACCTGAAATATCATTTAAAACATTTAGAAAACTTTGATACAGAGAAAAATGCTCCAGAGAGCCGCTTTAATTTTAGTGTAATAGTTTGATAAATATACATCATTTTTTATCTATTTTGTATTTTTAACAATCTATTGAATGTAGTATTTTATTTTTGAGACATATTTTGCTGTGTTTTAATAGAATTAAACTTTTTCTTGTATTTGAAGCATTTTGAATAGTTCTGCTATTTTTTTTTAAGTCTAAACATGTGAACAAACATCTAATCTGTTTCAGTAAGAAAAGTAAAACCACCTGAAGGTTCTGGACCTCAGTTGGAGCACAGAGCTGATGAGTCTCCATGAAACCACAGAAAGCAAAATTCTGATTTGCTTCTAGTCACATTTTCTTTATTTTCACACTTCTAAGTTAACAATTTTTTTTCTTTATAGACAAAACATTTGTTGATTAAAACCTGTGTTTCATCTTTGAATTAAAATCCATTCATGGAGCGAGAATACGTCCACTCTGCTGTGGCTTCATTTATCACCCATACATCATGTCTCACAACATGACGGTGTGTGTGTGTGTGTGTGTGTGTGTGTGTGTGTGTGTGTGTGTGTGTGTGTGTGTGTGTGTGTGTGTGTGTATGTGCGTGCATGTGTGCATGCGTGTGTGTGTGTGTGTGTGTGTGTGTGTGAGACAATAGCCTTGCCCTCGGTCTGAATGGCATTCAGCATCAGCTGAGCCCGTCTCATAGAATCTATTCACGCAGTAATTAAATGTTTTGAATCGATGTTCTGAATCATCTTTTCAAACAGCTTAAGGGCAATTAAATTACCCCCAACAGACCTGACTCTGAAGACGAGGCGGAGCGGCAGCACGAGCGAGCGAAGAAGACGAAGACAGCAAATATTTTTTGTGTATGACAAGTGCTCTCGCTGCTCAAAAGCTCTTTGTTCTGTTCTGCAGCAGCGCTGAACGGCGAACACTTCTGAGAATCCTGGCAGGCTCGCTCCATCTGCACACGTCGGGCCGTCCATTACTCTCCTCCTGAATGCCATTAGTGGACAATAGAGGAGCTTGTCTTTGTTAATGTTGGCTTTTGTCAAATCAAAAAATGTAATTAAGTGCATTTTTTAGAGGGGAAAGGCTGCTGGAAAACATCATTTTAATGGGAGAGTCTGAGTCTGAGTGATTGTGATATTTTTTCATGAAGACGTCAGTGCTGCTATTCATTCACCTGCATGGCAATGCAGCTCAGTACGATGATTGGTTTCTGCATCATGTCTTTCTAAACACAACTGTGTTCACAGGATTTCATTTCTGTTTTGCTCCTGGACTTGATCCTGATCCAGTCAGGGCGATTTACTCACTGGGGTTGAACAGAAGCAGGAACTTGAGACAGGCGACCTCTCTGCGGTCGACCTGCAGCGTCCGCAGCCTGGCAGCCAGCTCCTGACCCCTCTGGACCAGACCGGCCAGGGTGGCCTCGCCCTGCGACAGGATGGACGACAGCTCCACCTGCAAGCCGACAACCAGACCCATTTAGCATTTAGCTCAACCACAACAAGCTGGGAAACGCTGGATGAACGCTGAAATAGTTCAACCCTCTGATGAAGCTTTAAACATCAGCATTAGAGCCCCAGCACGCAGTTATGTGCTCATGATAAGCCAAGCTGTCACTACTGATCAATTAGTAACGTTTTATCCAATCATCCGTCCAAATCAGACGTATCAAATAAGGCTGCCTCTGTTGACATTTTGAAGGTTTGCGTCCTGATTCATGAAATGGTTCAAACTCAAATCTGAGAGGTTCATTCTGACCTGTACCCACACTGAGGAGACGCGTTGTGGTACTTTACACACAGCTATGCTCCACCTATTACTACTACTTACACACCTTTGACATATTTTCTTACATTCAAGATCCAGATGTCTTTATAAAGTTCTAGAGAGTATTAATACATAATTGTTTTAGACTATTTCAGTATTGACATTTGCTTAAATGTAGTATATTTGTCTGTTTCTATGAAGATCAGAAACATAAGTCCTCCTGTAGAGGTTCATTTATGGTTTAACTGTGGACAAAATGCAACTAATAGGATTAAGACGTTTCATTGATTGACAGCCCAAATTACTATAGCAACTACTGTATTAGTCTGTACATAATAAATCACCGTTAGCTCAGTACTTCTCAAGTAGTGGGGCGCGGTCCCCCAGGGGGACCTCTAAGGACTTCCAACAGCCTCAAAGTGTTGTGCTTCTTAATGTCTAACTATGTAACCATGGCAGCGATTTGATGGTGTGTTCAAGTCTGGCTATAAAACAGTGGATTTTTTAGTTTTTCAGTTTGAAACTGAGGAGGTGGACGCTCTAACTTATAAAACCAGTTGATTTTGAAGATGGCTGGAAACGGGTGCTCTGTATGAAATGGAAAAAATTGACTACTGACCTGAAATTTTTTAATTTATTTTCTAGTTTTTATTGTCTTTTTAAAACTAAACAATCTGTTTGATTTCATATTCCTAAATTCTGATGTAAAAATTATCATGCCACTTCCATCTGTCCTGCAGAAAGCTGCAGAGGAAAACAGCCATCTTTGCTGAAACCTTGTGGAAAACAGTTAATCTAACTACTTTTACAGATGGTGTTTTTATTGTGCACTGAATAAAGAAAAGAAGTCAACTAAAGAACACGTAAACTCCATGATCCAGACTGGTGAGAACTGAAGATCTTCACTCAGCTCCGTGTGGTCTGAGCCGATTCACAGAGTGATGGATGAACAGAGCCACGTTACCACGGGCAACTGCACTTCAACAAACTTCATCCGACAGCTAGCTTCACCTTTACCAACCTATACAAGCTGCATGTCCACTGAACAGGAAGAACGTCATCTAAAAGATAAAACAACAGTTTCTACCTAAACAACGAGCAACGTGACAAAGCAGCAAAAAGACACTAAAGATGTGTAGCTGAACAAACTGACTCACAAGGTGATGCAAACCAATCCAACAGCAAATCACATGAAAGCTCAGCCTCCGCAGGTTACAACAGTATCTGTTTTATCCTCTACGTGTGAAACTCAGAGAATCAGACGAACAAAAGCATCATTTAATTTGCTTCAAGCAGCCAAAACTAGAAGTCATCTTTTCCTGTTTTGTGACTGTAAAATCATGTTTGAGCTCCAAAATCCACCTGATCAGGTGACCCAGCGTCCGTGCGTCACAAAGAAATCATTCCTGTCTGTTTTGATGCCATTTTTTCATCCCAAGCCTGTAAATGTGTCTTGACTTCTCCATGTGACCGTCTCACCAGCTGCTCTGACAGTTTCCTCGTCTCCTAAATGTTCTCCACCAAAACGTACCTTTCCTCAGCTTGAAAATGCTGTTTGTGCTCAGATTAACAGCTACCTCTCATCAAACAACATACCAGTCTGGTTTTCTCACAGCACAGAGACCACTCTTATTAAGGTTGTTAATGAGCTGCACATTAACACAGACTCCAAAAAAGTAGCTGTCCTTGTCCTTCTGGACCTTAGTGCTGCTTTTGATACGGTTGACCACGGTGTTTTGTTGGACAGGTTGGAACACTGGGGCTGGTCTATCTGGTCCTGTTCTGAAGTGTTTCAAACACACACTAGAGACAGGCAGTCGATTGTGTCCATTGGGGGTTTAACTCTAACAGAGTTGCGGCGTACCTCAAGGTTCGATTCTTGGTCCACTGTTGTTTAATCTTTATATGCTTCCTCTTATGCACATTGTTCAGAGAGGCCGTGTGAACTGTCATGCCGATGATTTATAGGTATACGTTTCATTGTCCTCTGATGATACAGCTCCCCTAGACTCCCTTACACGATGTATAAAGGACATGAATGCATGGATGTCAGAAAATGTCTTAGAATTTGGTCCAACCACTCAGAGACAAAGGGTTACAGCTCGTCTCAGCTCTTTGTCTCTTCGGTGAAAACATGAAGTAAGAAACCTTGGTGTGGTTTTAGACAGTGACCTGAGTTTTATAAAACACATCAGTCATGTAAGTAAAGTAGCTTTTTATCATCTACGTAACATTTCTAAAGTTAAACACTTTGTATCTAAAGCTGACCTTGAAGAACTAATCCATGCATTCATAGCCAGTAGGCGTCCTGACAGGCCTTCTACAGTACGCTGTCCACAGACTGCAGCTGCTCGAATTCTGACAGGAACAAAGAAATCAGAACACTTCACTCCTGTTCTTAAATCTCTGCACTGGTTACTGGTTGAGAAAAGAATTCATTTTAAAATCCTGCTACTAGTATATAAAGCTCTAAATGGCCTTGCACTATAATACATAACAGACATGTTCGTTTAATGCACACCAGTCAGAACACTCAGGTCAGCAGAGTTAGTTACACCTCACACACTTTCTAAATCAGGGGATGCAGCATAATGTGTGTGAATATCTATTTTATTTTATGTTATGTTTTGAGGTGCATTGTGTTGAATGAAATGCGCTCTATATATAAATAAAGTTTGATTGATTGAACACATTTTTCCATCGTGTGTTGTTCTATAAATCACAGAGTTTGTCTAGATAGTGACTTACACAACTTTCAGACCCGTTTTGTGTGTCAGCAGCTTTAGAAATGAGACCCCTGGAACCTAAATCTAGTAAACCTGGATTTACTACGCCGCTCCGAGGTTAAGAACCAGGTGTACCAGGTCAGCGCTGACACCTGTTGATCAGGACTCAGTTTAGTCAGTGGTAGTTACCTCCTGGCCCGTCACCAGCAGGATACTCTCCTCCTTTCCATGTTGAACTTGTCTGAAAATGTGATCCAAAACCAGAAGTTCAGACCAGCAGTTGTGGAGCAGCTTCATTTGGTCCCCCACCTTCAGGAAACAGAAATAAACAAACAGAAGAAGAAAAAGTAAGTAAGTAGTAAGAAAAAGTGTATTTTTATAGAGCCTTTCATTGATATACATCACACATACACCAGGGGCAGAATCAGGGGAAATGTTTAAAACACATCAGTAAAAAACAAGAGCAAAGACAGAAGTATGAACAAAAGCAAACAAATCTACATGTTCACTGAGGGAAAACCTGATTGAAAAGGTGAGTTTTCAGGTGTTTTTGAAAACCTCCACAGTGTCAGAGAGACAGAGTTTCAGAGTCATGCTGTTCCACAGTCTGGGAGCCAGATCCCGACAGGTCCTGCCCCCTTTAGTTTTTAGTTTGGTGAGAGGAGCAGCCAGCAGGTTTTGAGATGTGGATCGATGGTTACGCGAGTCAGAATGTGGAGATAGACAGATAGGAGCCTGGCCGTTCAGACCTCTGTAGCACAAGGACTTTAAACTGGATTCTAAATTCTACAGGGAGCCAGTGAAGGGACTGTAAGACCAGGTGATGTGGGGTCACCTGATGGATTTAGTCAAATCTCAGAAAACTCCCTCTCTGAACAACAAGTAAACCAATCTCTGGATGCCTGAAAAAACCCAAAACACATGAAGTTCTGCATCAGAACAGGTTTGTTTCAGGGACTTCAGTTGGAGAATAAGAACTCCACACAGGGACGGTTCTAGGATTAGAGATGTAGGTGTGCTCAGCACCCAGAGATCTGCCCAGTCAGGTCAGATCAATTTAACTGTTTTTCAAATTTTAACACAATTTCCAATCTGATTTTCAGTTTATTTAAATGCTGAGCCATAAAAAAAAGGAATGGATTTGAATTAAAAAATACATCTGGTGACCCTAATCTCTGGGGAAATACAGTTCCGTTTATTACAGCATCTCCTGAACGTAGACCTGAACAGTAGGGTGACCAGATCCAAACCAACAGGACACAGAGCATGGTGGTGGGGGACCATACATGTTAAATACTAAAGGAATTTCACAAGTTAAATTTTAAAATATGCAAACTCCACCAGAACATTTCACTGAAACACTGCCTATACACCTTGTTAGATATTTTAGACTTTTTTGTGTTTGGGTCAATTGTGTGAGACTATCCATAGCTCAAGGTTGGGTATGGAAGTGGAAAGGTCAAATATTTACTAGGAGAGCTACGAGGTTTATCTAAGCTTTTGTTTGTTTGTATGTGTCTGTAGGAGTTCATCTTTATGTATGTCTTTGTTTAAGTGTGGATATGAACACCTGATTGATTATTTTACTAGTTGATATTTCTAATTTGCATGCTTATTGAGGTATTCTTATTACATTTTACCTTATTATTACTTTGGTTAGTATTTTATTTTATTTTTACTGGTGTTATTACTTTATACTTAGTGCTGTGATTTGTGGTGGCTATGGCTACAATGCTGGTCACAGTGGGGGTGGTTGTGGGGAAAATTTGCATGCTGTAAATGTCAAGTACACTTGTGGTATATAAAAGTTTATAAAAACAAATTAAAAAAGCAAATTCAACAAATATGCAGATGATCAACTATTAATAATAACAATTTATCAATTATTTATCTCAGGAAAAATGAATCGATAATTCTGATGATTGCCCAGGCTGGGATTTGAACCCAGGTCTCCCTAAGTGAAAGGCTTTTTTCTCCTTGGGTCTGATGTAATCACAGAGCAGAAATAACCATCATAACACTATGCTGACCTGAAAGAGCTACTTCTATTCCTTCAAAAACCGTTTAAATTCTTTCATAGCACAAACCATTGCAGAGTGCAGAAATGCATCGACGAGGTGTTTTTGGTGTTAAAGGATTAAGATAATAATGCTGGACAGTGTCTCAATTTGTGGGACGAATGAAAATTAAGGTAAATGCGGAACAATCCCTCACAAAACGGGACATCTGGTCACCCTGGTAGGTACCAGATCTGCTTGGGGTGTAGCATGCACATCTGGAACCGGACCAGGAGTGAGACGCACCCGGGTCACATGCTCCCGGAAGTGAGAAGAAGCATAGAGACTTCAGAGTCTAGGAAAGGAACAAACCATTTCTCAGACGGGGGAGGTTTGCTGTATTTCTGCTGTTAAAATACGACGTTTCAACCTAATACTTTATGGTTTTTATATATTTACTAGTGTTTTTAAAAAGGACATAGAACAAATTAAAAGTAAAAAGTGTTTCCTCCATGATAACTCCACGAGCTAGAGCTTCCGGGTCACCGTCCTGATCTGATTTATTTTATAAAAGGTAGTTTTGCCATAAAAGTGTTAAATGTCAGGTCAAGAAAGACTCTTTATATTTCATAAAACCAAGTATTTTTTTCAGGAAATAGTTTGAAAGTTCAACTTTAATATCAGGAGATCCATTTTGTTGACTTGCTGTTAAAATTCACTTCTGTGTTTTAGTAAAACTGGAGGTTATTTTAATGTCGAGGCAGGAGGAGGAGTCATCGGCAGCTGAATGTCACTAATAAAGTAACTAAAAAAGTAACTAGTAATCTAACTTAGTTACTTTTAAAGTCAAGTAGTCTGTAAAGTAACTAAGTTACTTTTTAAGGGAGTAATCAGTAATCAGTAGTCGGATTACTTTTTCAAAGTAACTGTGGCAACACTGGAGCTGAGACTCCGGTCTTCTGCTCAAACTTCAGTCACTAAATTCTGCGCCCCAAGGTTCTCCTATACTTTATATTGAAGGGGGTTCCAGTGGCATGCACCAGTTATAGCGTAAGTCTATGGTAAAGATTTGTGCACCCGAAGCATGCGCAGAAGACCTCCAAAGAAACAGGAAGTACATCACACGACCTTTCAGTCAGGTAAAAAGTGAGAGAACATTTTAAAACTATGTCTAAATGCAGATTACTTATAGTATGTATAATAGATAGATCATTTAGTTTAATTTTCATGGTTCTATTAAAACTATTTTGTGATTCTAATATTTCTAGCACCCCCCCACTGGGTTTATGTAATCTAACACCAAACAAAAATTCAAAACGTGACAAAAGCAATGTTAAAATCTCAGGATGTACTGAAGAGGGAGCAGCTACAGAAGGAACCGCACAGGCTCCAACACAGAACCTTGTTGGACACGATTGGTGAGGGAGGTGGAGGAGGACCTGTACCTGGAAACAGCCACAGATATGAGGAGAACCACTCCAGATCCTAATAGGTCTACCCAGTGTCTCAGCCTATCAGGTACTTCAACAGTGTTGAAGGCTGCAGTCAAGTAATCAGAACCAGACAAGAACATTCCAAATAAGACTAAAACAATGGGATTTGGAAATAGTAAATTAAAAACAAGTGTTCTAAAATATCAAGGAGCATTTCAGTACTAAATAAAGCTAAACAGGTATTAGATTGTCCATCACTCCACATTATTTACTGTTCACTGGTTTTACCATATTTAAGTTACTGTGCAGAGATCTGGGGTCATATTAGGCCTATCTCTATTTTACCATTAAAAAGTTAGCCACCAAACAGCTGATTCACTACCTGGAATCCCACACCTCAACCCACCTGCCATCCCAGTATATTTTCCCTGGACGGCACAAGTCTACAACCTGTCAGTTCCTATAAGTACTTGGGTATCTGACTGGACAGCTCACTTTCCTTTGACATTAGTTTCTAAAGTCAAGTCAAGAATCGGACTCTTGTACCACAATACATCATCCTTTACTTATTCTGCAAAGCAAACCCTGGTCAAAATGTCAATCTTTCCCATTTTAGATTACGGTGACATCATTTATAGGACAGCTTCTATTTACGGTGACATCATCTATAGGACAGCTTCTATTTACGGTGACATCATCTATAGGACTGCTTCTATTTACGGTGACATCATCTATAGGACTGCTTCTATTTATGGTGACATCATCTATAGGACTGCTTCTATTTATGGTGACATCCTCTATAGGACTGCTTCTATTTACGGTGACATCATCTATAGGACTGCTTCTATTTACAGTGACATCATCTATAGGACTGCTTCTATTTATGGTGACATCATCTATAGGACTGCTTCTATTTACAGTGACATCATCTATAGGACTGCTTCCATTTATGGTGACATCATCTATAGGACTGCTTCTATTTATGGTGACATCATCTATAGGACTGCTTCCATTTATGGTGACATCATCTATAGGACTGCTTCTATTTTTGGTGACATCATCTATAGGACTGTTTCTATTTATGGTGACATCATCTATAGGACTGCTTCCATTTATGGTGACATCATCTATAGGACTGCTTCTATTCATGGTGACATCATCTATAGGACTGCTTCTATTTACGGTGACATCATCTATAGGACTGCTTCTATTTACGGTGACATCATCTATAGGACTGCTTCTATTTATGGTGACATCATCTATAGGACTGCTTCTATTTATGGTGACATCATCTATAGGACTGCTTCTATTTACAGTGACATCATCTATAGGACTGCTTCCATTTATGGTGACATCATCTATAGGACTGCTTCTATTTATGGTGACATCATCTATAGGACTGCTTCCATTTATGGTGACATCATCTATAGGACTGCTTCTATTTTTGGTGACATCATCTATAGGACTGTTTCTATTTATGGTGACATCATCTATAGGACTGCTTCCATTTATGGTGACATCATCTATAGGACTGCTTCTATTCATGGTGACATCATCTATAGGACTGCTTCTATTTTTGGTGACATCATCTATAGGACTGCTTCTATTTTTGGTGACATCATCTATAGGACTGCTTCTAAAAAACGTCTTCATAAACTTGATGCCGTTTATCAGTCTGTAATTCGTTTTGTCACTAGTGCCCCTTTCACCACTCATCACTGTGATCTGGACTCACTCGTCAACTGGCCTTCACTCCATTCCTGCAGGATGTGGCATTGGTATCAGTTTATATACAAAACCATCGTCAACAAACCACATTTATCTTCTCTCACTACTCAACACTTCCAACAACCATCATAATTTACGTTCCAGTAACTTCATCTCTATGGTCATTCCCAAAGCATGCACCTCATTTCAGTTTGCTGCTCCAAACGACTGGAATGAGCTGCAAAAATCACTATAGCTCACCACATTATCTACCTTCAACAACTCATTAATCTCTGATCACTGTGCTTCTGACTGCTTTAAGACTGCCTTGATTCATTGCACATATTGTACGAGAACAGTCTTTATGTCTGTTTTTAAGTGTCTTTATCTTGTTGTAACATGTTTGTTTTTTAATCTATTTATGTCACTATTGCTGCTGCCTCTTAGCCAGGTTGTCGTTGTAAATGAGAACACGTTCTCAATCTCAGCAGGTTAAATAAAGGTCCAATCAAAACAAATCCACTTTAGCTAAATCTGACAGCTCCTATTTTACTATTGACAACTCCTCAGTTAGTCCACCTCCTCAGGTCAGGAGTCTGGTGTCCTCCTTCAGTCCCATATCAGATAAAAGACTCAGGCTGCTGTTTTCCATCTATGTAACCTTCATGCTCTCCGTCTGTCCCTCACACCTCACAGTGCTGTTGTTCTTGTCCACACTAGTCTGGTCACGCCTCACTCTGACTACTGTAATTCATTACTTCATGGTCTCCATCAGAAATCTATCCACAGACCCGTATCGTCTCCAGAACCCTGCTGCCCGTCTCCAGAACCCCGTCCACATCACCCGTCTTGTAGGAGCTGAACTGGCTTTCTGTGAAATTCTGGATCAGCTTTGAGTTCAAGGTCATCCATAACCTGGCTCCTCCAGATCTCAGCGAAATGATTCACACCCCCACCCGTTCTCTCAGATCCTCCTCCTGCATCCATCTGTCTGTGTCCCCAGTCCGTCTGTCCACCATGGAGTCCAGAGCATCCAGTCGCTCTGACCTCTGACCTCTGACCTTTGGAACTCTCCCCCTGACATCCGCTGTTTTATTCATTTACTTTTAAATTATTTTACAACAAATGAGTTTTATTATTTTTGTATATTTTTACCTCGCTGTGATTTATCTTGTTTTACTGTCATTATTATTGTAGGGTCATCTTAAAGGTGCCTATAAATAAATTGCATTTCTGTTTTTTTTGTTATCGTTACTTATTGTTATTAAAACTACTATTATTAATAATATAACAACTATATAATTGTTTTCAGTTGTGTACTGTATTTACATAACAATTTAACAGCAATAAATAAATAAAACTGTCCCTCTCCAGCTGTAGATCCTCCAACAGGGGGCAGCAGAGGGCTGGAGGTGGCAGGTTGTTGATGAAGGTACTAATGCTGATGGCTGTGAGGACAGGAGTGTTCTGATGCTGATTGGAGACGATGGTTAGACGGAGTTAACGGCTCAGTAACGGAACTCTGGTGTCTAGAAATCTGGAAATGAGACTGGAATAAAACGTCAATCTGGCTAACACTGTGTGTGTGTGTGTGTGTGTGTGTGTGTATGTGTGTGTGTACTCATGTTGCCCCATGTTGTGTATTTATGAGCACCATCTTTGACCTGCAAACATCAACATTCCCACCTTCAGCAAACACATCTGCTGTTCTCTATGTGTGTGTGTGTGTTTATAGACGAAGCCCACCCCCACCCCCCCTTGAACCCACCCCACTGCAGTATTGACAGTAAAGTGAAGGACATGAGGCCAGTAATTGTGCATCCGTTAATAGCAGCAGACACACGTTGGTCTGACACGCTGACAGTTACTGTTCGCCTGAATCAAACCATATATCAGTGGCAGCAGGAGGCTCCAATCTCAGTGTTCCCACTCATCTGGAGCGGAGCAGCAGTGGGGGCGTGTGTGTGCGGTGATAAAGGAAGGGGTTAAGGAAGCAAGAGGTCTCACTGACCTCCTGTGCTTCCTCTCCAAAAGCAGCTGAATGCAGACGCCAAAAAAAAAAAAAAAAACCAAGCTGGAAAAACCCTTCAGACGTGCTCCAGAGCTTCACTCGCCTCCTTACACGGTTCTTTATGTTCCTGCTGCAGACACGAGGAGCTGCATTCAGAAAACCTCAATTAAAACCTTCCTCCATCTTATCAGGACATTACTTTGTTTAATGCAGCCTGTTCAAGCGTACTTTACTACGATAAATCACCTAAGTCAGCCTAACGCGCACCACGATCAGACTCAGAATTAAAACTGAATCCTTTGACAGCAGAAACCTGGTAAACATGAAAATACCCTTTATATTTATTTCAGAATATTAAACGTATCACAGACACCAGCTGCAGCACGACCTTCAACCTCCAGACATTATAAATGGATCTGATCCAGAACCGGCTGGTAAAGATTTCTCTATCAAACAGATGTTTTCACAGCTGTAATGATTGGAAGTCATTCAAAAACAAAAACTGATTTTTAAATGATTTATTTTATGTATTAGTTAACTTTTTTTAAACATTTGTACTTATCTGTAATTTCAGCGCTTAGTGCTGTTGAGTTCACGGAAAGAAAAATAATCCCTGATCAAGCTGAAAATTCTGATTTTGTGGATTTTTTGCCCAACTTTCATTTCAAGTTCTATATTAAAAAATTCAAGCACTTTCAAACTTTGAAAAGGATTAAAATTCAAGACTTTTCAAAGATCTCCTGCAGCCTGTGAACCTCTCACCTGTTTCTGACCAATCAGGAGCTCCAGACTTCACTCATCTCACTGCTATTTAATTCCATTAACACATTGAAACAAGTCCTTCTGAAGGAGAGCAGCAGGTCAAAGTTTACTAAATAAATCCTGCAGCAGGAAGTCCATGTCCTGTTTCTATAAAGAGAACAAAACAAAGAAGAGAAAATCTATCAATTAAAAGAAAAGAAAAGAAAGGAAAAGATAAGAAACTAAAAAGAAAAGAGAAAAGAACAATCCTGTTTATTTCTTTTTAGATATGAGTCTTAGAGACATACTCAGCAGTGCTCTGAAAGTCAAAAATCTATTTATTATGTTGGTCCATGAATGCACCATGTTCAAATAAAAGTCTCTGAATGCCCCGTTGCTAAACACACGCACGCACACACACACACACACACACACCAGGCTCTAGTGACCCAACAGGTTCAACTCTAAGGTTCCAGGAGAATCAAATATCTCCATTTCAGCAAATCTTTCCTCATAATGGATACTTTTAAAGACAATTGTGTTTCTAGTTATTCAAAAACACTGAAACGCCAGTTAAAGGTACTATGTGAAGTATTTGAGTAAGAGAGAATATTTTGAATCCAACGTCTCATGGCCCCTTTCAAAACACCCCTCCTTCCCCCTCTAACCTGATCTCTACACGCGCTGCCAGGCATACACTGCAGTATTTTAAGTCATGGCTCTTTTCAGCTCCCGCTCAAACTGTATGAGTAGAGGGTTCAATCATTCACAGCTCATGAATCATGTTCTCACGCTGTACGGCCCGATGCTCTCAGACCCGACTGTCACACTGTGCTTTATGCAAAACATCAATCAGCTGCCAGGCAGCAGAACCCGGAAATGAGGAGACATTCGACTCGATATGATGATCAACCAAAAATATGCGCATCCTCTTCAAGCTGAGCCATTCTGTGTGGAGAAAAGTGTAAAAATTTTAAAAAATTCCCTCAGTAGCCTGGGAATGGAAAACGTTTTAGTAGAAATTAGCTCTGACTTCTCCATGACAACTGAGACTGTAAACAGGAAGACACGGAGCGTCCGGGGAGAACAGCCCCCACCTCTACAGGTTTGAGTGAAGCGTGTGCACGTTGACTGACAGCTGACTATGTGGAAACTTGAATTCTATTGGCTGAAAAAGTTTGCACATCAGACAGATATCAAAAGAGCCTATAGGAGGAAGGAGGGTCTTCAGAAGAAGAACAGATGTTGTGGATCATAGTTTGGACCTGAACTACCATTTAAAACATTTAGAAAACTTTGATACTTAAAAAATAATTCATGTCAGCTTTAAACCTGCTCTCCCCTCTGAACCAGTTAACCTACTGGTGAGTACAGGATCAGCCCTGGACCAATCAGCAGCCTCCACTCCCACGAAATGTTTAACAACAATGTAGAAAGAACACGGCAGCGTTACCCCGGTAACGCCTGAGGAGAACAGGCACACTAACACAACCTTAGAGAGACACAATAACACAACCTGAGACAGAAACACTAGCACAACCTGAGACAGACACAATAACACAATCTGAGACAGACACACTAACACAACCTGAGAAAGACAAATAAGACATCCTGAGACAGACACACTAACACATCCTGAGACAGACACACTAAGACATCCTGAAACAGACACACTAACACATCCTGAAACAGACACACTAACACATCCTGAGACAGACACACTAACACAACATGAAAAAGACACAATAACACAACCTGAGACAGATACACTAAAACAACATGAAAAAGACACAATAACCTAAAATTAGGGAGATACAATAACCCAACAAGAGACAGACAGACACATCCTGAGACAGACACACTAACACAATCTGAGGCAGACACACTAAGACATCCTGAGACAGACATCCTGAGACAGACACACTAACACATCCTGAGACAGACACACTAACACAATCTGAGGCAGACACACTAAGACATCCTGAGACAGACACACTAACACATCCTGAGACAGACACACTAACACAATCTGAGGCAGACACACTAAGACACCCTGAGACAGACACACTAACACATCCTGAGACAGACAAACTAACACATCCTGAGACAGACACACTAACACAATCTGAGGCAGACACACTAACACATCCTGAGACAGACACACTAACACATCCTGAGACAGAAACACTAACACATCCTGAGACAGACACACTAACACATCCTGAGACAGACACACTAACACATCCTGAGACAGACACACTAACACATCCTGAGACAGACACACTAACACATCCTGAGACAGACACACTAACACATCCTGAGACAGACACACTAACACATCCTGAGACAGACACACTAACACAGCCTGAGACAGACACACTAACACAATCTGAGGCAGACACACTAAGACACCCTGAGACAGACACACTAACACATCCTGAGACAGACAAACTAACACATCCTGAGACAGACACACTAACACATCCTGAGACAGACAAACTAACACATCCTGAGACAGACACACTAACACATCCTGAGACAGACAAACTAACACATCCTGAGGCAGACACACTAAGACATCCTGAGACAGACATACTGAGACAGACAGACAAACACATCCTGAGACAGACACACTACCACAAGCTGAGACAGACACACTAACACATCCTGAGACAGACACACTAACACATCCTGAGACAGACACACTAACACAACCTGAGACAGACACACTAACACAATCTGAGGCAGACACACTAAGACACCCTGAGACAGACACACTAACACATCCTGAGACAGACAAACTAACACATCCTGAGACAGACACCTAACACAATCTGAGGCAGACACACTAAGACATCCTGAGACAGACATCCTGAGACAGACACACTAACACATCCTGAGACAGACACACTAACACATCCTGAGACAGACAAACTAACACATCCTGAGACAGACACACTAACACATCCTGAGACAGACAAACTAACACATCCTGAGACAGACACACTAACACATCCTGAGACAGACAAACTAACACATCCTGAGACAGACACACTAACACAATCTGAGACAGACACACTAACACATCCTGATACAGACAAACTAACAAAGCCTGAGACAGAAACACTAACACATCCTGAGACAGACACACTAACACAATCCTGAGACAGACACACTAACACATCCTGAGACAGACACACTAACACAGCCTGAGACAGACACACTAACACAGCCTGAGACAGACACACTAACACAATCTGAGGCAGACACACTAAGACACCCTGAGACAGACACACTAACACATCCTGAGACAGACAAACTAACACATCCTGAGACAGAAACACTAACACAATCTGAGGCAGACACACTAACACATCCTGA
>SSNR01000067.1:617593-638243 GCA_006937965.1 Callopanchax toddi | reverse complement strand
CCTGAGACAGACACACTAACACAACCTGAGACAGACACACTAACACAACCTGAGACAGACACACTAACACAACCTGAGACAGACACACTAACACATCCTGAGACAGACACACTAACACAACCTGAGACAGACACACTAACACAACCTGAGACAGACATACTAACACAACCTGAGACAGACACACTAACACAACCTGAGACAAACACACTAACACAACCTGAGACAGACACACTAACACAACCTGAGACAAACACACTAACACAACCTGAGACAGACACACTAACACAACCTGAGACAAACACACTAACACAACCTGAGACACAGACACACCAACACAACCTGAGAGAGATACAGTAACACAACCTGAGACAGACACATTAGCACAACCTGAGATAGACATACTAACACAACCAGAGTAGTGTGGTATATACATGACATTGTGGTATGTACATTGTACTGTGGTATATACATGATACTCTAGTATGTACATAGTATTGTGGTATATACATGATACTGTGGTAAGGAAATGATACCATGGTATGTACATAGAACTGCGGTATGTACATAGAACTGCGGTATGTATATAGTACTGTGGTATATACATTGTACTGTGGTATGTACATGATACTGTGTTATGTATGATACTGTGGTATGTACATAGTACTGTTGTATATACATGATACTGTGCTATGTATATAGAACATTGGTATGTACATAGTACTGTGGTGTATACATGGTTCTGCTGTAGGTACATGGTACTGTGGTAAGTTCATAGTACTGTGGTATGTACATAGTACTGTGGTATTTACATGATACTGTTGTATGTACATAGTATTATGGTATGTACATAGAACTGTGTTATAGCACTGTGGTATGTTCCTGATAATGTGGTATGTACATAGTACTGTGGTATGTACATCATACTTTGTTATATATACAGTAATACGTACATAGCACTGTGATATGTACATTTTACTCTGGTATGTACATTGTACTGTGGTATTTACATATTACTGTGGTATGTACACAGTTCTGTGGTATGTACATAATACTGTGGTATGTACATATTACTGTGGTATGTACACAGTATTGTGGTATGTTCATAGTACTGTTGTATGCACATATTACCGTGGTTTGTACATAGTACTGTGGTATGCACATATTACTGTGGTATTTACATAGTACTGTGATATGTAAATTATACTGTGGTATGTACATAGTACTGTGGTATGTACATATTACTGTGGTATGTACATAGTACTGAGGTATGTACATAGTACTGTGATATGTACATATTACTGTGGTATGTACATAGTATTGTGGTATGTACATATTACTGTGGTATGTACATATTACTGTGGTATTTACATAGTCCTGTGGTATGTACATATTACTGTGGTATGTACATAGAACTGTGGTATGTACATAGTACTGTGATATGTACATATTACTGTGGTATGTACATAGTACTGTGGTATGCACATATTACTGTGGTATTTACATAGTACTGTGATATGTAAATTATACTGTGGTATGTACATAGTACTGTGGTATGTACATATTACTGTGGTATGTACATAGTACTGTGGTATGTACATAGTACTGTGATATGTAAATTATACTGTGGTATGTACATAGTACTGTGGTATGTACATATTACTGTGGTATGTACATAGTACTGTGGTATGTACATAATACTGTGATATGTACATAGTACTGTGGTATGTATATAGTATTGTGGTATGTACATATTACTGTGGTATTTACATAGTTCTGTGGTATGTACATAGTACTGTGATATGTACATATTACTGTGGTATGTACATAGTACTGTGATATGTACATATTACTGTGGTATGTATATAGTATTGTGGTATGTACATATTACTGTGGTTTCTACATATTACTGTGGTATGTACATATTACTGTGGTATGTACATAGCATTGTGGTATGTTCATAGTACTGTGGTATACACATATTACCGTGGTTTGTACATAGTACTGTGGTATGCACATAGTACTGTGGTATGTACATAGTACTGTGATATCTAAATTATACTGTGGTATGTACACAGCACTGTGGTATGTACATATTACTGTGGTATGTACATAGTAATGTGGTGTGTACTTAGTACTGTGATATGTACTTATTAGTGTGGTATGTACATAGTAATGTGGTATGTACATATTACTGTGGTATGTACGTAGTATTGTGGTATTTGCATAGTACTGTGGTATGCACATATTACTGTTGTTTGTACATAGTACTGTGGTATGTACATATTACTATGGTGTGTACATAGTCCTGTGGTATGCACATAGTACTGTGCTATGTACATATTACTGTGGTATGTACATATTACTGTGGTATGTACATAGTACCGTGATATGTACATTTTACTGTGGTATGTACATAGTAATGTGGTACGTACATAGTACTGTGGTATGTGCATATTACTGTGGTATGTACATATTACTGTGGTATGTACATATTACTGTGGTATGTACATAGTATTTTGATATGTACATATTACTGTCGTATGTACATATTACTGTGGTATGTACACAGTACTGTGGTATGCACATATTACTGTGGTTTATACATAGTACTGTGGTATTTACATATTACTGTAGTATGTACATATTACTGTGGTATGTACCTAGTACTGTGGTATGTACATAGTACTGTGGTATGCACATATTACTGTGATATGTACATAGTACTGTGGTATGTACATAATTCTGTGGTATGCACATATTACTCTGGTTTGTACATAGTACTGTGGTATGTATATATTACTGTAGTATGTACATATTACTGTGGTATGTACATAGTACTGTGGTATGTACATAGTACTGTGGTATGTACATATTACTGTGGTATGTACATAGTACTGATGTATGTACATAGTACTGTTGTATGTACATAGTTCTGTGGTCTGCACATATTACTGTGGTTTGTACAAAGTACTGTGGTATTTACATAATACTGTGGTATTTACATATTACTGTGGTATGTACCTAGTACTGTGGTATGTACATAGTACTGTGGTATGCACATATTACTGTGATATGTACATAGTATTGTGGTATGTACATATTACTGTGGTATGAACGTAGTATTGTGATATTTGCATAGTACTGTGGTATGCACATATTACTGTTGTTTGTACATAGTACTGTGGTATGTACATATTACTATGGTGTGTACATAGTCCTGTGGTATGCACATAGTACTGTGGTATGTACATATTACTGTGGTATGTACATAGTACCGTGATATGTACATATTACTGTGGTATGTACATATTAGTACTGTGGTATATACCTAGTAGGCTACTGTGGTATGTACATAGTATTGTGGTATGTATATATTACTGTAGTATGTACATATTACTGTGGTATGTACATAGTACCGTGGTATGTATATATTACTGTAGTATGTACATATTACTGTGGTATGTACATAGTACTGTGGTATGTACATAGTACTGTGGTATGCACATATTACTGTGGTTTGTACATAGTACTGTGGTGTTTACATATTACTGTGGTATGTACAAATTACTGTGGTTTGTACCTAGTACTGTGGTATGTACATAGTACTGTGGTATGCACATATTACTGTGATTTGTACATAGTACTGTGGTATGTACATAATTCTGTGGTATGCACATATTACTGTGATTTGTACATAGTACTGTGGTATGTACATAATTCTGTGGTATGCACATATTACTCTGGTTTGTACATAGTACTGTGGTATGTATATATTACTGTAGTATGTACATATTACGGTGGTATGTACATTGTACTGTGGTATGTACATAGTACTGAGGTATGTACATATTACTGTGGTATGTACATAGTACTGAGGTATGTACATAGTACTGAGGTATGTACATAGTACTGTGGTATGTACATAGTTCTGTGGTATGCACATATTACTCTGGTTTGTACATAGTACTGTGCTATGTATATATTACTGTAGTATGTACATATTACTGTGTATGTTCATAGTACTTTGGTATGTACATAGTACTGTGGTATGTACATTGTACTGTGGTATCTACATATTACTGTTGTATGTACATAGTACTGAGGTATGTACATCGTACTGTGGTATCTACATAGTACTGTGGTATCTACATAGTACTGTGGTATACATCTGTGTGGACACTAATCATTTAACAGGAATAAAGTCCGATCCTCTGCAGGACATTTACAGCAGGAAATTGATGATTTATTTTCATTCTTTCACATGTTTGTGCACTCAGTCCTACACTACGGAATTCATAAAGAAGAGTTAGGTAATGATAATAAAACATAATAATAATTGTAATGCAATAATAATGTATGCTAATAAAGTTTAACTTTTTGTTGACACATCTTCAGTGCATGTGTTCTGCTCTTGCAGGCAGTTGCTATGTCAGTTAGGGTATTATGAGGCTTGGTGGACCGGCCTGGACCGGGTTTGGTACTCACCCTCAGCTCCTTGAAGAAGATGCAGCTCCGGGCCCACTCCACGATGGAAAAGAGGGTCTGGTCTGCCATGCGGCACATTAAGCTGAAGGTGCTAGTCTTGTCCGAACGACCTCGGCTGCTCTGCTCCTGCTGCAGGTGGGTCAGGATCTTGTTCTGGACCTGTAGCTCGTCCGGGTCGCAGCGAAGCAGTTCCAAGATCAGTGGGGGCAGGCTGGGCGGTGGCGGAGAGGTGGACTGGTACAGGTCCGGGTATGGATATCCTGTCAGGGATTCAGGGGAGCTGGTGTAGTCGGGACATTCTGCCTTGATTGCCCTACTAGGAAAGGCTGCATACTGGTACTGGGGGGTCAGGGAGGCCACATGGGGCTGCATGGCTACGCCCAAGGTGGTGTGTCCATACAGACCCGTCTCATAGTCCGTGGGAGTTATGGGGGTCGGGGTTGGGGGCAGCAGGCTTTTGGTGATGGTGGGTAGTGTGTGCAGGGTTCCAGTAAAGCTGTAGTCAGTCTGGAGAGGGGAGGATGGCGGGGGGACCGACATCTCCAGCTTGAACCCGTTGGACCGGATTAGAGCCTTCTTCTGCTGCTTCAAGGCCCGATCACGCTTGTACAACGGACCAAACTTATTCCTGCCTCCACGCATCCGGTCTGCACGGACCGCTGGGACAGGTGACAAGAGGGAGACAGGATTACAGGTGAGACCGATTTACAGAGAGACAGCTTTAGAGGGAGACAGGTACATACTGTATGTTTAACATATATACACAGCAAAGATAGATATATAGATAGATAGATAGATAGATAGATAGATAGATAGATAGATAGATAGATAGATAGATAGATAGATAGATAGATAGATAGATAGATAGATAGATAGATAGATAGATAGATAGATAGATAGATAGATAGATAGAGAGAGAGAGAGAGAGAGAGAGAGATGTTAAGCATTTCTTCAACAGCTTTTCAACCTGAGGATCCGAGGATCCTGAGTCAGCTGATCCAGATCCGGTTTAGCTCAGAAATCCAGACCCATTCCCACAGAAACTCACTCAACATGATCCTGCTTCCCTTTTAGGGCTGAAAGCTTCCCAGAGCTCCCCTCCTCGCTCCCTCTGGATTTATCAGCTCGTCAGGAATGTGTTTTATGTTTTCTCTAAGGAAGCAGGTGCTTTCCATTGGACTGCTGTCTGGGAATTAGACCCATCCCACCAGAACGCCATGGAGACACCAGCCAGGGAAAATCCATTTACTGGATTTTATCTCAGGTTATTAACAGTAATCAAATCTGTTTAATATGATCAATAAATAAATATCTGTGATTAGTGCTGGAATTATTAGAAATGTGGGACAAATTGTTTTTAGTATAACGAGTTTTTCTATTGCTCCGAGGAGAAAAATGAACCCAAGAAAAGGTTTCAGTTCAAATTAAGAAGGTTTTTATTATTACTAACATTTCATTTTATAATAATATTTTAAATAAAATATTGTCTATAATAGTGTTAATAATATTACTAGCATTTAATTGAAAGATATAATATTTCTTTTACTGTTTTTTATTAGTACCAGTTGTAGTAGCGGTAGTAGTTGGAGTAGTAATAGTAGTAGTATGAGTAGAACTAATATTGTTTTCTTATTATTTTTATTATACATGTATTGTTTTCCTATTTATATTATCATTATGAGCAGTAGTAGTACCAGTACTAATATATCTATTTTCGTTATTGTTGATGCTGTTGTTATATCATTACTGTTATTGCTAAATTTGTATTAACATTATGAAAATTTTTTTTTAATTATTTTAGTTTATAAATGTCATTATGATGTATTTTAATGAAGCAATTTATTAATTCATTTTTATCCATGTTCTTATTGTTACTTATATTTAATTTCGATTATATATTTATGTAATAATATTAGTAGTAGACATCATAACTATTTTTATTTAGTAATGGTATTATTTAAGCAGTAACAATAGTACAAATAGTAGTAGTAGTGTTAGTATAATTAGTAGTACTTGATGTTATTATCATTGTTTTTATTGTCGGAAGTTGTGTTTTCATTATTGTTATTGTGGAAGTAGTAGTAGTAGTAATTACTACTACAACTGCTACTGCTGCTGTTAGTATTTGTTGATTCTGTTGTTAATAAATATTGATTATGTTGATGCTGTTGTAGCTGTTGTATTCGTCATGATTACTATTGTTATTGTTGATATCACTGTATAATTGTTGTTATGATCACTGACGGTGTTGTTGTTGTAAATGTTTTGATTATTAGTGTTGTTGTACCAGCTCCCTCTGAGGAAGCGGCTTCAGAAAATGGATGGATGGAATATTGTTGTTGTTGTTGTTGTTGTTGTGTAGACTATACCTTCCAGCCGCATCCCGACGTTGAGGCACTTCTGGAAGCGGCAGAAGGGACACCTCTTCCTCTGGGTTTTATCGATCTTACACTCCTGGTTCTCCGCGCACGTGTAGCGCTTGTTGTTCTGGACCGTCCTCTTGAAGAAGCCCTGGACACAAACGGGACGTCAGCGGGAGGCGGACCGGGTCCGGGACGGAGTAGAGCTCCTGTGAGACCGGCGGGCACGCGCTGCGCGCACCGCGGCGTGAGGGAGCGCGCCCTTACCTTGCAGCTCTCGCACGTGAGCAGGCCGTAGTGGTAACCGGATACTTTATCACCGCAAACCGGACACAACTCCTCCAGGTCCTCATCATAGCTGTACTCCATCACCTTCAGACTCACACCTACACACACACATGCACACGCACACACACACACACGCGGAGCGGGATGCGCCTTTTGTTTAAAGATTTGAAAAACAGAAGGTTCCTTTATTTTAATAAAAACACATTTGATCCCAGATGAATTAAATTAGAGAGTAAAAGCAATGTCTCACCTGATTTAAATTTAATAAATAAAAACAGTAAAAAAAAAAAAAAAAAAATCGTCAAATAAACGTAAATCATTCATTTTAAAAAACATTCAGCAGAAGTTAATGTAGTGTGTGTGTGTGTGTGTGTGTGTGTGTGTGTGTGTGTGTGTGTGTGTGTGTGTGTGTGTGTGTGTGTGTGTGTGTGTGTGTGTGTGTGTGTGTGTGTGTGTGTGTGTGTGTGTGTGTGTGTGTGTGTGAGTAGGCCTGTTGTATATTTTGAATTATTTCCGTTAATTCTCATTTTATTCGAACGCACTCCGTTCATCATTTATCAGCTGATCAATCGATCAGAGCCTTTTATTATAAAGAAATAAAAAACAATTCCCTCACATTTGAGTGTCTTTATTAAATATGAACTGATCCAGACTTCAAAAAAATCGAATAAACTGAAAAACATCTAAACAAATAGGTGAAAATGAACAATGATAAAAAAAAACGTGAAATATTTTAGTTGACATTTTGTAAAAAGATTCAAATAATTCTGAGGAGGTTTCAATAATAACGTTCTGTTAGAACACACTGTCACTGCGTTCAAATAGGATCACTTGAATTAAACTGAACAATATGAGCACCAGTCCGTTTGATGTGTTATTTATTTTTCTCGGTGTCAGGTTAACCTTTAACCTTTAACCGGCGGCTCAAGCAGCCTGACCTGAACGTCAGCTGGTCGCAACTACAAACATCTCAACTTTGGAGAAAACGTTTATTATGATCACGTTCAAATTAATCTGATCGATTCATATTTAGTATGAATTATTATTGTTAGTAATAATGATGATGATGGTTTTATATGAGAACCAAATCAAAGAAAGTTTGTTTGTCTTGTATTTTAGATCAAAGGGTTTAAATCAGGTCAAACCTTCTATTTCATGATCCCTTTATTAATCCTCGTCTCTTCTCGGTTCGGTTCGGTTCGGTTCGGATCACCCTTCGCAGGTCCGTGGTCCCGGTGTGATCCAGAAGGAGAGCCGTAGAGGAGGTCGGCCGGTCTCAGACGGACTCCGGTAGAATCCGGTGTGAACCGGACAGTCGGCGGACGCTCCGGAGCGCGCGCTACAGGTGTTTATGAAAGGGTTCTGCCGCGCGTGCGTTTCTAGCTCCAGGTACGGAAATAAATCAGAGAAACACCTGAGAGAAACGAATAATCTGCTCTTTGTTTGGATGAATGAATCCAGCTGGTCAGGAGGCCCGGGTCACCATCATCATCATCATCATCATCACCATCATCATCATCCTCAGTCTGACGTGACTCACTCTAAATGAAACAGAACTCATTGATCCGGATTCATCTGATCGAATGAATCGAACCAGTTCAGCTAAACCATCATCCTATACGGAGCCAAACATTCATAGTACTGGTATTAGTACTTCTACTATTAGCTGTAGTTTTTAAATTATGTTTGATGGTTTGAATCAAATTCCTTCTGGTTTCTATTTGAAATCAACTGGAGTGACTTTCTGCTCTGGGTCCGTTTGACTTCAGTCTGTAGAGGATTAGAATGGAAACGAGGAGACCTGAGTCCAAGTCCGAGTCTCAGTCCGGGTCTGGGTCTGGGTCTGGATCTTTATCCGGGTCTGGGTCTGGGTCTGGGTCTGGGTCTGGATCTGAGTAATTTAATTAGATTCTCTTTTATTGTATTCATTTGGTTTAATTTCTGTTCTAGTTGAATTTACTTTAGTTTATCTTAATTTTATTTTATTTTATTCTGTTTATTACATTTTGATTGTATTTTCGTTAGAATATAATTGTATATAACTCAGTATTTTATTGTATTTAATTTAATTTAAGTTAAATTTATTTAGTTACATTATTAAAATATCATAGTATTTTCTTTATTATATTATTGTACTTATTTAATGTTTGACAGTATTTTGTTTTATTGTATTTGATAATGTTTTCATTGATATAATTTATAGTATTATCCTGATTATTTGATAGTATATTTTCTATGGTATTTTCCTTTGTAATTAAAAGAGTTGTCTATAGTATTATCCTTATGATTTGATAGTTTTTTCTGTAGTATTTTTCTTATTATTTGACAGTATTTTCTGTTATTTTCTAAAGTTTTTTTCTTTGTATTTGAAAGTATTTTCTATAGTATTTCCTCGTTTTTTGATAGTATTTTCTATGACAATTTCTATAGTATTTTCTGTGGTAATTTCTATAGTATTTTAATTATTATTTACTAGTTTTCTCTGAGGTACTTTCTATGGTATTTAATATAGTATTGTTCTTATTTTTTTGATAGTGTTTTATGTGGTATTTCCTATGATAATTTCTATAGCTTATATTTTCTGTGTTTTTTTTTAATAATAGGCTACTTCCTTATTATTGGATAATATTTTCTGTGGTATTTTCTACAGTAATTTCTATAGCATTGTCCTTATTATTTGCTTGTATTTTCTGTAGTATTTTCTATAGTATTTCCTTGGTATTGCTAGTATCTTCCATAGTATTCCTGAGCGCATTAGGCTGTAGAGGACAGACACGGAGGACTCACCATGAGCTTTGTCTCCTAACATCTGATCAGCAGGTCCTGCAGATTCAACCCGGATGTTCTGGCTGATTTATGCAGCCTTGCATGGGCTGCTGAGGAGAACCGAGCCGAGCCGAGCCGAACGTGGCCGAACGGAGCCGAGCCGAGGAGGATCGAAGAGGCAGGAAGGGCTCCAGATGGACTCTACTAACGGAGTGAAACTCCTCGGCTCTGCTCCTCTTTACTGTCCTCCCTTATCGTCAAACTTAACCTGCCTCCATCCTATTGGTGGAGCTCGCGTCACGTGACGGAGGCTGACGGCTTCTTGTGATTTATTAAAAATCTAAGAGATTCTAACATTTTATATCAGTAGAAAAAATATTGTATTTATATAATTGTTTTTATTATTTTGTTGTTGTTATTGTTATGTTTCTTTGTGTTACATTATTATATAAATATATATATTATTGTCTTTATTATGAATATTTATTATAATGAAAAATTATCATGCTTGCAGTTTGTTTTATAATTATTGTTGTTGATTTTCGTTATTATTTTTACTGTTATTATGATGAATTGTGGTTTTCAAAATAAAGACTATTGTCTACTGTTCTATTGTTATTATAAATGTTCATTATTATTATTATTATTATTATTATTATTATTATTATTATTTTGTTACATTTTATAAATTTTAAAAATTGTATAATTGTTTTTCCCCAGTTGATTTTACATCTGATTGTTTTCAGTCACATTGTGCCACAAGCGTGTGTGTGTATGTAAATTGTGTGTGTGTTGTGTGCGTGTGTATTGTGTGTATGTAAATTGTGTGTGTGTTGTGTGCGTGTGTATTGTGTGTGTGTTGTGTGTGTTGTGTGCATGTGTATTGTGTGTGTGTGTGTTGTGTGCGTGTGTATTGTGTGTGTGTAAATTGTGTGTGTGTTGTGTGCGTGTGTATTGTGTGTGTGTAAATTGTGTGTGTGTTGTGTGCGTGTGTATTGTGTGTGTGTGTGTAAATTGTGTGTTTGTGTGTTGTGTGCGTGTGTATTGTGTGTGTGTGTGTGTGTAAATTGTGTGTGTGTGTTGTGTGCGTGTGTATTGTGTGTGTGTGTGTGTGTAATTTGTGTGTGTGTTGTGTGCGTGTGTATTGTGTGTGTGTATATTGTGTGTGTGTTGTGTGCGTGTGTATTGTGTGTGTGTGTGTTGTGCTTTTGTGTGTGTTTGTGTGTGTGTGTATTATGTGTGTGTGTGTGTGTAAATTGTGTGTGTGTTGTGTGCGTGTGTATTGTGTGTGTGTGTTGTGTGCGTGTGTATTGTGTGTGTGTATATTGTGTGTGTGTTGTGTGCGTGTGTGTTGTGTGTGTGTGTGGTTGTGTGTGTGTGGTGTGTGTGTGGTGGGTGTGTGTGTTGTGTGTGTGTGTGTTGTGTGTGTGTGTTTGTGTGTGTGTAAATTGTGTGTGTGTTGTGTGCGTGTGTATTGTGTGTGTGTGTGTGTGTGTGTAAATTGTGTGTTTGTGTGTTGTGTGCGTGTGTATTGTGTGTGTGTGTGTGTGTAAATTGTGTGTGTGTTGTGTGCGTGTGTATTGTGTGTGTGTGTTGTGTGCGTGTGTATTGTGTGTGTGTAAATTGTGTGTGTGTTGTGTGCGTGTGTATTGTGTGTGTGTAAATTGTGTGTGTGTTGTGTGCGTGTGTATTGTGTGTGTGTGTTTGTGTGTGTGTGTGTGTGTTGTGCTTGTGTGTGTGTGTGTGTGTGTGTGTGTGTAAATTGTGTGTGTGTTGTGTGCGTGTGTAAAATGTCTGTGTGTTGTATGCATGTGTATTATGTGTGTGTGTGTGTGCACGTGTGATTGTGTGTGTGTGTGTGTAAATTGTGTGTGTTGTGTGCGTGTGTTTGTTTGTGTGTGTGTGTGTGTGTATGTGCACGAGTGTTTGTGTGTGTGTGTAAATTGTGTGTTTGTGTGTTGTGTGCGTGTGTATTGTGTGTGTGTGTGTGTGTAAATTGTGTGTGTGTTGTGTGCGTGTGTATTGTGTGTGTGTGTGTAAATTGTGTGTTTGTGTGTTGTGTGCGTGTGTATTGTGTGTGTGTGTGTGTGTAAATTGTGTGTGTGTTGTGTGCGTGTGTATTGTGTGTGTGTTGTGTGTGTTGTGTGCATGTGTATTGTGTGTGTGTGTGTTGTGTGCGTGTGTATTGTGTGTGTGTATATTGTGTGTGTGTTTGTGTACGTGTGTATTGTGTGTGTAAATTGTGTGTGTGTGTTGTGTGTGTGTGTGTGTGTATATTGTGTGTGTGTTGTGTGCGTGTGTATTGTGTGTGTGTGTGTTGTGTGCGTGTGTATTGTGTGTGTGTGAATTGTGTGTGTGTTGTGTGCGTGTGTATTGTGTGTGTGTAAATTGTGTGTGTGTTGTGTGCGTGTGTATTGTGTGTGTGTGTGTGTGTAAATTGTGTGTGTGTTGTGTGCGTGTGTATTGTGTGTGTGTGTGTTGTGTGCGTGTGTATTGTGTGTGTGTAAATTGTGTGTGTGTTGTGTGCGTGTGTATTGTGTGTGTGTGTGTGCGTGTGTAAATTGTGTGTGTGTTGTGTGCGTGTGTATTGTGTGTGTGTTGTGTGCATGTGTATTGTGCGTGTGTGTTTGTATGTGTATGTGTGTATTGTGCTTGTGTGTGTGTGCACATGTGTTTCGCCTCGCCTCGCCTCGCCTTCTTCCGCTTATCCGGGTCCGGGTCGCGGGGGCAGCATTCTAAGTCGGGC
This sequence comes from Callopanchax toddi, assembly GCA_006937965.1. NCBI lineage: Eukaryota > Metazoa > Chordata > Actinopteri > Cyprinodontiformes > Nothobranchiidae > Callopanchax > Callopanchax toddi. The sequence goes on along the minus strand of SSNR01000067.1, from coordinate 625,598 downwards.
AGCCCAGGCCACCTTCTCCCCGGCCAAGTCCACCAGCTCCTCAGCTGGGACGCCCAGGCGTTCCCAGGCCAAACTGAAGATGTATTTCCTCCAGCTTGTCCTGGGTCGACCTGGGGGCCTCCTGCCGGCAGGACATGCCCAGAACACCTCCCGAGGGAGGCGTCCAGGAGGCATCCTTACCAGATGCCCGAACCACCTCAACTGGCTCCTTTCGATATGGAGGAGCAGCGACTCTACTCCGAGTCTCTCCCGGATGTCCGAGCTTCTTACCCTATCCCTAAGGCTGAGCCCGGCCACCCTGCGGAGGAAACTCATTTCAGCCGCTTGTATCCGCGATCTCGTTCTTTCGGTCACTACCCAAAGCTCATGACCATAGGTGAGGATTGGGACGTAGACCGACCGGTAAATCGAGAGCCTTGCTTTCTGGCTCAGCTCCCTCTTCACCACAACAGACCGGTTCAGCGTCCGCATCACTGCAGACGCTGCCCCAATCCGCCTGTCGATCTCCCGCTCCCTCCTTCCCTCACTCGTGAACAAGACCCCGAGATACTTGAACTCCTCCACTTGAGGCAGGACCTCTCTCCCGACCCGGAGTTGGCAATCCACCTTTTTCCGGTCGAGAACCATGGCCTCAGATTTGGAGGTGCTGATCCTCATCCCAGCCGCTTCACACTCGGCTGCGAACCTTCCCAGCAAGAGCTGAAGGTCAGAGCTCGATGAAGCTAGGAGGACCACATCATCCGCAAAAAGCAGAGACGCGATTCTCCTGTCACCAAACCCAACCCCCTCCACACCACGGCTGCGCCTAGAAATCCTGTCCATAAAGGTTATGAACAGGACCGGTGACAAAGGGCAGCCCTGGCGGAGTCCAACCCTCACTGGGAACAGGTCCGACTTACTGCCGGCTATGCGGACCAGACTCACACTCCTCTGGTACAGGGACTGAATGGCCCTTAACAAAAGACCATCCACCCCGTACTCCTGGAGCGCCCCCCACAGGGTGCCCCTGGGGACACGGTCATAAGCCTTCTCCAAATCCACAAAACACATGTGGATTGGTTGGGCAAACTCCCATGACCCCTCCATCACCCTAGCGAGGGTAAAGAGCTGGTCCACAGTTCCACGACCAGGACGAAAACCACATTGCTCCTCTTCAATCTGAGGTTCAACTATCGACCGGAACCTCTTCTCCAGTACCCTGGAGTAGACCTTTCCAGGGAGGCTGAGGAGTGTGATCCCCCTATAGTTGGAACACACCCTCTGGTCCCCCTTCTTAAAAATGGGAACCACCACCCCGGTTTGCCACTCCATAGGAACTGCCCCCGATGACCACGCAATGTTGCAGAGACGTGTCAGCCACGACAGACCTACAACATCCATTGCCTTGAGATACCCAGGTCGGATCTCATCCACCCCTGGGGCTCCGCCGCTGCGTAGTTGTTTGACTACCTCAGCGACTTCTGCCCCAGAGATTGGACAGTCCGTCCCCAGGTCTCCCAGCTCTGGTTCCTCCTCGGAATGCGCGTCGGTGGGATTGAGGAGCTCCTCAAAGTATTCCTTCCACCGTCCGACTATAGCCCCAGTTGACGTCAGCAGCTCCCCGTCCCCACTGTAAACAGTGTGAGCGAGTTGCTGCCTTCCTCCCCTGAGGCGCCGGATGGTTTGCCAGAACCTCTTTGGAGCCGACCGATAGTCTTTTTCCATGGCCTCGCCAAACTCCTCCCACGCCCGAGATTTTGCCTCGGCAACTGCCACTGCTGCACTTCGCTTGGCGCGCCGGTACCTGTCTGCTGCCTCTGGAGACCCACAGACCAGCCACGCCCTGTAGGCCTCCTTCTTCAGCCTGACGGCTCCCCTAACCTCTGGTGTCCACCAGCGGGTACGGGGGTTACCGCCACGACTGGCACCGGCTACCTTGCGACCACAGCTAGCAACAGCCGCCTCAACAATCGCAGAGCGGAACAAGGCCCATTCGGACTCAATGTCCCCCACTGCTCTCGGGACGCGGTCGAAGCTCTGCCGGAGGTGGGAGTTGAAGACCATCTTGACAGGCTCTTCTGCCAGGCGTTCCCAGCAGACCCTCACTATACGTTTGGGTCTACCAGGTCTGCGCGGCATCTTCCCCTGCCATCTGATCCAGCTCACCACCAGGTGGTGGTGGTGTTTGTGTGTGTAAATTGTGTGTGTGTTGTGTGCATGTGTATTATGTGTGTGTGTGTTGTGCTTGTGTGTGTTTGTGCGTGTGTGTGTGCACGTGTGATTGTGTGTGTGTGTGTGTGTGTGTAAATTGTGTGTGTAAATTGTGTGTGTTGTGTGCGTGTGTTTGTTTGTGTGTGTGTGTGTGTGTGTGTGTGTGCACGTGTGTTTGTGTGTGTGTGTAAATTGTGTGTGTGTTGTGTGCATGTGTATTATGTGTGTGTGTGTTGTGCTTGTGTGTGTGTTTGTGCACGTGTGATTGTGTGTGTGTGTGTGTGTGTGTAAATTGTGTGTGTAAATTGTGTGTGTTGTGTGCGTGTGTTTGTTTGTGTGTGTGTGTGTGTGTGTATGTGCACGTGTGTGTGTGTGTGTGTGTAAATTGTGTGTGTATTAAGTGTGTGTGTGTGTGTAAATTGTGTGTGTGTTGTATGCATGTGTATTATGTGTGTGTGTGTTGTGCTTGTGTGTGTGTTTGTGTGTGTGTGCACGTGTGATTGTTTGTGGGTGTGTGTGAGTGAGTAAACTGTGCGTGTGTATTAAGTGTGTGTGTGTGTGCACACATGTGATTGGTGTGTGTGTGTAAATTGTGTGTGTTTTGTGTGCATGTTTGATATGTGTGTATAGTGCTTGTATGTGCACGTGTGTTTGTGTGTGTAAATTGTGTGTGTTGTGTAGGGTTAAGTTAGGGTTGTATTATGTGTGTGTGTGTGTGTGTGTGTGTGTGTGTGTGTGTGACTGTGTATTGTGCTTGTGTGTGCGTGTGTTTGTGTGTCTGTGTGTGTGTGTGCGTGCACGTGTGATTGTGTGTGTGTGTGTGTATTTTGTTTGTATTGTTCTTCCATAAATGGGCAGCATGTAGCTCAGTTGGTAGAGTTGATGGTCTGGCAACTGGAGGGTCACTGGTTCAATCCCAGCTCCAGCTGGGCTACGTTGTCATTGTACAGCTCTTTGGGGAGTGTAGAACATTCTAGAAAGTGCTCTATAAATACAGGACATTTACTTGTTTGTATTGTGCCTGTTTGTGTGCGTGTTGTGTATCTATCTGTCCTTTGTATTTCTATATTTATATCTAACTGTAGATTTTCCATATTAATAATAATTGACTCTGCCAGGACTTTTTGCTGACTCAGCAGTATTAAAGCCCTATTGTTATCTGAGACAGGAAGCAGCTCCAGGCTGCTGAGGTCAGAACCCTGAGACCCAGCTGAGGATCCAGACCTGAGACCATCACAGGGTGTAGACCAACTGTCCTGGTTGACTTATTTTAAAACTAAACATTATGTGTGTTATCTTATTTCTCTCTCTAAAACCATTTTACTACAGATCTGTGTTTGATACCTGCTGCTGCCTAAGTGAGTCAGGACTCTGTTGAAAAAGGATTTTACTCTCAGTGGCATCATTCTGGTTAAGCTAGGGTTGAATAAAAACAATACTAACTAAAAGGTATAAACTAAATGTTATTAGTTAAATGTTATCAACTAAATTTTATAAATAAATATTATAACAATGTTGGTAACTAAATGTTATTAACTTTGGTTTAATTAAATAATATAACATTGTTAACTGAATGTTATAAAAAATATAACTAAATGTTGGTAAGTTAATGGTTTTTATTAGATATTAAAACTAAATGTTGTTAACAAAATGTTTTTAACTAATTGTTGTTACCTAAATGTTTTAACTAAATGTTGGTAACTAAGTGCTATTAATTAAATGGTTTAATTAAATATTAAAACTAAATGTAGTGAACAAAATGTTGTTAACAAAGTGTTATTTACTAAATGTTTTTAAACTAAATGTGATTAAATAATTTAAACTAAATGTTAAGTAAATGTTGTAACTAAATGTTATTAACTAAATGTTATTAACTAAACGTTGTTAACTAAATGTTGTTAAAAAAGGTTGTTAATTAAACGTTAAACGTTAAATAAATGTTTCAACAAAATGTTATTTACTAATTGTTGTTACCTAAGTGTTTTAACTAAATGTTTTTAACTAATTGTTGTTAGCTAACTGTTGTTAACTAACTGTTGTTAACTAACTGTTGTTAACTAAAAATTGTTTACTAATTGTTGTTAACTAACCGTTGTTAACTAAAAGTAGTTTACTAATTGTTGTTAACTAACTGTTGTTAATTAAATGTTGTTAATTAATTGTTGTTAGCTAACGGTTGTTAACTAACTGTTGTTAACTAAAATTAGTTTACTAATTGTTGTTAACTAACTGTTGTTAACTAAAAGTAGTTTACTAATTGTTGTTAACTAACTCTTCTTAACTAAAAGTAGTTTACTAATTGTTAACTAAATGTTATTAACTAAATGTTGTTAATTAATTGTTATTAACTAAATGTTGTTAAGTAAATGTTGTTAACTAAAAGTAGTTTACTAATTGTTGTTAACTAACTATTGTTAACTAAAAGTTGTTTACTAATTGTTGTTAACTAAATGTTATTAACTAAATGTTGTTAATTAATTGTTATTAACTAAATGTTGTTAACTAACTGTTGTTAACTAAAAGTAGTTTCCTAATTGTTGTTAACTAACTGTTGTTAATTAAATGTTATTAATTAACTGTTGTTAGCTAACTGTTGTTAACTAAAAATAGTTTACTAATTGTTGTTAACTAACTGTTGTTAACTAAAACTAGTTTACTAATTGTTGTTAACTGACTGTTGTTAACTAAAAGTAGTTTACCAATTGTTGTTAACTAACTCTTGTTAACTAAAAGTAGTTTACTAATTGTTGTTAACTAAATGTTATTAACTAAAAGTTGTTAATTAGTTGTTATTAACTAAATGTTGTTAAGTAAAAGTTGTTAACTAACAGTAGTTTACTAATTGTTGTTAACTAACTCTTGTTAACTAAAAGTAGTTTACTAATTGTTGTTAACTAAATGTTATTAACTAAAAGTTGTTAATTAATTGTTATTAACTAAATGTTGTTAAGTAAAAGTTGTTAACTAACAGTAGTTTACTAATTGTTGTTAACTAACTATTGTTAACTAAAAGTTGTTTACTAACTGTTGTTAACTAAAAGTAGTTTACTAATTGTTGTTAACTAAATGTTATTAACTAAATGTTGTTAATTAATTGTTATTAACTAAATGTTGTTAACTAAACGTTGTTAACTAAAAGTAGTTTACTAACTAAATGTTGTTAACTAAAAGTAGTTTACTAATTGTTGTTAACTAAATGTTATTAACTAAATGTTGTTAATTAATTATTAACTAAATGTTGTTAACTAAATGTTGTTAACTAAAAGTAGTTTACTAACTAAATGTTGTTAACTAAAAGTAGTTTACTAATTGTTGTTAACTAAATGTTAACTAAATGTTGTTCATTAATTGTTATTAACTAAATGTTAACTAAATGTTGTTAACTAAATGTTGTTTACTTCTAGTTGTTAACTAAATGTTGTTAACTAAATGTTGGTAACTAATTGTTGGTAACTAAATGTTGGTAACTAAATGTGTAACTAATTGTTAACTAAATGTTGTTAACTAAACGTTGTTTACTAATTGTTGTTAACTAAATGTTGGTAGTTAAATGTTGTTAACTGTTATTAACTAATTGTTTTTAACTGAATGTTTTTAAATAATGGTTGTTAATTAAATGTTGTTAACTAAACATTGTTAACTAATTGTTGTTAACTAAATGTTGATAATTAAATGTTGTTAACTAACTGTTATTAACTAATTGTTTTTAACTAAATGTTGATAACTAATTGTTGTTCACTAATTGTTGTTAACTAAATGTTTTTAACTAAATGTTGTTACTAATTGTTTTACCTAAATGTTGATAACTAATTGTTGTTCACTAATTGTTGTTAACTAAATGTTGGTAACTAATTGTTGATAACTAAATGTTGTTTACTAAGTGTTGTTAACTACTTGTTGTTAACTAATTGTTGTTAACTAAATGTTGGTAATTAAATGTTGTTAACTAACTGTTATTAACTAAATGTTTTTAAATAAATGCTGATAACTAATTGTTGTTCACTAATTGTTGTTAACTAAATGTTGTTTACTAATTGTTTTACCTAAATGTTGATAACTAATTGTTGTTCACTAATTATTGTTAACTAAATGTTGTTAACTAAATGTTGGTAACTAATTGTTGTTAACTAAATGTTGGTAATTAAATGTTGTTAACTAACTGTTATTAACTAATTGTTTTTAACTAAATGTTGATAACTAATTGTTGTTCACTAATGGTTGTTAACTAAATGTTGTTAACTCATTGTTTTACCTAAATGTTGATAACTAATTGTTGTTCACTAATTATTGTTAACTAAATGTTGTTAACTAAACGTTGTTAACTAATTGTTGTTAACTAAATGTTGGTAATTAAATGTTGTTAACTAACTGTTATTAACTAATTGTTTTGAACTACATGTTGATAACTAATTGTTGTTCACTAATGGTTGTTAACTAAATGTTGTTAACTAAATGTTGGTAACTAATTGTTGATAACTAAATGTTATCAATTAATGTTGTTAACTACTACAGGGTTCCGTTATTAGACTTGGTTGTTCTTCCTGGAGACAAAGTTTGGATCTCATGGTGTTTTCTGGTTAAATATAGGTTATCAATGAATGTTCATCACCATAAAGACAGCTTAATGTCCTCATATTTTAACATCCTAAAAAAAATTCCAAAAGATGTACGGACATTTGTTTTTCCTCAGATATGTAGGAAAAATTGAACTAAACCAATAAAACTAATAAAAACTAAAAATCAAATGTTGGGACATTGCAATAAAAGGTTAAACTTTAGTTAAATAATTAATTACAATGAATGATCACATACTTAGATATTTTCCTATATTTTACTAAAGTAAAGTATAATATAGTTTTTATTTTAAATTCAATTAATCTTTTGTCTTTCAGTGAAGTTGAAGGGTAATTTTTTCTAAACGTTTCAGGATGAAGATCCAGACAGAAAAACCTCCTTGTGGGTTGAGGTTCACTCCAGAGACCAAGTGATGTCTGTCTCCTAAAAAGAGATAAAGAAAATAATCAACTCCTCATCTGGATGATCGTTTGGTTTCTAGAGACCCTGATATGGGCCCCTACTAGTGGTGACCCAGGAGGATGTTTTTAGAATAGAATAAAAAATAACCATTTTGTCCCTCGTTGGTGCACTGAGGTGCACCAGCAGCAAAGTGACAGGCAGTGGAAACATATTAAAACTAAGAATAAGAGGCTGTAGAGTGATATAAACATACTGAACCATCATCTAAAAAAAAAATCAACCAAATGGTTTAAAATGTATCTACTTTAGAGGTTTTAAATCATTTAATAAGGACAGTAATCTGATTTATTCTTTTATACAAAAGGCAAGATGGTCATGGCTACGTAGTGGTTGACCTACCAGTTTAACAGCTTTGGTTCAGAGATCATTAAGTGCAGCTCATCACATCTTCTGCCACTGAAGTGTTTGTTCAGCATGAGGGAGCAGCCAGAAGATAGCTTCAGTCTATCAATGTGTTTCACCTTTGACCTCCCAGACGAGGTTCCCCTCTCAGCCATCGAGCTCCGCCGGAGATCAGGGAGCGCCGCCCGGCCCAGCTGACGGGTGGGGGGCGGGCTCTGTGTCTGGAGACCTATCTTGTGTTTGTCTCTAATGTGATTTTGTTTTGCGAGCGTGCTGTGGCTACAGCATCAGATGAGCTCCGTCTCCAGATATATTTGTAGAATAAATAAAGGGGAAGGGCCGAGTTCAGACTCGTGTTTTGACTCCATCCTGTGTATTTTGTTCGTTTATGCCCCCCCCCCCCCCCCCCCCCCCCCCCCCCCCCCCCCCCCCCCCC
>SSNR01000067.1:606784-617583 GCA_006937965.1 Callopanchax toddi | reverse complement strand
CCCCCCCCCCCCCCCCCCCTCCATGCACACACCCGCCCACGGACATTTTGTGCTGTAGTTGCAGGATCTTTGGATAATAGAGATAGAGCTGTAATCACAGTGGGTGAAAGCTGCAGCAGGATGACTTTCTGTCTTCAGATAACTGTGTGATTAGCAGCTGATCTCACTGCAGCAAATACGACAATAATGAGACTAGAACTGGGAAGTGCATAGATTATGCATAAACTACAGTCAAAAAACAGGATGGAGTGGGAATTGTGTATTACCAAAATAAAAGCCTTGATTTGTTTGAAAAAGACTAATTAAAAGTTTTTATTTTAAACATTTTTCTTCTCAGCTCCACATCTTAATGTTTGGTAAATATCCTGTGAACTCAGGTTTCTTTCTCCATCTGTCCACAGGTAGCCTTCAGCCTGCAGCTTTCAGCTAATCATGGTCTCCACATATCAGCGGATCAGAGGGAAGACATCTACAAACAATAAAAACTATTTCAGGTAGAACTTTTAAAGGGTGGCGTTGCAGCGACAGCTCTTATATCCCAAAGTTCACTTTTAAAAAATTAGCTTAATGTAGAAGAAGAGTAAAAAGAACTAAGAACTAACCAGTGGATCGTTAGGTTTTCATAGTAACCACCAGTGGATTGTTGGGGTCACCGTGGTAACCACCAGTGGATTGTTGGGGTCACCGTGGTAACCAGCAGTGGATTGTTGGAGTCACCATGGTAACAGCAGTGGATTGTTGGGGTCACCATGGCCTTGCTGACCTTTGTGACTTGTTCATTTTTTCAGTAGAAATGATGGATGGTGGAGGTAAAACCTGCAGCAGAGTTACTGGAAGTTTTCCTCAGTGTTGTTCTGTTCTTGGTCTGTCATTTGTGATTGACTCAGAACTAATATAAGTAAATCAAGGATGAATGAACTCGTCCTTGCACACTGTTGGAGAACTGACTTGAAGCAGGATGTTTGTCTCAAAAATGGAGTTGTTTATTCAGCCTCTTGACCTGGAACAGTTTTATTCAACAATACATATTGTTGTTGTTATGGTGGCTCAGTTGGTAGCAGTGTTGCCTCGCAGCAAGAAGGTTGCAGGTTCAAATCCAGCTGCAGCCTTTCTTCATGGAGTTACATGTTCTCCCCATGCCTCAGCAGATCACAACATGCCTGATGTTACCATGTAAGTTGCTTTGGATAAAAGCATCGTCTAAATTAATAAACAACATAAAATGACCTTGAAATCTCTTCTTCACCTGATGAAATTGAAGCTTCTGTTGCAAACAACATGGAGGAGAACATCATGCTAAACCCATGCACAGTGTTGGGTAGTATCGGAATACATGTATTTAGAATACTATTTTGACGTACTGTATTCTGGTACAGTTACTATTTTTAAACATGGTATTCAGAATACAGTTACTTTCGTAAAACCATTGGAATACTTGTGTCTCCATGTTGTGTAGGTTATCTATCCCATGATGCCCCTAAACAACGTGCCTCCATTACCATAAGAACCCTACCAAAACAAGAGGGTACACTCCTGACCAGCCAGTAGCAGCAGGTAGCAACCTAGCCTCGTATGGATTCAGACCAAGAGATGGAGTGGTTGGAGGGACAACCGCAGCTGAATCAACCTACCAGCAGTGGAGGAATAAATGCATTCACGTCCTGGAAACTCAAGCTAATTTTCACTCTAAAAAAGGAACGGGGCGAGCGAAATATGACGGTGCAGTGCGATCTTTGTCTGCCAGCTAACAACCTACTAGCTGCGTCCAAAGACTCTAATCTAATCTGAAGAAAAAACCTTAAAGTTAGTTTTATCTTTCTAGTTTTGCTTCCTTGGTGCTTTATTTAACAGCCTGTATCGTGTTGGTTCTGTCATTTCTCACATTTACAGTGTCGGTGTTGTATCTGAAATGACGTTAGCTTGATAACATTGTTGTGGTTTCCCACAATTGTGGGTTTCATGTTAAGAGCTTTCCATCTGGAGTGCAATGAACATCAATGAACATCACTTTGCAATAGACTGAAATCGTGTTTTATAGGGGAAGTATTCTAAGTATTCCAACTATTTAGAATACAGTACCAGGATTAAGCAAAGTAACGGAATACAGTACAAAATACATTTTAAAACAGGTATTCAGTATTCTGTAACTGAATACATTTGCAAAGTATTCTCCCCAACACTGCCCATGCATGTGTTTATCTGCACATTCTTCAGATCCAGGCTCAGATTTTTTTATGACTTTGACTCTATTTATAACAATTTAATTTGTTCTTATAGTCTATTGTATTTGTTTTTATGTGCTCAAATGTATTTATATTGTATATTTGTACTACCTTCAGGGCCTCTCAGTCAGGCCATGTTTGTAAATAAGAGCATGTTCTCAAACATTTGACCTGGTAAAATAAAGGTTGAAAAAACTTAAAGAGGACTGTCATGTAAATGTTTTCTCCATGGATCTATTTCAAATGAAATTCTTTAACAACAGAAATGGGGTTTATTGTTTATTATTAAAAACTTATTAATTAGATTCATTAATTGTAGATCATAATTAATTAATTAATTGTACAATTTTTTTAATTACATGACAGCACTAACTAAAACCTCTCTTCTTGAGGTAGGACCTCTCTCCTGGAGTTGGCAAGCCTTTTCCGGTCGAGGACCATGGTCTCAGACTCGGAGGTGCTGGTCCTCATCCCAGCTGCTTCACACTCAGCTGTGGACCTCCCCAGTAAGAGTTGAAAGCCAGGGCCTGATGAAACTAGGAGGACCACATCATCCGCGAAAAGCAGAGACGAGATCCTCCTGCTACCAAACTCGACACCCTCCACACCACGGCTGCTCAATCCTGTTCATAAAGATTATGAACCACGCAATGCTGCAGAGACGTGTCAGCCACGACAGCCCTACAACATGCACGGTGATGCAGATGTTAGCACTGTCGCCTCGTAGCAAGATGGTCACAAGTTCAAATCCCGGCTGCGGTATTTCTGCGTAGGGCTCCACCGCTGTGTAGTTGTTTGACTACCTCAGAGATTTCTGCCCCAGAGATTGGACAGTCCGTCCCCAGGTCTCCCAGCTCTGGTTCCTAATTGGAATGCAGGTTGGTGGGTTGAGGAGCTCCTCAAAGTATTCCTTCCACCGTCCGACTATAGCCTCAGTTGATGTCAGCAGCTCCCCGTCCCCACTGTAAACAGTTGCTGCCTTCTCACTCAGTTCCCTGATTATTAAAATGTACAGAGGAAACAGAGTACATAGAACATGTAGTTTGATACATCTGGAATAAACTATTTTCCAGATTTCAGTGTATTCTGACTTTTAGTAGGAAATATCTGGAAGTCTTTGAAGACAAGGCTCTTTGTGAGGTGGATCAGTGAGTCAATGTTTTGCTTATTCACATTTTGATGTATCCATATACAGTATATATAGAAAAGATAGACAATAGAAAGAAATTCAGTTCTATAGCCATAAATCATCATAATTCTGCAGCAAAGGAGAAATACGGTAACTTATCTCACAATGACTGGAAAATGATAAGATTTTACATTACACATTCAAATGCTGAGTGTCCTCATGTTTGTCCTTGACCAAGTCAAGGCACAACCACAACAAACCACTTACAAAACGGAAATAAAGTAGAATGACTACAATAGTATGGAAAGAGGGCAAACTTGCCAGGGGGTTTTCCTCAAATCATCCTGCAAGGTTGAAACCAAAATAAACAACAAAACCTGCATCTGTGATCCGTGTTCCAGCGTGTACAAGCTGCTCAAGGCTGACCTCTAGGTGATGGATTCACCAGAGGAGTTACATCACTGCTACGGACTTCTCAGAGTGTCTGTTGGTAGGTTTTAGCTGCCTCAGTCAGTGGGGCGATGTCCTAAATGTGTCTCAATTTAACCTGCATGTTTTTGGTTTGTAGGGTAAAACCCACTCCCAACAGGGAGAATGTGCATCCTCCACTCAGCAAGGACTCAGACCAGAGACCACCTTACTGTGAGGTCACCCTAAAGCAGTCTGAGATTAAAAAAGTAATTAATTAAAACGTATCCAGGAACTTTTCTGTTTTTAGTTTTAAAAAATCATTGCCTTCATAAAATGAACCCCAGCACAAAACTATTAAAGGTTGCGTTTCTTTCAGAGAAGCTGTGTGAATGCTAACCACTGAGTGAAAACTGATCTGAACTGTCAGGATGAATAATCAGAACTGAAACCCTTAAAGTGTCTGAATCACTTTCCTTGGTAATGTGTAGAGTGATAAGAGTTTGTCTGCTAAAGATTTGAAAACTTTCCCCTCAGAGTTAAAGTCAGCTGATTTATTTTTTTAGAGTGACTCTTGTGACTTTATTAAAATTTGAAGATTTCTAGGTGGAAGTTTGCTGAAATGATCAACATTTGAAGAGCACAAAGATTTTGAAGGATTTTACTTTCATTTATAGTGGGTCAACTATTCACAAAAAATGAAATATCCTAAAAAGTAGCACAGCGTCAAACCATCAGATGGCCCTGATTATAAGAAAACCCCTAATATCAGACTACCCCAGTAACGGTTAGCTTCAGGGCTAATGCTAGCCTTGCTTTCTTTCAGGGTTTTCCATCTCCTAACATCTCTCTCTGACATGCTGTCCTGTTTCTAGACTGGTTGAGTTGTTTGCTGACTCAGCAGTTTTTTATGACCATCATTTTATCATAACTTCTGTCTGGTTCTCTTTCCAGCTGTTGAACCTCTGTTCAGGACGTTCACTCCCACCGTGCTGATTTTACCGTAATCCTCGGTGTATGTGAGCAGCTAAATACTGAGTGACTCAGCATCCAGTCAGCTGTTCAGGGTCACTTCAGTTCATGGTTTACATGAAATTCTTAACCTCCAAAGTAATACAAACTTGTATTTTCGGATGAGTTTAAAAGAAAAAATACCATCTGATATTTTGAACACTACGGTATAAAAAATAATACTAATACCAAAAACATAACTGGAAAGTCCTGGAAGAGCTGAACACTGGCTGAAAAGCTGCAGATACAGTGGTGTGAAAAACTATTTGCCCCCTTCCTGATTTCTTATTCTTTTGCATGTTTGTCACACAAAATGTTTCTGATCATCAAACACATTTAACTATTAGTCAAAGATAACACAAGTAAACACAACATGCAGTTTTTAAATGATGTTTTTTATTATTTAGGGAGAAAAAAGATCCAAACCTACATGGCCCTGTGTGAAAAAGTGATTGCCCCCTGAACCTAATAACTGGTTGGGCCACCCTTAGCAGCAATAACTGCAATCAAGCGTTTGTGATAACTTGCAATGAGTCTTTTCCAGCGCTCTGGAGGAATGTTGGCCCACTCATCTTTGCAGAATTGTTGTAATTCAGCTTTATTTGAGGGTTTTCTAGCATGAAGCGCCTTTTTAAGGTCATGCCACAACATCTCAATAGGATTCAGGTCAGGACTTTGACTAGGCCACTCCAAAGTCTTCATTTTGTTTTTCTTCAGCCATTCAGAGGTGGATTTGCTGGTGTGTTTTGGGTCATTGTCCTGCTGCAGCACCCAAGATGGCTTCAGCTTGAGTTGACCAACAGATGGCCTTCAGGACATTCTCCTTCAGGATGTTTTGGTAGACAGTAGAATTCATGGTTCCATCTATCACAGCAAGCCTTCCAGGTCCTGAAGCAGCAAAACATCCCCAGACCATCACACTACCGCCACAATATTTGACTGTTGGTATGATGTTCTTTTTCTGAAATGCTGTGTTACTTTTACGCCAGATGTAACGGGACACGCACCTTCCAAAAAGTTCAACTTTTGTCTCGTCGGTCCACAAGGTATTTTCCCAAAAGTCTTGGCAATCATTGAGATGTTTTTTTTAGCAAAATTGAGACGAGCCTTAATGTTCTTTTTGCTTAAAAGTGGTTTGCGCCTTGGAAATCTGCCATGCAGGCCGTTTTTGCCCAGTCTCTTTCTTATGGTGGAGTCGTGAACACTGACCTTAATTGAGGCAAGTGAGGCCTGCAGTTCTTTAGATGTTGTCCTGGGGTCTTTTGTGGCCTCTCAGATGAGTTGTCTCTGCGCTCTTGGGGTAATTTTGGTCGGCCGGCCACTCCTGGGAAGGTTCACCACTGTTCCATGTTTTTGCCGTTTGTGGATAACGGCTCTCACTGTGGTTCGCTGGAGTCCCAAAGCTTTAGAAATGGCTTTATAACCTTTACCAGACTGAGAGATCTCAGTTACTTTTGTTCTCATTTGTTCCAGAATTTCTTTGGATCTTGGCATGATGTCTAGCTTTTGAGATGCTTTTGGTCGACTTCTCTGTGTCAGGTAGCGCCTATTTAAGTGATTTCTTGATTGAAACAGGTGTGGCAGTAATCAGGCCTGGGGGTGGCTACAGAAATTGAACTCAGGTGTGATAAACCACAGTTAAGTTATTTTTTTTTTTACAAGGGGGGAAATCACTTTTTCACACAGGGCCATGTAGGTTTGGATTTTTTTCTCCCTAAATAATAAAAACCATCATTTAAAAACTGCATTTTGTGTTATCTTTGACTAATAGTTAAATGTGTTTGATGATCAGAAACATTTTGTGTGACAAACATGCAAAAGAATAAGAAATCAGGAAGGGGGCAAATAGTTTTTCACACCACTGTAAAGAAAAGAGTCAAAAAAAGCAAATACATTTCAACTCTCCTAAAATGGCCTGAATAGAACAACTAAACATCTAGTCAGATGACTCCATCTAGACCAGGGCCACTCGATTATAAACAAATAGATATCCTGCCCCCTCAAACCAGGGCTGGACTGGCATTTTCCCAGTGAGGTAACTTTGGTCTGGTCTGGACTGAGCCCAAAGAGAAACTGCCTGTCATGTAAGAGACCTGGGTTCAAATCCCAGCCTGGACAAGTGTGAAAAGTAAAGATGAATTTCCCTAAAGGAGATCAATAATGGTTAAATTATTATTATTAATTAATAATCTGCATAATTGTAGGTGTGATTATTGATAGTAAACTCCGTTATTGAATATATCAAATGCCAAGTGTCTAAATCTGTTTCTTTACTCTCTAAAACAAGGAATGTACTCAACCAAAAGCTTTGTTTTTGATCTATTGCTCTTTAGTTCAGTCTCATTTGTCTTACTTTGCAGAGATCTGGGGAAACGCAGGAAAAACATCTAATGAGTCTGTTTTTATACTACAACAAAAAGGCTATTGGAATTGTTAACAAAATGAATTACCTTGCACCAACCAACTATTTGTTTAGGCAAATGAAAAGTCTAGGAGAGATATTGTAAAAGTTAAAATTTCAGAGATTCTCCACAGAGTAATATCCCAAACTGCATGAAAGTTATTTCAAACCAAGAAATAATCTTTATAATCTTTTGAATGTGCTAAAGCCAGAACTAAAGGCGTGTTTCTGTTTTTGGTGTGAAATTATAGAATGAGCTCAATTATGACTTGAAGAAATGTACTTCTTTACCAAAGTGTAGGTGGTAGGTGTCAAATATTTACTGGATATGAAAAGTCTGTGTAAACAATGTTGTTGTTGTTGTTTGTTGGAGAAAACAAAAAAAATGCATATAAACTTTAGGTGGAGAATAGGGTAGGCTCAAATTTATTTGGTTTTAATTCATGTTCTTAATCTTGTTTGTTTGAAAAGAAAAACATTTCTGTTAATGTTATAAACCAAAATAAAGAAAAAAACAGAAGAAGATATGAATTGCATGTGTTGACAACCCTTTAGTATTTAACATTGTCCCACATTGTCCCACACCAACATGCTCTTTGTCCCTCATCATGTTGGTTTGGATCTGGCACGCCACTCACCTGTGTGCAGCAGCTCTTCCCAGAGCTGCACAGGAGGCGAGGCGTGGCGTGGCATGGCGTTGATTCAATAGAAAGCTGCAGGTTGCCTATTGAGTTTCCCTGATCTAAACCTTCCAACACTTGTAAAAGTATTCAGTCAGACCAGCTCACCCAATTCGTTTACGTTGTTTCATTGCTTCAGCACACTGTTCAGCAGGCTCTTCAGAAGCCCACTGATTCAGACCAGCTGTGTTTATGCAGAGCAACACCTACAACATGCAGGACTGTGGCACTCGAGGACCAGGGTTGCCAACCCCTTGGTTTTTTAGTAAATAGAAGCAACAAGTATTGACTCAGGTCTTTCCAGACACATTGACTTGGGCTGTGGTTGACACTGAACACACCTTGAATTAATCTGTGTACATTTTAAAGACATTCCAATTGTTGTATATTTTATGCTGTTTATTGCTGTTGTATCTTTTCCCTCTGTTTTGTTTGTTTGAGCTTTATTTACAGGTCAAAGTGGATTCTTCGTACCTCTTGTACTCTTCTCCTTCTCTGTTAATTTTCTTGCCCACCCCTCTTTCTTTACCCTTCCCCCTTCATTTCTGTCTCCATGTCCAAATCAAACCAAAAAACAGTTCTAAAAAAGATTTTTTTATTTTAAACTTTACGTCAGGTGGAGCATTATGGAGCAGCGGCTGTAACGCCCCACCTGGGACAGTAAATCTGTAAGGCTTGTTCCTGGCACCCAGACATCAATTCTGATTGATATACAGGACACAGGGAAAGAAAAAGAACCATAAAGAGAAATAACCTGATCTGAGGTTCTGATCTCCAGAGGTTTTCTGTTTAACGTAGGTCTGGAGATGTAGAGGGAGGAGGCCAATAATGGCTTCATAAATGAAGAGATGCCAGAGCTTCAGTCGCCTTAGAGATGAGGAAGACCATCCAACGTGCTGCTGAAGCAGGCAGTGATGTGTCAGCGATTTCATCCTGGTTATAAACCTCCCAGCTCCATGGTAACAGAGCCCAGAGTAAAAAGGCTCTGAGACGAGGCAGCATGTAGAAAACATGAAGGGTTACATATTCATCAGTGCTAAATACTGTAAAGGTTGTTTTAAATCTAAAGTTGGACTGTTTCAGGTATTTTAGGTATTTAGGCAGAAATATTTTACTAAAAGCAGGGTCGGCCGGTTGCATAGGCGGTAAAGGCAAATGCTAAGAGCGCCATCCATCAGGGGGCGCCACAAACAGTGGAAGGAAAAAATAAGATTCCACTACTATTAAAACTATGAGGCCACAATATGCAATAAGATAATATTTTTAAAAAGACTGGTTTCGGTGCTGAATGCTGAGTCACATGACTCAGGGTCAAAGGGCAGGTCACATCATGTGACAGGTCTTTGAAATGAAAAAAAACCCATTAAAACTGTCGGGTGTGCCGTGTCTAAGGAGAGGGCAAGAGGAGGAGGAGAAATGATGTTTTGTGTGTAAATGCTTCCTTTAGCTCAGTAGCTAAGCTAGTTAGCAGCTACGGTTCACATAAGGTAACAGTGGCTTTACAGGCTAAATAATGCTAACACGATGATAGCTACTAAGGATAAAAAAAGAAATAAATCATTATTTTTATGGTTTTATTTGAGCTTTGGAGATGACAATCAGCTCCTTCCTTTTGTAAAAAAAAAAAAGTTTGCCATTACTGTGATACAAGTGGTTAAAAAAACAAAAGTTACAGCAAAATTCCTCCAGGCAGCACAGCATTCAGACCAGAATGAAAAAACAGTCAAAAAGCAGCAACGCCTTCAATCTGAAACATGAACAAGAAAAATTCCTAAAACAAAAACCCTTGTAAGAAAGCAGATAAACAAGCTGCTCTTGGATGGGTTGGAGCAACAGAGCAGCAGAGGTCACCTCAGGCACTGGCAACAAGTCTCCTCTAATAGTCCTGTAGGTCTCAATATAAATCCACACCTGTAACAGCTTCACTGGCTGCTTTTAAACTATCTGATGTCTGAAGTAAACATGTTTCTAAAGACACTCAAGAAGAATCATTTTGATTTGAATACAAAGACTAATGAGCTTGAGTCCAGCTCCACTACTTGATCATCTGCGTTTTTCCTCCTCTGTTAGGTCACTGTTGTTAACGTCTGATTATGTAAAGAAAAATACTCATGTGTAAAAAAAAAACTCAATCTGAATGAAAGAACTTCACTATAAAAGATGTTCCTGCTGCTCAACAGGACAGGTGAAGTGAAAACACAACGTGCTTTCAACGCCTCTCCATAAGTGTTTACAGTGCTGAGCCAAACATCGTCCAATCCCCTTCAACTAGTCCTTGACCCAGCTGTCCTTTAACTGTTTGGACAGAGATCTTAAAACATTTTTGTGTATATTTTCTAACACCTGAAAACTGGATTCTTTTGGCATCTTTACATTTGTTCCCCTCCTCAGATACACACCAGCCTTATCTCTATTTATGTTTTGCATGTTTTTGTTGCATTGTGAGTCTAGTGCCATAAAAAACTATTATCTGGACACCAGATGTTCCAGAAAAGATTTATGCCAGAGTCACATTCATTCCTCAAGGCCGCTGCAGGCTGGTTGGTAATTAGCTGTCATGAAAGGGGCCTTTACAAAACCACAGATATCAGAAGAAAAAAACAGCAAAACTTTGGAGAAAAGCATTTCTGAATGCATTTAGTTTCACAAGAGAAGGACAAAAAGTGAACCCAATTAAAATCATCCATCCTCATTCTTTTTACTCCCCCCTCAGGGGCGTGTATTCGTTCAAGTGCCCCTCAGTAATTATACACCGTCACTGAGTTCATTTAAACACGCGTCACGAGAACTCTGACCCATACGCAGGATTTAAATTCTGTCATAGACATCAGACATCAAATGTCAAACATCACAATTCACACATCAAACATCACATATCAAATGTCAAACATCACAATTCACACATCAAACATCACACATCAAACATCAAATGTCAAACATCACAATTC
>SSNR01000067.1:537065-595741 GCA_006937965.1 Callopanchax toddi | reverse complement strand
CAGTTCTGGACCTGTTGGGTTTCAGGTCTGGACCTGTTGGGTTTCAGGTCTGGACCTTTTGGGTTTCAGGTCTGGGCTTGTTGGGTTTCAGGTCTGGACCTTTTGGGTTTCAGGTCTGGACCTGTTGGGTTTCAGGTCTGGACCTTTTGGGTTTCAGGTCTGGGCTTGTTGGGTTTCAGGTCTGTACCTGTTGGGTGTCAGGTCTGGACCTGTTGGGTTTTGGGTCTGGGCTTGTTGGGTTTCAGGTCTGGAGCGGTTGGGTTTCAGGTCTGGACCTGTTGGGTTTTGAGTCTGGACCTGTTGGGTTTCAGGTCTGGACCTGTTGGGTTTCAGGTCTGGACCTATTGGGTTTCAGGTCTGGACCTATTGGGTTTCAGGTCTGGACCTGTTGGGTTTTAGGTCTGGACCTGTTGGGTTTTGTGTCTGGGCTTGTTGGGTTTCAGGTCTGGAGCTGTTGGGTTTTGGGTCTGGGCCTGTTGGGTTTCAGGTCTGGACCTGTTGGGTTTCAGGTCTGGACCTGTTGGGTTTCAGGTCAGGACATGTTGGGTTTTAGGTCTGGACCTGTTGGGTTTTGGGTCTGGACCTGTTGGGTTTCAGGTCAGGACGTGTTGGGTTTAAGGTCTGGACCTGTGGGGTTTCAGGTCTGGACCTGTTGGGTTTCAGGTCTGGACCTGTTGTGTTTTAGGTCTGGACCTGTTGGGTTTCAGGTCTGGACCCATTGGGTTTCAGGTCTGGACCTCTTGGGTTTTAGGTCTGGACCTGTTGTGTTTCAGGTCTGGACCTGTTGGGTTTCAGGTCTGGACCTGTTGGGTTTTAGGTCTGGACCTGTTGGGTTTTGGGTCTGGACCTGTTGGGTTTCGGGTCAGGACGTGTTGGGTTTTAGGTCTGGATCTGTTGGGTTTCAGGTCTGGACCTGTTGGGTTTCAGGCCTGGACCTGTTGGGTGTCAGATCTAGACCTGTTGGGTTTTAGGTCTGGACCTGTTGGGTTTTAGGTCTGGACCTGTTGGGTTTCAGGTCTGGATCTGTTGGGTTTCAGGTCTGGACCTGTTGGGTTTCAGGTCTGGACCTGTTGGGTTTCAGGTCAGGACCTGTTGGGTTTTAGGTCTGGACCTGTTGGGTTTTGGGTCTGGGCTTGTTGGGTTTCAGGTCTGGACCTGTTGGGTTTCAGGTCTGGACCTATTGGGTGTCAGATCTGGACCTGTTGGGTTTCAGGTCTGGACCTGTTGGGTTTCAGGTCAGGACTTGTTGGGTTTTAGGTCTGGACCTGTTGGGTTTTGGGTCTGGGCTTGTTGGGTTTCAGGTCTGGAGCGGTTGGGTTTTAGGTCTGGACCTGTGGGGTTTCAGGTCTGTACCTGTTGGGTTTCAGGTCTGGACCTGTTGGGTTTCAGGTCTGGACCTTTTGGGTTTCAGGTCTGGACCTGTTGGGTTTCAGGTCTGGACCTTTTGGGTTTCAGGTCTGGGCTTGTTGGGTTTCAGGTCTGGACCTTTTGGGTTTCAGGTCTGTACCTGTTGGGTTTCAGGTCTGGACCTGTTGGGTTTCAGGTCTGGACCTTTTGGGTTTCAGGTCTGGACCTGTTGGGTTTCAGGTCTGGACCTTTTGGGTTTCAGGTCTGGGTTAGGGTTGTTTTTTCTGTTTTTAGGGATCAGTGACCGTAGAGTTGAGGGGACGTGACTGCTGAGCAGAAAACAGTTTAACAGAGTTGTTCAACACGTATTACACACCCTAGGGCCTGAGTTCAAAAGCTTCAATGGGCGTGGCCTGTTGAATTTTGAATTAATGTTCTGACACACTGATTTTTTACGCCTACGTCCAGTGATGTTTAAAGTTTTAAACAAGTATTTGTCTTTAAGGTTTTTTTTATGTGTCCTGCTACGAATACCAGGGTAGGTTTTGCTCTACAAAGGGAGACCCACTAGTGTTCTGATTGTGTTTTTCATCCTAACTCTTAAACATGAGTTCACACCCTTCATTTCTACATAGTTGCTGATCACATTTGAATTTTTCAGTCAAAATTATTTCAGTTGAAAAATGAAGCATTAATTACATAATTTCCAAAATGTTTAACATCATCTCTGAGGGCTGAAGTCTAATCAGTGTAAAACTTTTGATATCATATGAAGATAATACGTTTAGATATTTAAAGAGTGGTGGTCCTGGAGGGCCAGTATCCAGCATGCTTTAGTTGTTTCCTGCTCCAACACACCTGATTCAATGGTTGAATCACCTGTTCTGCAGGAGGCCTTTAATCACCTGACTGAAATCAGGTGTGTTGAACCTGAAACCTTTAATTATGGTGGCCCTGGAGGACCAGGACTGGACACCACGGGATCAACGTGAGTGTTCTCAAAGATCAGTTACATAAAGAAGCATCACAATATTGACCCCCACTGGTGTATACTAATGTTGTACTTATGGATGCACTGATACCAATATTGGTATCGGGCCGATACCAGTACCATGTGCTCGTAATGCAATTTCTCTGACTGCAGTCAGAAGGTGGCTTCACTGACTTGTCAGTTCTGTTGTAGTTTTCTAGATTGGGTTAGGGGGTTGGGTTGGTTGCTAGGGGGAGCTGTTGAGCTAAAGAGGAAGAGTGTGGTTAAGAGTGGAGAACTGTGCAATGTTTATTTTTTATTGCATTTTTATGTGCAGTAGAAGTATCGGTATCGGTACTTGGTATCGGCAAGTACTTAGATCCAAGTATCGTATCGGTTTGAAAATGGTGGTATTGCTGCATCTAGTTGTGTTTCTTTTTCAGTCAGTTGCATGGTTTATGTAGGGGTGACGTGTGTTTGTGTGTGGGGTGGGGGGCTGCATTGGGAGTGACGTGCGTTGGGGATGATTTGTGCTTGGGGGCGGGCTTTAATCCCTCTTTTAACTGCTCTCAGGTCTAGTTATGCTGTGACTGTATGTCAGCTCTGATTATAAACCCCTTACATCTTCACCTCTGACCTAATATAGTCCCTCTGCCCTTTTTAAACTGCGGGAGTTCAGACTAATGTACAGGAGGAGGTTTGGTTTGGGGTCTGGCCATCTGATCTGGTCTGAGTGTGAAACTTCTCAGTCGTCCATCACAGAGAAAGAAGATGCTGGACTGTAGATAAGAGCAGCTCAGATGGGTGTGAAGGGCAGCATGTGATGGAGCACACCAAGGTGAAACATCAACACAAATAAACACACTGATAACAACGTATCTCACCAGATGATCATCTAGCAGCTGATAGTGGTGCTCAGGTCCTGAACCTTTACATAATCATGAATGAAACCCACCTCTGACACCCCCCAGCAGTGTTGTTGGGCCCAGGGGGATCGGCAGCCTTGACTGGATCTGATTAGTGCTTTGGGGGGGGGGATCAGGACAGCCTGTCTGAGGGCCTTGAGGTGGTAAAGTGACATACACACACACACACACACACACACACACACACACACACACACACACACACACACACACACACACTGGCCCTCTGGCCTGCTCCACTCATGATGCAGTCAGCAGCCCTCAGTCACTCACAAGATGACGTGTGTGTAGGTCTTCCTGTCCATCACAGACCAGTACAGAAGACCCTTCCTGTCCATCACAGACCACTACAGAAGATCCACAGATAGATACGTTGTTAACCAGGCTGAAGCCTTTATTCTGCACCGTTGCTTCAGGCTCAGTCAGCCTGGTCTCAGTCTTCCACTGCAGATCAAGGTGGAGCAGTTGATCACTGACTCACCACAGCTTGTGTTTACCCTCACCTGGCACTGTTCCTGATCCACCAGTCCACTCTCCCACACCACAAATTACTTCTTGCATCTCTTTCTCCCACTTATACAGATCTGGGTCATGAGGGCAGCAGCATCCCAAGTAGGGAATCCCAAACCGTCCTCTCCCTGGCCGCCTCCACCAGCAGGACCCCACGGCGTTCCCAGACCAGATTGGAGATGTACATTCTGACCTCCGATCACAAAAACTGGCAATGACTTTCTAGAAAAAAACCTAAAATTAGTTTTTGAAATTTTTTATTTCCCTCTGGGGATAGTGAAGTATTTATTTTAATTTAATTAATTTCTAATTGATTAAGTATAGCATTCTAATGCTAACTAATGGTATTTATTCAAATAAGAAGCTTCTCTACAAACTTCTGAACTCAACAGGATAGAAATGACATCAGTCAACACTGCTGCTTGTATGTTTGATTCATCTGTGGGATTTTATCTGTTTGTAACTTTTATCTCAATTTTTATGTTTTTAATCTTGTGATGTTTTAGTCTTATGCTTTTATTCCTTTTATTCTTTTTACCTGTTTACTTTTTTACTATTTTATACTATGGACCGTACTGTGTCTGGAATAATGATGATGAGTATTCAGTTTAACAGGTCTGAGTCATGTCTGACATGTAGAATCAACTCACTGGAGACAAGAGTAAAATCAAAGTAATTTTATTTAAAGAGGAGCAGAAAGCAGAGCCGGCTTCAGGGGGACCGACTGGATCTGGAGACAGGGGAGCATTTAGACTTGGACGAGGAAAGGACTTGAAGATGAGAGGAGAGATGAAAATGTTCTGTATTCTTTCAGGTGTTGGGGAGCAGGTAGTCCTGGTGGTGGGTGAGTGAGATGGGGAGTGCTGAGCGGAGTCAGCAGGCAGGCTGGCTGTAGTAGAGGGACTGGAGGCTGCAGAGGAGGACCGTGGAGCTGAAGAACGGTTTGAGGAGAATCTGTTGAGGTGATGGTGAATGGAGTCAGGGTTTGACGTGAAGTTAAAAAACAAAACAACCTGGGAGGCACGTCATTTCTAGGAGCTCAAGAACTGCTCAGGAGGCCTGACTCTACCACAAAAGGTTGATCATCAGGTGACGTCTGGTCCTCCAGCTGCTCCTGAAATCCCTGCAGCCTGATGAGGAGATGCAGCAGCAAAGATCCAATCAGCAGAGAGAGGTCTCAGACTCAAAAGAAAACATCCCCACGCACCAGGACCAAGACAGTCTGAGTCTCATGCTGGTCAACCAGGACAATGTGATGAGAACTGGATCCAGACACCATCAGATCAGAAGTCAACATGCACAGTGGGCGGGGCTTGATAGACAGGAAGTGGGAACAATCAACGTTCACCCTGAACGACCAGGATCTGGACTTCGTGTAGCTGAGTCTGCTCTGGTTACAGACACATCATTACTAAAGAACTTAACTGGTGCTGCTTCAACAGCAGTGGGTGTTTCCTCTGGGTGATTTTACTACTAAACCATCAGTGATTCCTCATCATGACTGACTGAGTGTTTTAGTCTGGTCCAGTCTGGAACTGGTCCCCCACATTAGACCTGGTGTTGTCCTTTGGTCCGTCTGGTATGTGTGACCTCTCTCTCTGTTTTACTGCCCCGTGCTGCTCTGAGCGCCATGGTGTTTTAAACCAGCCTCAGCTGAATGATCACTCTTCTTTTAGCACTGAGGCTGTTTGATCCCATGTTTATTATCAAACCCTTTTAAACCCGGTTGCTCCATTTAAACCTGTTGGGTCCAAACTAAAGTCTGAGCCTGGTTTGATGTCAGACAACAGAGGGAACCAGACCAGAGTGTTGAACTCAGAGTCTCTACACTTCTCAGGATGTGGTGAAAGCAGAGAAAGTTCAACATTTATCCTCCTTAATTAATAAGAACTCTAATAATCCTCTTCAGCACAATTCATTCTGTTTCCTATGCTCCTCAAACAGCCTGATGGACAACTCCACAAAATCCTGGAAGTTTTCCAGTCTGGTCTTAAAGCAGAGCACAGAAACAGATCTTTTAATCGATACAGACTGCTCATGCTCTTTGATCTCAGCTGCCTTCAACACAGTGGATCACATGTTGACCTCTGGTTAGAGCGCTGCACTGGACTGGTTTAGGTCAGACCTCTATCACAGGAGCGTTGCTGTTAGCCTCGGCCTGTTTGTCTCCTCCGTCGCTCCGTTTATAGGTGGAGTTCCTCAGGGTTCCATTCTTGGTCCACTGCTGTTTCCCTGTAACTGAGTCCTCTTGGTGCCATTTTTGCTGACATTTATTTTCCAACTTAAACTGAACATTTCTTCTCTCATCTCACTGGACTGTTTTCATGAAGTTAGGCCCTGGAAGGATCAGAACCTTCTCAGGTCAAATGAGGACCGAAGTCCTTGTGTTTGGTTCCACCGGTTCCTGCTTTGGTTCCCAATTAAATTTTGGTCTTTTCGAATCTTTTAGAAAGTCTCAGGTGAAAAACTTAGGGGTGTTTTTAGATTCAGATTTGAACTGTGAGAGGCAGATAAACTAAAGACAGGAGGCTTTGACCACTTTGATGTCTACGGAGTCCAGGGTCTGGAGGAGAAACTCTATTAAACTCTCTGAGATCCAGCAAGTTAGGTCAGACCCTGGTCCAGTTCACAGTCCTTTGTCCTGTTAAAGACCCCCAAAATGGACAAAAGCTCTAAATCTATAAACAACATGATAAATGCTCTGACCAGGTGTCTCCTCTACCTGCTGCCTCTCAGCGTCAGGCAGCAAACTGATCATCAGATCAGCTTTAACATTTAACAAAAACTATTTTATTTATTTTATTCAAAAGAACAAACAGAATGTCTAAATCAACCCAAAAGAGTTATGAATGAAAAGGAGCTGAAAGAAGAAAAAAACCTCAGGTTTTCTGTCTCCTTTTATAAAACGAAATTCATCAACATTTATTCACACAGGTGACATTTTGACATGTTTGTGAGCAGAGCTATGTAAAACACGAACTGACTGATTTGTCAATTTAAAACTCAAAAGTCCAAAAATGGTAGAAGTAGTCACCAAAAACCACTAAGTCTCCTATCTGGATTACTTTGGCTGTAAACCTGCTGATTGTTCAAACATACTATAGTGTCAGCAAAGGACTCAAAACATCTAGAGTTCACCCTCCTGCTGAGGATGCTAAGCTAACAGCCTCCTGCTGAGGATGCTAAGCTAACAGCCTCCTGCTTAGGATGCTAAGCTAACAGCCTCCTGCTGAGGATGCTAAGCTAACAGCCTCCTGCTGAGGATGCTAAGCTAACAGCCTCCTGCTTAGGATGCTAAGCTAACAGCCTCCTGCTGAGGATGCTAAGCTAACACAGCTATCATTTTATAATTGATTTAATACATCTTTTTTAAAATTTACTTTGATTCTTGTATTTTCTTGTTCAGTTTGTTCCATAATTTCACTCTGTTTACAGAAATACTCAGTTCCTTCTCTTTAGTTCTAAATCAGGATTTTTAAAGACTTCAGTTCATTTTAAATGATAACTATTGACTCTTTTCAAAACATTTTTTGAATGTTTATTTTTATTATATTAATAAACATATTTTCCAAGGCCAAGGATCTAGAGACCAAACTACAGGAGGTGTCCATCTGAGGGACAGGAGTCCACATGGAGGATCGTCCATCAGACATTTAGACATGAAATGTTCAGGTTGAGACGTTCATGAGAAACATGAAGTTAAAACGTTTGAACTGATCCTAAAATGTTTTAAGTTTCGGTTTCAGCTCATGAGAGGGAGAGAGATTTTTCCAGAAATCTTTTATTAAAACTGTCAGTAAAATATACTGTAGTTGGTCTGATGACTCGACTTGAAGTTCAAAGTTAAGGACTTGAACTTGACTTGGTGTTGTTTACTTGCAACTTGACTGGAGATTTGAGACTGACTTGTGACTTGGTCACACCTCTGTCTCTCTCTCTCGTCTCCATCTGGTCCAAAAAGCTGCAGCCAGACTTGAACCTTCACCAGGAAGCATGATCCAGTCTCTCCTGTCCTGGCTGCTCTTCACTGGCTCCTGTTGGTTTTAGAATCTGTTTTAAGATTTTACTTTTAACTTATAAAGTTTTACACAGCCAGGTCCCCCAACACCTGCTGGATCTACTGCAGCCTCTGCTCCATCCAGAACGTTGAGGTCTGTTAATGCTCACCTTCTGGTGGTTCAGGGATGAGGCTGGAGGTCAGAGGTCATCATTCCTTTGCTGTCGTGGAACCTAAACTGTGGGACCAACTTCCTCCACATCAGACAGAGGACTGGGGCTCGGTTAAATCCCATTAAAAACTCACTTTGACTCATTAGCTTCCAGGTTGAATGATTTCTATTGAAATTTTCAGTCATTTGTTTTTATTTTATTGCTTTTGTTTTATTCTCTTTCCGTTTCTGTACAGCGCTTTGGTCAATGTGAGCCGTGTATTTGTCCTCCTCCAGTCTGACCCAGCAGACACTGCAGAATAAAAAGAGCTCTGCTTTAAACGTGTTGAACCACTACTGGAGGGATTATCTTACCCAGCTTCAACAGCAGCGTGGATGATAATACACTAATCTAAATGACTGATAGAGCTACAGTCTGCTCTGACATCAGCTGTGTGTGTTTGTGTGTATGTGTGTGTGTGTGGTCATTGCTGAGGTCACAGTATCTAGGGGGTTTAGACGAACCTGAACACTCTTCTTTCTCTACATAAAACACAAAGAGGCACCTGACCCCAGGAGGAACGAAAACCTAGATACTCGTGAAAAATCCAGAAATTAGTTCAGACCAATCAGAATCTGGATCAGGTTCAGACCAATCAGATCCTGGATCAGGTTCAGACCAATCAGAATCTGGATCAGGTTCAGACCAATCAGATCCTGGATCAGATTCAGACCAATCAGATCCTGGATCAGGTTCAGACCAATCAGATCCTGGATCAGGTTCAGACCAATCAGATCCTGGATCAGGTTCAGACCAATCAGATCTTGGATCAGATTCAGACCAATCAGATGTGATGTACTTCCTGTTTCTTTGGGGTCTTCAGCGCATGCTTCGTGTGCATAAATCTTTACCATAGACCTGACTCTCAGCTTAGATGAGATCAGGAAGTTGACCCGGAAGTTCTTCCTCATGGAGGAAACTAAATGTATATTTATTTAAAGAATCCTTCTTGACAGCTTGTGAAAACCCAGCTGATTGGTTCCATGTGTCCTGATTTAATCAACCTGACGGTGAGTGACTTTGTTTGTTTTTTCTTTTTTATTAACAATGCGTCACTGTCGCTGATTTCAAAACGCCTATGAGCTAATAGCAGAGGCTAGCTGTTCTAAGTCCTGATGAGTAATTTTATTCATCAAACAGCGAAATGTTTTTGTTATCGTTGTGGCCGAATGGAAGAGGAACACTAATGGTGTTGACTCAATACTTTGGTTCATGTAGTTTAACCCATTTTGAGGAGATTTTTGTTACTTTTCCCTAAAACGCATGGCGCTCTATGGGAGTTTTGTATGAGTGTCCTAAAATCGTATTTTAACTTATTTTGATGGGACTTATCAGTGGATTTGACTTTACTTTGTTGTTAATTCACTTCACTAGTTGAGCTGATTGTCATGACTTGCTTGGTTAGTGTTTGTTGTCTGAACTGTAACATTAATGATCTGACTGATAGTTATAGATGGATTTATCCTGGATCCGGGTCAGACCAATCAGATCCTGGATCAGGTTTGTTTCCTCATGTGTGTATGAGACCTCCCTCCTCAGATAAGAGCTGAAAACAAGATTCACCACAGCTTGGTTGCACTTTGCATAACATTCACATTTATTTGGTTTCAAGTCCTAAAACATTCTAAACATGCTTTTGTAACACGTACTGATCACATCTTCACAGGTAGTTACAGTAACAACAGGAAAGGAAAAGACATTTCACTTCTTTGATTACTTTGTATAAATCTATTTTCCCTGAGATTTAAGTCAAACACTTTTATTTCTGCATCCTCCAAACTCCTCTCATCCTGTGCTGCTGTACAGCGGGGTTCTGATGGCGCTGCAGCACCAGGTCGGAGCGAAACGCAAAAACATTCCTGCTCCTCACGGAGTAACACGGAACTTCACAGTTAAACGAGCGGCTGGGTAAAGATGTGGATTTAAAGGCCCAGCGTCATCTTTTCCTGCAGCATGTGAGCCGGGTGCTGATGACGACAGTCTCGTGCCGCAGCACCAGAGTCGCACGAGGACAGGAGCGCACGTCAACGCACCCAGATGTCAGTTTGACCATGGTTCACTCTGATTGATAATCGATCATGAGCAGCATCGACAGCCTGATACGATATCACCCGTTACCTTGAACCGCATATGTTTAAGAACACACACACATGCACGCACGCACACACACACACACACACACACACACACACACACAGGCATGTCATAATGTGGAGAATGCAGTGAGATAACGGTGCATTCCGATAAGGCCGACGCAGCGCAGCGAGAATGCCTCAGTTCCACGCTGACATTGACATTCTTTCATCTTTGGTTGTAGATTCATGATAAGAGAGCAGGAGTGCAAAAATCAGACGATGTTCATTTAACATGAAGCAACAAAATAAAAGAAAAAGTAAGAAGTATGGAGAGATTCCAAAATAAAAGCTGCCAACAGACAGCAGGAGTGTCTGAAAGCACGAGGCGACATTCATGGAACCGGAGGAAAACCTGAGAGGGAAAATCAACAGAACTTTAATGCAATGAAACCAATAAATAGGAAGAAAAAAAATCCCCAAAACAGAAACATGACGACAAATCAAGAGGTAGTTTCAGTACAGAAATCACAAACATCACCTGTGTTTCCTGTACACGACAATCACAAACGCATGAAACAGAAAGAACATCTGAGTCAAGCAGGAAGGGATGAAAACAGACGTCACTTAGAAAAGCTCCTTTCACTTCCTGTCCCTGTCACTAGAGGGAGGAGCCTCCGTAGCTCGGAGAGCCAAGTGAAGCAGGAGTCATCTCATCTCACCGTCTTCATGCTCGGTGCAGAAATGAGTCCCTGAGATTCTGAAGAGTAACGGTAACAAAAACACCATCCCAACTTTAGCATCTTACAGGGACGTTTGGGTCCTACAGTCAGGGCCACGCCCACCGGTGACATCACCCAAACAAACAGGAAGTGCTCCTCTGACTGCAGCAACTCTCACAGCTGGTCAGATCAGGAGAGACGCTGCTGTAGGTCGTGCTGCTGCAGCAGAAACACCATGAAGCACACAGCAGCAGCGTAGTGATCCAGATGCTGTCCGGTCATCTAACCTGTACAGGAACAAGTTCTGTCAATACCGAACAGTTCAATCTACAGCAGCGTCTCTCCTGATCTGACTAGCTAAGAGGAATTAACCCTTCAAATTCTGTTACCATCACAAACTAGAATCCATTGACTTTTCAGGTTTTTGTAATGGAGGCAGAGTTTTAAGAACCTGAACATCAAAAGGCTAGAAGAGAAATGAACCTCCTCCCTGATCAGGTGACGTTTGATGCACTTTTCCCCCAGAAGAAGAAGAGAAAAGCTTTTGATTTCAGGTGAGTTTAGAACCGAGCCTCATGAAGGGAATGAGTTCAATCCAACAAAGGTCTGACGTGTAGACAATGACAGCGGCTGCCTTCATCCCTCCCACCCATCAGAAAATAAAATCATACAACTTTAAACACAGCTACATGGATACATGACAAGGCAAAAACAACAGAATGGATGTAAAGTCTAACATGTTGCTGTGTCGGAGTGGTGGCCTCTCTCCAGCACCTCCACCTCGCCTACAGACCTCTATCATCTGGGTCAAAGGTCAGCAGGGGCCTTCAGCAACATCAGAAGAAAAAAAACATGAAAAAAAAAAACTACAAAAGGACCTACGTTGTCCTGGATGCTACGTCTACTAACACTACAGGTACATCAGCACGGAGGAACTCCTGAACGCAACACTCACTTTACCCTGTTTAGATCCAGGTCTGCAGGGACCCGAGAGAGAGGAACGGTGGGGGCGGCGGCCTCCACCTCACCGGCGTCTAGACCATTACGAATGTATCAACAATCACTGCCGGACAGAGCTTTTCTAATCATCCATTCATCATAAAAAAGCTTCAACAGGACGCTTCATGTGGTCTGAGACAAACATCAGACAGAAACTCCTCCTTCTTCTAACGTCCACTGGACTCTAAAACACTGTGCAGGTGCCCCAGATGGTCCAGATGGCCACCACCTGGTCTGAGGCATGGTTCATGGAGACATGATGAAGACATGTTGGAGACATGATGAAAAAATAATGGAGACATGTTGGAGACATGATAAGAACTAATGGAGACATGTTGGAGACATGATGAAGAAGTAATGGAGACATGTTGTAGATATGATGTAGACATGATGAAGACATGATGAAGAAATAATGGAGACATGTTGGAGACATGATAAGAACTAATGGAGACATGTTGGAGACATGATGAAGAAGTAATGGAGACATGTTGGAGACATGATGAAGAAGTAATGGAGACATGTTGGAGACATGATGAAGAAGTAATGGAGACATGTTGGAGACATGATGAAGAAATAATTGAGACATGTTGGAGACATGATGAAGAAATAATTGAGATATGTTGGAGACATGATGAAGAAGTAATGGATACATGTTGGAGACATGATAAAGAAGTATTGGAGACATGTTGGAGACATGATAAGAACTAATGGAGACATGTTGGAGACATGATAAGAACTAATGGAGACATGTTGGAGACATGATGAAGAAATGACGGAGACATGTTGGAGACATGATAGAGACATGATGAAGAAATAATTGAGACATGTTGGAGACATGATGAAGACATGATAGAGACATGATGAAGAAATAATGGAGACATGATGAAGAAATAATGGAGACATGTTGGAGACATGATGAAGAAATAATTGAGACATGTTGGAGACCCGATGAAGACATGATAGAGACATGATGAAGAAATAATTGAGACATGTTGGAGACCCGATGAAGACATGATAGAGACATGATGAAGAAATAATGGAGACATGTTGGAGACATGATGGAGACACAGTTCATGGAATCTGTGTGGCTCTCTGATTGGTTCGTCTCCTTTCCGGTACACTAACAGATGGTTGGGTGAAGATGTGAGGGATGCTTCTGGCTGGAGGAACCCAGAAGGAGCTCTGGATGTGAGGACAAACTGTTTCTGGTCTAACTGGATGTAAAGAGTCAAAGTTCTTGTAAATCCGAAGCTGTTTTCACACAACAAAGTCCTGAATTGTCCTAGGATTTCTGAGAACACCAACACTTGTCTTATCTGCTTCAAAGTCTTCTGCTAATTTGGATCCAGAAGGTGAGAAAAAAATCAAACTGCAGCAAACCTTCCAGATTATAAACTGTGTGTCTTCTGATACATCTGGTGACTACAGTGAGGAACCTGATCTGAAATTGGTGTTTCCTTGTATCTCTTACATTATTGAGTCCCACTATGAACGCTGTCTTTAGCAGAACATCTCATCCATGAAGCAGGTCCACTTGAAACAGGTCTTCCATTAAAGACTCTACGACTCAACACAAGTGTTTAACAGATGAAGTGGCTCAAAACTGGATAATGAAACCTCACTTAGTTTAGAGTTTGTTTAGCTCAGTAGAGCCCAGTCTTGGGCCACAATCCTCTTTGAAGACCAGAAAACCAACAAGATAGTGACCCTAGAAGACCACAGTTCAGAGAAACATCTAAAGCCTGCCGGATCGAAGCCTTCAAGAACCAGAATACCCTGCAGGATTGTTGATGCACCATGCTCCGTGACACTGAAGCACTACATCTGCTCCGCACACGTGTGTGTGCACAGTATTATGTTGATGTATAGCAGCACTGAATTCTGGCGACACATTCGTCTCCTCTCTGTTACATATTGATTAGATCCTTCATTGATAAGAAAGATTTTCTTTTTTGTCTTTAGTTTTTTTGGTGGAGCTGTCAGCTCCCTACCCATCAGTGGGTGTTTGAAGAAAGCATTGCATAACACTTTGGTCAAGAAAGAAAAAACAAGAAACAGCAAACCTAGCTACCCTCCCCTTCCCCTGCAATAAAGCCTTAGTCTATGATTGTTAAAAAATACCCGTATGCTCCTTTTTCAGTGATCCTACTGATCAAATAACTGTCACCTGAACTCATGGAATGTTAGATTGACAGGACCGCCTCCCAAATGCAGGATATCTGAGAGTCCATGCATATAGAGTAGCTAAAACTTTGCATTTTCAGTGTATGAAAACACCGTACTTTAAACTCTGATTTATGCAGCTCATTTTAACATTCAGTCTCTGATTGAGATGCAAGAAGCCTCCACAGGTTTGGTTTCAGACTAGACAACTTCATTTAAAGCAAAACGGCAACAACATCTTCCTGAGGTAGTCATAAATCCCTAATGTGTCTTGCTGCCCTGTTTGAATAAAATAAGCTCTTTTAAAATCTAGTCTAACAACGGCAACACGGACACATTGAGCAAACTGGAAATACACTTGTAAACTCCAAAGACCAATGCATCTTTGAGCATTTCTTTTGTACAGAAGCATGTGCACAGTGTAAATCAGCATACATTCAGCTCTGTCGTGTAATAAATATATAAAGGAAAATATTAAAAAACAAAACTAGCTGCTTGTCACATTCATAGGAGGGGAGATCGGTCCCTTGACCCAGGTAGTCAGGGAGGGTTTAGTTAGCGGAGGAGGTGGTCACGCAGGGCGACGGGCCGGTCCGGTAGCTAGCCAGGCTCGATTTGCAGGAGTGCAAGACTGCTTTGAACAAGAGGGGGAGCTGCTCCAGAGGGACGTTCACCAGCTTCCCTGTCAGGAGAAACACAGAGCTTAGAATTAGCATCCCTAATCCTAACCCTGTTTCAGTATTAGCGTTAGCATCAGTAATCCTAACCCTGTTTCAGTATTAGCATTAGCATCCCTAATCCTAACCCTGTTTCAGTATTAGCGTTAGCATCAGTAATCCTAACCCTGTTTCAGTATTAGCATTAGCATCCCTAATCCTAACTCTGTTTCAGTATTAGCGTTAGCATCAGTAATCCTAACCTTGTTTCAGTATTAGCATTAGCATCCCTAACCCTGTTTCAGTATTAGCATTAGCACCAGTAATCCTAACCCTGTTTCAGTATTAGCATTAGCATCCATAATCCTTACTCTGTTTCAGTATTAGCGTTAGCATCAGTAATCCTAACCCTGTTTCAGTATTAGCATTAGCATCCCTAACCCTGTTTCAGTATTAGCATTAGCATCAGTAATCCTAACCCTGTTTCAGTATTAGCATTAGCATCCCTAATCCTAACCCTGTTTCAGTATTAGCATTAGCATCCCTAACCCTGTTTCAGTATTAGCATTAGCATCAGTAATCCTAATCCTGTTTCAGTATTAGCATTAGCATTCCTAATCCTAACCCTGTTTCAGTATTAGCATTAGCATCCATAATCCTTACTCTGTTTCAGTATTAGCGTTAGCATCAGTAATCCTAACCCTGTTTCAGTATTAGCATTAGCATCCCTAACCCTGTTTCAGTATTAGCATTAGCATCAGTAATCCTAACCCTGTTTCAGTATTAGCATTAGCATCCCTAATCCTAACCCTGTTTCAGTATTAGCATTAGCATCCCTAACCCTGTTTCAGTATTAGCATTAGCATCAGTAATCCTAATCCTGTTTCAGTATTAGCATTAGCATTCCTAATCCTAACCCTGTTTCAGTATTAGCATTAGCATCCATAATCCTTACTCTGTTTCAGTATTAGCGTTAGCATCAGTAATCCTAACCCTGTTTCAGTATTAGCATTAGCATCCCTAACCCTGTTTCAGTATTAGCATTAGCATCAGTAATCCTAACCCTGTTTCAGTATTAGCATTAGCATCCCTAATCCTAACCCTGTTTCAGTATTAGCATTAGCATCCCTAACCCTGTTTCAGTATTAGCATTAGCATCAGTAATCCTAATCCTGTTTCAGTATTAGCATTAGCATTCCTAATCCTAACCCTGTTTCAGTATTAGCGTTAGCATCCCTAATCCTAACCCTGTTTCAGTATTAGCATTAGCATCGCTAATCCTAACCCTGTTTCAGTATTAGCGTTAGCATCAGTAATCCTAACCCTGTTTCAGTATTAGCATTAGCATCCCTAAACCTAACTCTGTTTCAGTATTGGCGTTAGCATCCCTAATCCTAACCATCTTTCAGGGTGTTTGTTTTCTTCTGAAACAGGGTTAGCATTAGCATTAGGAATGCTAAAGGGTTTTAGGGTTAGCATTGCAGTATGTGTCTTCTTCTTTCACCATATAACTGATGTTCTGATTATATACACAAACACCTGGGAACTTCCTTGCAGAAGTAACTCACAATCTAGCAATAGTAATATATTCCTTTTCTAATGTCCCTTGTGGGGCTTGATCGAATTTAGCCGAGATATTGGGTAAAAACTAAATAACCGACACAAGCGTCTCCATTCTGCTAATCCATTGGAACTGATCCAGGACCAGACATGTCTGCCATGTGGCCACTTATAGTGATCAAATCCAGATTTGATCCTCCAGATCTGGATCTGATCACTAGTCACATTCATCACTAAGTCTTACCTGCAATGCAGCGGATCTCAGGCAGACACATCATGATCTCAGGGAAGCGTTTTGGCTGGTGCGGGTACTTGTACTCGGTGAAGTCCTGACACACGTACCAGTAGCGTTTGTTCAGCTGCTCTAGCTGTGAGATGTTGGACAGTCCTCTGATATCTGCAGGAGGTTGGAGACATTAAGAGTCACATGATTGATCAGGGTGAAGATCCAGTCTCAGAGGTCTGCTGGTACCTTGGTTCAGGAAGTTGATGGCTTTCATACAGGCATATTCCTCGTTGCTGATCTTTAACTGGTGGAACTTACGAAACAGATATATCAACCTCTCCATCACCTCCATCCCATCCTCACTGAAGCTGGTGGATGAGACACATTCATGTTTTTATTCAACATCAAATAACAAAACAGAAGCTGGAGTTAATTAGTTTTCATGTCCACATTAAATCTGTAAGGAAGCACAGTGACTGACAGTGAGATCCTCTCAGTGCATTTTTCTACATGCCTCGGTGAACCAGATAAAAACACGTATCTGACGAGCTTCAGAACTTCTGCTGATCCCACAGCTTTTTGAAGTAGATGGAAAGATTCATAAACTTTAATTTCTCTCATCATCACCTCCCCATCTCACTAATCTCTCTGACAAACTTGAAGCTAAGCTGCCGTAAATCAAACTACTAAAAACCTCAAACCAAACCCTCCGGAGCAGCGGAGCGTTGCTGTACGTTGTTGCGTGTCACGAGGTCACATGATTCAATGCTGAAAGAAGACTCTCCCCCATACAGGCCGTCTACCTGCCAGTACGTTTGACCAGACAGTGCTAGCCACAGTGCTGTCCTCCTGTTCAAGCTCCACTTCACTGGAACTCAAATTAGAAAAATAACATCCTGCTGGGATGGAAGGAAACTATGAAAGCCTTTAGTGTCGACTCACAGAACGGAGCCTCACACTGCTGAAAAACAAACTAGTATTATTATTATACCAGCTAATCCACCAATCAGCTGCGAGTCCAGGTGTTACAGTACTTCATCCTGAAGAGAGACTATTCTTTAGTGAAACAAGGCTGTCCTGTCAGGAGACCGTCCCATAAGGAGGTCGTCCTTTAGGGAGGCTATATTTCAGTTCATATAATCATGAGTCAAGCAAAACAGCCTGGTCTGCAAAACGCCGTTTCCTTCACTCCCACTCACCCCTGCAGCTCGTCATCAGATGGTGTGTACTTGGCAGTGACGTCTGCCAGGTCTCCAAAGATCTGGGCGCTGTAGATGGTGAGACAAGAGAGCAGGATGAGCTCCTGCCAGGTAGAGCTCAGCAGGCAGGTGTAGTCTTCTATGGAGAGCTCGCAGAAGAAGGGCAGCTTTTTGATCCAGGAGATCTGACGGAAGAGCAGCTCGTCCGCCAGCCGACACAGCAGAGCGAACAGCTCCACCTGAGTCACCTTGTACCTGGATCAACGAGACCACAAGAAGAGGCTCTGGAGTCACGGTATTGTAGTTGTCTTGGACCCAGTGTGTCTGTGACTTAGTTTCCTCTAAAAGCCAGGAGGCACCTCCAGCCTCCATTGAGGCCAATAAGAATGTGAAGGCACCACATAATGCATTTAAAATAATTTTCCCTTTAATGTTGACATGTATAGTTAAAACATTTAACTGACTAAAAGTTAAAAAAGCAGATAAAGAAGGCAGAGACTAGGGACTCAGGAGCCACTAGAGCTGATTGGAAAAAAGAGGTTTCTTCATTAAATGAAGAACATGAAGGACAACCCTAAGTATCCTCTACAGAAGACAGACTCAGACCAGCCTGATCACCAGGGTCATTCTGAAGTGTCATTCTATCAGTTATTTGGATACAGTAAGGACCACGCCCACTGGTAACATCACTTAAAGTGGGTGGAGTCTCTAGAAACAGGAAATAGTCAACTGAATGGAGTAATACTCATGGCTAGTCAGATCAGGAGAGACACTGCTACAGATCAATGACAAAAAAGCTGCTAACAATCTTGTAATTCAAACAACTATTGTTCCACTCATGTGTTAGAATACTATATTACCTGTTAGCTACCCTCTACAGTTAGAACACTATATTACCTGTTAGCTAACATCTACAGTTAGAACTCTATATTACCTGTTAGCTACCCTCTACAGTTAGAACACTATATTACCTGTTAGCTAACATCTACAGTTAGAACTCTATATTACCTGTTAGCTAACGTCTACAGTTACAACTCTATATTACCTGTTAGCTAACCTCTAAACTTAGAACTCTATATTACCTGTTAGTTAACCTCTACAGTTAGAACTATATATTACCTGTTAGTTAACCTCTACAGTTAGAACACTATATTACCTGTTAGTTAACCTCTACAGTTAGAACTCTATATTACCTGTTAGTTAACCTCTACAGTTAGAACACTATATTAGCTGTTAGTTAACCTCGACAGTTAGAACACTATATTACCTGTAAGCTAACCTCTACAGTTAGAACTCTATATTACCTGTTAGTTAACCTCTACAGTTAGAACACTATATTAGCTGTTAGTTAACCTCGACAGTTAGAACACTATATTACCTGTTAGCTAACATCTACAGTTAGAACTCTATATTACCTGTTAGCTAACGTCTACAGTTACAACTCTATATTACCTGTTAGCTAACCTCTACAGTTAGAACACTATATTACCTGTTAGTTAACTTCTAAACTTAGAACTCTATATTACCTGTTAGTTAACCTCTACAGTTAGAACTCTATATTACCTGTTAGTTAACCTCTACAGTTAGAACACTATATTAGCTGTTAATTAACCTCTACAGTTAGAACACTATATTACCTGTTAGTTAACCTCGACAGTTAGAACACTATATTACCTGTTAGCTAACATCTACAGTTAGAACACTATATTACGTGTTAGCTAACATCTACAGTTAGAACACTATATTACCTGTTAGCTAACATCTACAGTTAGAACACTATATTACCTGTTAGCTAACCTCTACAGTTAGAACTCTATATTACATGTTAGCTAACCTCTACAGTTAGAACTCTATATAACCTGTTAGCTAACCTCTAAAGTTAGAATTCTATATTACCTGTTAGCTAACCTCTACAGTTAGAACACTATATTACCTGTTAGCTAACCTCTACAGTTAGAACACTATATTACCTGTTAGCTAACCTCTACAGTTAGAACACTATATTACCTGTTAGCTAACATCTACAGTTAGAAAAGCTAGTTTATCACTGACCTGCAGCAGTGTCTCTCCTGATCTGACTAGTCTTGTGTATTGCTTAGGTCAAAGAACTACTTCCTGTTTGTAAAGATTCGGCCCATATTGAGTGATGTCAGTGAGTGTATTCTTTACTTTCCTCAGCAGATTGAGTGAAGCTTTGTTGACCATGACTTAATACAAATGTGTGTTTTTTATTGTAAATGAATAACTGATGACCCAGATGACCTTTGAACCCCTGATAATTGTCTAAATGAACCCAGGTGAATCCCGTTCTGTTGTGTCTGCATCAGGAGGGTCACAGAAACAGAATGAAACTTGAATCTGAAGCTCCAAGAAAACCAGACGTGGTTCAGGGTGGTGTTCCTTATGTGCGACTCACCCGTCCTCTATGAGCATGGGGGTGTTCAGGGGGGACAAGTCCTCGGCAGCCACCAGCTGCAGCACCAGGGGGTGGGACTGTGGGTAGAGGCTCCGGGGCTGGGGCGTCAGCAGGCCGGACTGGGCCGCGTAGCTGAACAGGTGAGGCAGCAGCTGGTAGTGAGTGGACATGGAGGTGTTGATGTACTGGTCCCTGAGGGCCGCCGTGTACCCGTTCATCTCTACAGACCGACTGGAGGAACCAAAGGGTCACAGGTCAGATAGGATAGTCACACAGCTTCATGACCTACGTTAGAACATCTCCACAATACTTCGTCTCTACATTTATGCCGGCTGACTGCAACCCTCTCATCCCAGATCTGAACCCTTTAACCTGCAGGTTATCTACCTGGTAGAGGTCACACTGGTCACGTTTATCTGATGGAAACATGGAAAAAACAGAATATCTACATATAAAATATCATATTTAGATTAAATCTTATTTCATTCCCATTATCCTTTGATGTACCTTTAATATGCTCCTGAAAACAGATGAACAATTTAATAAGTAATTGTTTTTATTGTTATTGTTTTTACAGAATCAGTACAAAAAGTTGATTTATTATCAACCCCTCAACTGCCATGTTTGTGTCCTGATTCAATTCAGTATTTTCCTATATTCTTTACAAAAACTATTATCTATGGTTTATTTATTGCAGCATGGTATATGTGAATGAGGAGCAACAACATTTATTTATTTGCAATGTTTCTGTTTGTTTTATTTATAGTAAAAACAGCTTAGTGCTTTTAACCATTGTCTAAAAATGACATGAAGCAGAGGCTGCTGTTCCTTAGTCACAGTAATGTGATGTGGGCAATATAGGTATGGACACGTGAACACACACACACACGTACAGTACAAGAGTAAAATCCGTCAGAGCTCAAGCTGAAAACAACAGGCTTCAGATGAGACGACGCAGGTTTTAGATTTATGAAGAGAGGAGTCAAACACTGCACTTTGAATGGGTTTCTATAGGAACGTTATTGAGTTTAGAGATATTAACGTTATTATTTTAGATCACATTGTTTGCAAGAATATAGTCAGGGGAAAAACAATCAAATGTTAAAAATACCCAACCTTGAAAAAGTCATCAACAAAAGTCAGGAAAAAATGATAAGAAATAAAGTCCAAAACACAGAAATGTTTACAGTAGGATGAAAATTAAGGCATTATAACACTACATAAATACATGTAAAAACAATAGCAACATTTATATTAAATAAAAAATGTTTCAACCTGAAAGAGACACCTCCTGTCCCTAAAAACATGGACGGAGAGACAGATGGATAAATGGATGGATGAAAGATGGACGATGGTTGATGGATGGATGATAGGTGATGGATGACAGATGATGGATGATAGGTGTGTCTTAGTATGTTTGCAGGAATGTGTGTCTGCACGCATGAGGGAGGGAGCGTGATTGTGTCTGTGTGTGACTGTTTTTCTGTCAGGTTTTGTGGGACCTGGTATCTGGTGGGATCTGGGCCCTTGGGGGTGGTCGGGCCTCTGCTGGGGCTGGTTCGCTCCTGGGTCTTGGGTCTCTGGTTCCGGCTAGATCTACCCTGGATGGCCGGCTGCAGGCGGTGCCTGTGAGCTCCTAGCCGCGACCCCCCAGGGGCTCTAGCGCGGCGACTGCCGGGGGGCCCACGTGGGGTGAGCCTCTGCGCCCTCTGGGGGAGAGTTTAGCAACTGCCCTGACGGCGATCTCCCTGGGGTGTCCGTGCCCTGGGTGGCCTCTGGACGTCTGGGACCTGGACCTCCTCCGCGTCCTCCATGGGCCTTGGGGACGGGTCTGTGGCTCCTCGAACTTATTATTGAATGTTTCAATAGAGAAACCTTACATAAACAAGCGCGCATATATACACACAGGTGATCACAAGGTGCTCACATAAAGACGGACTCAGGTGTTTTCAGACACATTGACTGGGGCTGTGGTTGACACTGAACTCTCTTGAACTGGTGTATACGTATACATTTGAAGAATATCACAACTGTTGTATATTCATATGCTGTTTGTTGCTGTTGTATCTTTTCTCCCTGTTTTGTTTGTTTGTGCTTTATTTACAGGTCTAGAAGTGGACTCTTCACGTCTCTTGTTCTCTTCTTTTTCTGTTTACTTTCTCCCCCATCCCTCTTTCTGTACCCTTCCCTTCACTTTCAGGCTCCGTGTCCAATCAACCATAACAATATTCTAATAATGATTTTGGGGGTTATATTTAAACAAAAATCAGGAGGAGTTTTATAGCAGTGGCTGTAACCTCTCACCTGAAACAGCAACACTGTTGGGCTTGTTTTTGGCACTCAGACATTATTCTGTTTGCTCCACAGCCGGACAGGACACGGGGTTAAAAACAAAAAAAGAGATGATGGACGACAGATGAGAGATGATAGACGACAGATGATAGATGATGGATGACAGATGATAGATGATGGATGACAGATGACAGATGATAGATGATAGATGACAGATGATAGATGATGGATGACAGATGATAGATGATGGATGACAGATGATGGATGACAGATGATAGATGATGGATGACAGATGATAGATGATGGATGACAGATGATAGATGATGGATGACAGATGATGGATGACAGATGATGGATGATGGATGACAGATGATGGATGACATATGACAGGTGATGGATGACAGATGGAGGACAGATGACAGGTGATGGATGACAGATGATAGATGATGGATGACATATGACAGATGATGGATGACAAATGATGGATGACAGATGATAGATGATGGATGACATATGACAGATGATGGATGACAGATGACGGACGACAGATGATAGATGATGGATGAAAGATGATAGATGATGTTTGGATGACAGATGATGGGTGACAGATGATAGATGATGGATGACAGATGATAGATGACTAATGGATGACAGATGATGGATGATAGATGAAGGATAACAGATGATAGATGACGGATGACAGATGATAGATGACGGATGACAGATGATAGATGACAGATGATAGATGATGTATGGATGACAGATGATGGATGATAGATGATGGATGACAGATGACGGACGACAGATGACAGATGATGTATGGATGACAGATGATGGATGATAGATGATGGATGACAGATGATAGATGACGGATGGACGACAGATGATAGATGATGGACGACAGATGATAGATGATGGATGACAGATGATAGATGATGGACGACAGATGATAAATGGAAGACAGATGATAGATGATGGATGACAGATGATAGATGATGGACGACAGATGATAGATGATGGACGACAGATGATAGATGATGGACGACAGATGATAGATGATGGACGACAGATGATAGATGACAGATGATAGATGATGGACGACAGATGATAAATGGACGACAGATGATAGATGATGGATGATAGATGATGGACGACAGATGATAAATGGACGACAGATGATAGATGATGGATGATAGGTGATGGATGACAGATGACGGATGACAGATGATAGATGACGGATGACAGATGATGGACGACAGATGATAGATGATGGATGACAGATGATAGATGATGGATGACAGATGATAGATGATGGATGACAGATGATAGATGATGGACGACAGATGATAAATGGACGACAGATGAGAGATGATGGACGACAGATGATAGATGATGGACGACAGATGATAGATGATGGACGACAGATGATAGATGATAGATGACAGATGATAGATGATGGATGACAGATGATGGATGGATGACAGATGATGGACGACAGATGATAGATGATGGATGACAGATGATAGATGATGGATGGATGACAGATGATGGACGACAGATGATAGATGATGGATGACAGATGATAGATGATGGACGACAGATGATAGATGATGGACGACAGATGATAAATGGACGACAGATGATAGATGATGGACGACAGATGATAGATGATGGACGACAGATGATAGATGATAGATGACAGATGACAGATGATGGATGACAGATGATAGATGATGGACGACAGATGATAGATGATGGACGACAGATGATAGATGATGGACGACAGATGATAGATGATGGATGACAGATGATAGATGATGGACGACAGATGATGGATAGATGATGATGGATGACAGATGATGGATGACAGATGATAGATGATGGATGATAGATGATGGATGACAGATGATAGATGATGGATGACAGATGATAGATGATGGACGACAGATGATAAATGATGGACGACAGATGATAGATGATGGACGACAGATGATAGATGATGGATGACAGATGGAGGACAGATAATAGATGATGGATGATAGATGATGGATGACAGATGATAGATGACAGATGATAGATGATGGACGATAGATGATAGATGATGGATGACAGATGATAGATGATGGATGACAGATGATAGATGATGGACGACAGATGATAAACGATAGACGACAGATGATGGATGACAGATGATAGATGATGGATGACAGATGATAGATGATGGACGACAGATGATAGATGATGGATGACAGATGATAAATGATGGACGACAGATGATAAATGATGGATGACAGATGATAAATGATGGATGACAGATGATGAATGACAGATGATGGACGACAGATGATAGATGATGGACGACAGATGATAAATGATGGACGACAGATGATAAATGATGGACGACAGATGATAAATGATGGACGACAGATGATAGATGATGGATGACAGATGATGGACGACAGATGATAGATGATGGACGACAGATGATAGATGATGGACGACAGATGATAAATGGAAGACAGATGATAGATGATGGATGACAGATGATAGATGATGGACGACAGATGATAGATGATAGACGACAGATGATAGATGATGGATGACAGATGATAGATGATGGATGATAGATGATGGACGACAGATGATAGATGATGGACGACAGATGATAGATGATAGATGACAGATGATAGATGATGGACGACAGATGATAGATGATGGACGACAGATGATAGATGATGGACGACAGATGATAAATGGACGACAGATGATAGATGATGGACGACAGAAGATAGATGATGGATGACAGATGATAAATGATGGATGACGGATGATAGATGATGGACGACAGATGATAGATGATGGATGACAGCTGATAGATGATGGACGACAGATGATAGATGATGGATGATAGATGATAGATGATGGATGACAGATGAAAGATGATGGATGACAGATGATAGACGATGGATGACAGATGATGGGTGACAGATGATAGATGATGGATGACAGATGATGGACGACAGATGATAAACGATGGATGACAGATGATAGATGATGGACGACAGATGATAGATGATGGACGACAGATGATAGATGACAGATGATAGATGATGGACGACAGATGATAGATGATGGATGACAGATGATAGATGATGGACGACAGATGATAGATGATGGACGACAGATGATAAATGGACGACAGATGATAGATGATGGACGACA
Organism: Callopanchax toddi; assembly: GCA_006937965.1. Lineage (NCBI taxonomy): Eukaryota > Metazoa > Chordata > Actinopteri > Cyprinodontiformes > Nothobranchiidae > Callopanchax > Callopanchax toddi. The sequence continues at coordinate 570,252 of SSNR01000067.1, read as the reverse complement.
GATGATGTATAGATGATGATAGATGACAGATGATAGATGATGGATGACAGATGTTGGATGATGGATGACAGATGATGGATGATGGATGATGGTTGATGGATGATAGATGATAGATGATGGATGACAGATGATAGATGATGGACGACAGATGATAAATGATGGACGACAGATGATAAACGATGGACGACAGATGATGGATGACAGATGAAAGATGATGGATGACAGATGATAGATGATGGACGACAGATGATAGATGATGGATGACAGATGATAGATGATGGATGACAGATGATAGATGATGGACGACAGATGATAAATGATGGACGACAGATGATAGATGATGGATGACAGATGATAGATGATGGATGACAGATGATAGATGATGGACAACAGATGATAGATGATGGATGACAGATGATAAATGATGGACGACAGATGATAGATGATGGACGACAGATGATAAACGATGGACGACAGATGATGGATGACAGATGATAGATGATGGATGACAGATGATAGATGATGGACGACAGATGATAGATGATGGACGACAGATGATAGATGATGGACGACAGATGATAGATGATGGATGACAGATGATAGATGATGGACGACAGATGATAGATGATGGACGACAGATGATAGATGATGGACGACAGATGATAGATGATGGACGACAGATGATAGATGATGGACAACAGATGATAGATGATGGATGACAGATGATAAATGACGGACGACAGATGATAAATGATGGATGACAGATGATAAATGATGGATGACAGATGATAGATGATGGATGACAGATGATGGACGACGGATGATAGATGATGGACGACAGATGATGGACGACAGATGATAGATGATGGACGACAGATGATAAATGATGGATGACAGCTGATAGATGATGGACGACAGATGATAGATGATGGACAACAGATGATAGATGATGGATGACAGATGATAGATGATGGATGACAGATGATAAATGATGGACGACAGATGATAAATGATGGACGACAGATGATAGATGATGGACAACAGATGATAGATGATGGATGACAGATGATAGATGATGGACGACAGATGATAAATGATGGATGACAGATGATAAATGATGGATGACAGATGATAGATGATGGATGACAGATGATAGATGATGGATGATGGATGACAGATGATAGATGATGGACGACAGATGATAGATGATGGATGACAGATGATAGATGATGGACGACAGATGATAAATGATGGACGACAGATGATAAATGATGGACGACAGATGATGGATGACAGATGATAGATGATGGATGACAGATGATGGATGGATGACAGATGATGGATGACAGATGATAGATGATGGATGACAGATGATAGATGATGGATGACAGATGATAGATGATGGACGACAGATGATAGATGATGGATGACAGATGATAGATGATGGACGACAGATGATAAATGGACGACAGATGATAGATGATGGACGACAGATGATAGATGATGGACGACAGATGATGATGATGGATGATAGATGATGGATAGATGATGATAGATGACAGATGATAGATGATGGATGACAGATGGAGGACAACAGATGATAGATGACGGATGAAAGATGGACGACAGATGATAGATGATGGACGACAGATGATAGATGATGGACGACAGATGATGGATGATAGATGACAGATGATGGACGACAGATGATGATGATGGATGATAGATGATGGATAGATGATGATAGATGACAGATGATAGATGATGGATGACAGATGGATGACAGATGATGGATGATGGATGACAGATGATGGATGACAGATGATAGATGATGGATGACAGATGATAGATGATGGACAACAGATGATAGATGATGGACAACAGATGATAGATGATGGACAACAGATGATAGATGATGGACGACAGATGATAAATGATGGACGACAGATGATAGATGATGGACGACAGATGATAGATGATGGACGACAGATGATGGACGACGGATGATAGATGATGGACGACAGATATAGATGATGGACGACAGATATAGATGATGGACGACAGATGATAGATGATGGACGACAGATGATAGATGATGGACGACAGATGATAAATGATGGACGACAGATGATAAATGATGGATGACAGATGATAGATGATGGATGACAGATGATAGATGATGGACAACAGATGATAGATGATGGACAACAGATGATAGATGATGGACAACAGATGATAGATGATGGACGACAGATGATAAATGATGGACGACAGATGATAGATGATGGACGACAGATGATAGATGATGAATGACAGATGATAGACGATGGACGACAGATGATAGATGATGGATGACAGATTATGGATGACAGATGATGTATAGATGATGATGGATGACAGATGATAGATGATGGATGACAGATGATAGATGATGGATGACAGATGATAGATGATGGATGACAGATGATAGATAATGGATGACAGATGATAGATGATGGATGACAGATGATAGATAATGGATGACAGATGATAGATGATGGATGACAGATTGAGGACAGATGATGTATAGATGATGATGGATGACAGATGATGTATAGATGATGATGGATGACAGATGATGGATGACAGATGGAGGACAGATAATAGATGATGGATGATAGATGACAGATGAAGGATGATAGATGACAGATGATGGACAACAGATTATAGATGATGGATGACAGATGATAGATCATGGACGACAGATGATAAATGATGGACGACAGATGATAAATGATAGACGACTTATGATAGATGATGGATGACAGATAATAGACGATGGACGACAGATGATAGATGATGGATGACAGATGACAGATTATGAATGACAGATGATGTATAGATGATGATGGATGACAGATGATGGATGACAGATGATAGATGATGGAAGACAGATGATGGATGATAGATGATGGGTGACAGATGATAGATGATGGAAGACAGATGATAGATAATGGACGACAGAAGATAGATGATGGACGACAGATGATAGATGATGGACGACAGATGATAGATGATGGATGACAGATGACAGATGATGGAAGACAGATGATAGATGATGGAAGACAGATGATAGATGATGGATGACAGATGATAGATGATGGACGACAGATGATAGATGATGGACGACAGATGACAGATGATGGACGACAGATGACAGATGATGGATGACAGATGATGTATAGATGATGATGGATGACAGATGATAGATGATGGATGACAGATGATAGATGATGGACGACAGATGATAGATGATGGACGACAGATGATAGATGATGGACGACAGATGATAGATGATGGACGACAGATGATAGATGATGGACGACAGATGATAGATGATGGATGACAGATGATAGATGATGGATGACAGATGATGTATAGATGATGATGGATGACAGATGATGTATAGATGATGATGGATGACAGATGATGTATAGATGATGATAGATGACAGATGATAGATGATGGATGACAGATGGAGGACAGATGATAGATGATGGATGACAGATGGAGGACAGATAATAGATGATGGATGATAGATGATGGATGACAGATGTTGGATGATAGATGACAGATGATGGATGACCGATGATAGATGATGGATGACAGATGATAGATGATGGATGACAGATGATAGATGATGGATGGCAGATGATAGATGATGGATGACAGATGTTGGATGATAGATGACAGATGATGGATGACCGATGATAGATGATGGATGACAGATGATAGATGATGGATGACAGATGATAGATGATGGATGACAGATGATAGATGATGGATGGCAGATGATAGATGATGGATGACAGATGACAGATTATGGATGACAGATGGAGGACAGATGATGTATAGATGATGATGGATGACAGATGATAGATGATGGATGACAGATGGAGGACAGATGATGTATAGATGATGATGGATGACAGATGGAGGACAGATGATGTATAGATGATGATGGATGACAGATGATAGATGATGGATGACAGATGGAGGACAGATGATAGATGATGTATGACAGATGATGGATGACCGATGATAGATGATGGATGACAGATGATGGTTTACATTACGTGTTTCTATGTAAAATCCAAGTAAAATGGTGAAGTAAAATCATTTTCATTTGAGGCTGTCCTGGGCCCCTCCCTGAAATATAAAGACATTTTCTGATCTTAAATGGCTCCACAAACATCTTACTGTTCAGGAGGCAGGCTCACATCTCACCACAGAACCAGGAGCGACCAATAACCCCCCTCCCCTTCCTCTACCATGAACAGGCCAGTTGCCATGGTTACCAAGTACCGCTCCCTGCATGTCTTCTTTTGCTACATTGTCCCATTTGAGCATCCTAACAGTTCTGATGCTGACCCACATGTTTTATTCTCACCCTTAAACATTCATGAGTTATTTTAAAATCCCACAATGCACTAGTGGTCAAATATGGCCACCACCTGCTCTCTAAAGGGATGTGTGATGCTGGAGCTCCCTCTCCTCATGGATAAAAATCTTAGAATTTTTTTGTGTAGACCAAACTGGTGCATGCCAGCGAGCCGGGCCTTCTGGGAGCGCTGCTCATTTCTGACTAGATTCACTTTGATAACACGACTATTCCTCCACTGAGATAACGCTCCTGTTTACACAGAATCAGACTAAAATAAATGCCGTCATGGCAGCAGTGAGACAAAGTTTGTCCTTGATGAGTGACGACAATGTGCTGGACTCAACAGCAGCAGGAGGAGGAGGAGGAGGAGCAGCGAGTCTCTGGGCTACGAAGCTTCTAGCCACAGTTGCCAGGTCTGCAGATTCTAAGCAACTTTATTCTTGGTTTTCTATAAATTCACTCCAAACAATAGGAGTTAAATCTTTTATTGAATATTTAATTTGTTGTTTTTTATGTACATTTTCTGTGAATTATATTTTACTGTTTATTACCTGGTTTATTATTTTTCCAGTTTGTGAGATTTACCATGAAATGTCTAAAATTTACCATGGAAATATTTCATGAGGTTCTTTTAATTGACCATATATGTCAGAATGTGGGTGTGTAGGAGGAGGGATCTGATCCAAAGTCATCTGAGCAAAATTCTACGTATGAGAGCGATTTATAAAGCAGAATTGTGTGTGTGTGTGTGTGTGTGTGTGCGCGCAGAGTTTATAGCTCTGAAAATGAATTTGTGTGAGTAAAATGTTTTGAAGAGCTTAATTAAACTTTTAATCAGGATTCTGTGCAAAGTTTAATAAATCTTTAACTGACAGATTAAACTGAGATCAAAAGGTTGGTGACCCCTGCTAGCATTAGGTTTGTGTTGAGGTGTAAATATGTGCATGTATGTGTTTAAGTGCACGTGCCTATAGTGTCCACACTGGCTTCCTGTATGACTGAATGTGTCAAAGTGCAGTTCTCAAGCAGCTCCTTTTCCACAACCTTTCATTTTTATGCAATTTTTAAAACTCTTTTTTCTCCTCTTTCTAAAACAGTGCCTGTCAAAAGTTTTATCCTTTTTTCATGAGTAGCATTTGCCTTTGTTTGCTTCTTTGACCAAGCTTTTTATAAAACCCTTTAATGTCAACGTGAAGATTATTTTCTACAAATTCTGACAATAAAAAAATATATGTAACATAAAAGAAGTGATTGCACATATAGTCACCCCTTCCAGACAGTATTCAGTAGAAGCACCTATGGCTGTGCCCTGAGCCTGGAGTCAGTGTGGATCCCAACCCTAAAGCTCCAGCAGGCCAGCAAGTCTCCTGATCACCTGAATACCAACCATAAACATCACCCTGTGATGGAGCTCTGACTACTTCAGATCAACTGGCTCTGATGACCTACATCTGACCTATAAATGACCTACTGATGACCTATAAATGACCTACATCTGCCCTATAAATGACCTACATCTGACCTATAAATGACCTACAGCTGACCTATAAATGACCTACAGCTGACCTATAAATGACCTATAGCTGACCTATAAATGACCTCCAGCTAACCTATAAATGACCTACAGCTGACCTATAAATGACCTCCAGCTAACCTATAAATGACCTACATCTAACCTATAAATGACCTACATCTGACCTATAAATGACCTACATCTGACCTATAAATGACCAACAGCTGACCTATAAATGACCTACAGCTGACCTATAAATGACCTACATCTGACCTATAAATGACCTACATCTGACCTATAAATGACCTACATCTGACCTATAAATGACCTACAGCTGACCTATAAATGACCTCCAGCTAACCTATAAATGACCTACAGCTGACCTATAAATGACCAACAGCTGACCTATAAATGACCTACATCTAACCTATAAATGACCAACAGCTGACCTATAAATGACCTACAGCTGACCTATAAATGACCTACATCTGACCTATAAATGACCTACAGCTGACCTATAAATGACCTACATCTGACTTATAAATGACCTACTGATGACCTATAAATGACCTACAGCTGACCTATAAATGACATACAGCTGACCTATAAATGACCTACATCTGACCTATAAATGACCTACAGCTGACCTATAAATTGACTTACAGATTACCTATAAATGATGTAAAGCTGACCTATAAATGACTTACAGATTACCTATAAATGACCTACAGATTACCTATAAATGACTTACAGATTACCTATAAATGACCTACATCTAACCTATAAATGACCTACAGCTGACCTATAAATGACCTACATCTAACCTATAAATGACCTACAGCTGACCTATAAATGACTTACAGCTGACCTATAAATGACCTACATCTAACCTATAAATGACCTTCAGCTGACCTATAAATGACCTACATCTGACCTATAAATGACCTACAGCTGACCTATAAATGACCTACATCTAACCTATAAAAGACCTTCAGCTGACCTATAAATGACCTACATCTGACCTATAAAAGACCTTCAGCTGACCTATAAATGACCTACATCTAACCTATAAATGACCTACAGCTGACCTATAAATGACCTACATCTAACCTATAAATGACCTACATCTGACCTATAAATGACCTACATCTGACCTATAAATGACCTACATCTGACCTATAAATGACCTACATCTAACCTATAAATGACCTACATCTGACCTATAAATGACCTACAGCTGACCTATAAATGACTTACAGATTACCTATAAATGACCTAGAGCTGACCTGTAAATGACCTACATCTGACCTATAAATGACCTACAGATTACCTCTAAATGACCTACAGCTGACCTATAAATGACCTACAGATTACTTCTAAATGACCTACATCTGACCTATAAATGACATACAGATTACTTATAAATGACCTACATCTAACCTATAAATGACCTACAGCTGACCTATAAATGACCTACATCTGACCTATAAATGACCTACAGCTGACCTATAAATGACTTACAGCTGACCTATAAATGACCTACATCTAACCTATAAATGACCTACAGCTGACCTATAAATGACCTACAGCTGACCTATAAATGACCTACAGATTACTTATAAATGACCTACATCTAACCTATAAATGACCTACATCTGACCTATAAATGACCTACAGATTACCTCTAAATGACCTACAGCTGACCTATAAATGACCTACAGATTACTTATAAATGACCTACATCTAACCTATGAATGACCTACAGCTGACCTATAAATGACCTACATCTGACCTATAAATGACCTACAGCTGACCTATAAATGACCTACAGCTGACCTATAAATGACCTACAGATTACTTATAAATGACCTACATCTAACCTATAAATGACCTACATCTGACCTATAAATGACATACAGATTACTTATAAATGACCTACATCTAACCTATGAATGACCTACATCTGACCAGTGTTAATTTCGTAGACGAAATATTTTCGTTATTTATTTCGTCACGAATATATTTTACCGAACGAAAACTAAACGAAATTCAAAAATATAAAATGCAAAAAGACGAAGACGAAAACTAAATCGGCGGACCTTTTCGTCAGGAACGAAAGACGAGACGAGAATTGACAGTGACGAAATCCAATCAGAAAACGGGAAAAATTTGACGACCATACCAAAAAACCAATCAGCAATCGGAGCAGGCGGGACTAGAGAAGAGAACCAATCAGCAAACGTACAGAGCGGAAGTAGATGAGAAAGGAACCAATCAGAGTCCGCCTTGTCGGGACGCGCCGGACTCGGAGTTTTTAAACACAGCAAAGCAGACGCCGACAGGAACAGACTTTATTAAAGTGGGTCAAATTAACAGAACGGAGGCAGAGTTACGACGCTAATTTTAAGATAATGGTGGTGAATGTAGCAGAGGATCAAACAGCTGTCAGGGAGACAGGAAATATGGAGTGAAATGACTGAAGACGGAGCGTTGTGGCGATCACGTTCTGTGGGAGGAGACGGACCGCAGCGTGAGAACAGCTGATCAGACTCTGTGAGTAAAAGTCTGCAGACTTTTGATCTGACACGTCATGAACAAAGTTCTGACAGTTTGCATTATTATGGTATTTATTTTGCTCAGTTTTTGCTCAGGATCACTAGTGTCTTTCCTGACAGAACTCAACACACACTAGAATATGAATTACAGATCTTTGTGATTGAATTAATAAGAAAATATTAAAGGTCTCTAAATAAGATTTAAACTACTTCCTCAAATTTTCAACAAAAATAGTTTATTTTAAAAGTGAATTTAGTTTTTTTTCTGAAGATTAGTCTTGGAAAAGGGATGTGTCTTATAATTGGGGTCATTAACAATATTGGGAATGTTGATAAAGAGCCCATTTGTTTATATAATACTTAATAATGCACTAATGTTAATAAAAGTAAAGTGTTACCCCAATTCATTTAAAGAAATGTAAAATAATTGCACCAGAGGAAAAAATATTAATATTAGTCAAATATGCCCATTTTATATTTAGTCGACTAAAATGCGGAACTATTTTAGTCGACTAAAATAGTTCAGAATTTTAGTCGACTAAAATTAGACTAAAACTAAAACAAATTGGACGACTAAAACTAGACTAAAATGAAAAAGAATTTTAGTCAAAAGACTAAGACTAAAACTAAATTAAAATTTCACGCCAAAATTAACACTGCATCTGACCTATAAATGACATACAGATTACTTATAAATGACCTACATCTAACCTATAAATGACCTACATCTAACCTATGAATGACCTACAGATTACCTATAAATGACCTACAGCTGACCTACAAATGACTTACAGATTACCTACAGATGATCCACAGCTGACATATAAATGACCTACAGATGACCTATAAATGACCTACAGCTGACCTACTAATGACCTAAAGCTGACCTATAAATGGCCTACAGCTGACCTACTAATGACCTAAAGCTGACCTATAAATGACCTACAGCTGACCTATAAATGACCTACAGATGACCTACAGCTGACCTATAAATGACCTACAGCTGACCTACTAATGACCTAAAGCTGACCTATAAATGACCTACAGCTGACCTACTAATGACCTAAAGCTGACCTATAAATGACCTACAGCTGACCTACTAATGACCTAAAGCTGACATATAAATGACCTACAGATGACCTACAGCTGACCTATAAATGACCTACAGCTGACCTACTAATGACCTAAAGCTGACATATAAATGACCTACAGATGACCTACAGCTGACCTATAAATGACCTACAGCTGACCTACTAATGACCTAAAGCTGACCTATAAATGGCCTACAGCTGACCTACAGATGACCTATAAATGACCTACATCTAACCCATAAATGACCTACAGCTGACCTATAAATGACCTACAGCTGACATATAAATGACCTACAGATGACATATAAATGACCTACAGATGACATATAAATGACCTACAGCTGACCTACAGCTGACATATAAATGACCTACAGCTGACATATAAATGACCTATTCATGACCTACAAATGACCTACAGATGACCTACAGCTGACCTACTGATGACCTAAAGCTGACCTATAAATGACCTACAGATGACCTATAAATGACCTACAGCTGACCTACAGATGACCTACAGATCGGGGTACTGGGTCTGCAGTCGACACCAGTAACAGCTTTAATTTGGTCGAGGATCGTCCAGAGTCTCGATGAACAGCCAATAGGATCCTCCAGCTCAGTGCTAGGGACTTTCTTTTGGGTCTTCCACTTGACCTTTGTGATCCATAATCCTCAGGAACATTTAAGAAATTCCAAATGACTGTCTGACTGCGTCACACCTCAGCAGCGATGGCGTGCTGCCAGAGACAGTTCAACAACCCAGGGGTGCTCCACCTCCTCCCTTGCCCCTCCAACCGCTCACCCCCGGAGGGGTTAGACTTCTATGCACCTCTCACTGGTCCGAAAGAGCACTAATCTGGTTTCTGTCCAACAATCTGCTGCAGGCACAGGTGTAGCGCGAACAGCAGAAGGGCATGAAGACGTGAGGTCCAGACAGAACCGGACGGACTGGTTCCAGACCTAAACCGCTGCAGCGCCTTCATCCCCCCCCCGAGTCGTCTCAAAGACTGCAGTGTACGATTTGTGAAAAACAAAGTGGGGGATCCAGAGTTCGGGTGAGGAGGACTCAGTGCTGGTTCCATCCAGTTCCGTCCAGACCGCACCTCACCATGCCCCGCTGTACCCCCGACCGGAGCAGATTGTCGGACACAAACCAGGTGATTGTTCTGTCTGACCAGTGAGAGGGCTGCATGGTGGAGCAGTTGTTGGCAGCTGGGGACCCTTGCAGCAAAAAGGTCACAAGTTCAAATCCCAGCTGCTGCCTTTCTGCATGGAGTTAGCACGTTCTCCCCATGCATGCGTGGGTTTTCTCTGGGTACTCCGGTTTCCTCCACAGATCACAACATGCCCTATAGGTCACTAAATGTAAGTCACTTTGGGTAAAAGCGTCCGCAAAATAAATAAACAAACATAAACAGACCTGTAGAAATGTGTATGTGAGACAGGAAGTTGACATGAGGCTGATCACATTTCCACACTCTCTTTGTTATTGATGCATCTGGAATTTTGCATGGAAAAGATCAACATCAAGATTTATGGCTCAGCTCACAGGATACATGAGGCTTCTGACTGCTGGTTTCTCTCCTGAAATCTGGCAACCCTGTTCCTAACTGCGAGGCTGTCAGGGCCGGCCCATCATCTCAGTGACAGTGTGTGTGTGTGTGTGTGTGTGTGTGTGTGTGTGTGTGTGTGTGTGTGTGCGTGCGTGTGTGCGTGCCAGACAGACGACTCACTTGGAAGACAGCGTGGAGGCGGGTGAGGGCTGGTTGCCCTCCAGCGCCCCGTTACTGGGCGAGCTGTGGTCGCTGTCTCCGTTGTTTCCCCAGGTGTGCTCCGGAGCATCCTCCTTAAACTCCTGGCCCGACATGATACGCTCAATCTCTTCCTCTGTGATCTGAAACAAACACACACACACTTACAGCACCAAAAACCTGTGTGTGTCAGCTGCATTGATTAACATCGACTAGCTTTTCACTCAAGCTCTAAGGAGCAAGGACGACGAGGAGCTGGAGGAGGAAAGATGGAGCGTTTGTCTGAGTGGAGCCCACACCTAAAATAATAACCTCCTCTCAGGTCAGGCTGGGCAGCAGCAAGAACACAACCCACGCTGACAGGCCTCAACATCTCAGAGTATGTGTGCTGTCCTGTATCTATAACCAGGGTCAACTCATTTCATCTCCATCAATTCATCGACTAAAATCAGGCGATTCATTCCATATTAATGAGAGAAAAGCTCTTCCTCCTGATGCAGTTTGGAAATAAAGCTGTCTCATAATGGAGGTGGACGCTTCTGTGCTTTTACCACGTCGCTCTGCTGAATAGCAGCTCAGCGCCACTTCTCCTCATGTCACACATTCTCCTGACCACTTGTCAATGTTCATAATGAAGCCAGAGCTGAATGAGAATAATCAGCGGCTGCAGGATTTGGTGATATAACAAGGTCAGGGCTCTTTCTCATAACTTCACACAGAAACAAGGAGCTGTGCAAACTCTTCTACGCTCCTATTTAGGTGAAAGGCTCATTCTTTTCTAGGCACTCACTCCTCGTACGAGCTACCTCCTGCACGCTCACGCTGATTGATGCTGCAGGAAGGTCAGAGCATGTTATAGAAACAGCTGATTTACCTGCACAGGCCCGATGCTTTTGTTCCTTCCTCCTGGCATGCCATCCTCCCTGATTGCTGTGAAACAAACAAAAAAGAACCCCCACATTTACTCAACTAGATACGTGCAACAGGTGCCACAGCTCCACCTAGTGGCTGAAACAGACTGCTGGTTGTATGTGTTTTTAAACTGATTTGCAGAATTAATCAACTTTTTTTCAGATAATTATTAAAAGGTTTTTAAAAGTACAAATATAAAAAAAATGTAAAAAAACAAAATGAATCTTTAAAATTTTTTAAACTAAATAAAAATGTCCTTTCACTAGCCCCGAATAAAACTCAGTGGTTGAAACTTTAAATGTAAAGTCTTTCAGTGACAACCTTTAAAGGGTCCAGATGACAGAGTCTGGTTCTGAGCAGAAAACGCTCTACAGCTGTGTTCTGAAAGTAGACATCTGTGTTCTCATCCACTGAAGAGAGGAGTAAAATAAACCGACGACTGAAGGTTCACTACAGGCCTGAGGGCCCAGAAACAACAGGTTTCCTCCACTAGGTGGCAGCGTGTTCCCATGAAACTCCTAAAGACCGTGCTGTATAGAAGCCACCATGTAATTTAACATTTCAAAATGATTTACACTTTTGCCAAAAGTTTTTTTTATTTTTTATTACATCTTAAATGTAATTTTCTTTATGATTTTCATTAAGTCACTGAATGAGCAATGCTGAAGAAGCAGTTTGGAGGATTTATTACAGTGGCTGTTGTACTGTGAAAGTGAAAAAGCATTTCAGCTAATGCAGTTCAGTTTGCATTACGATACATATTCACTTCTACATGGAGGGGAAATGGATGATATGACAGGAAAATCTGGACAGAAAATGGACAAAATGAAAAATAACTTCCAGCAGATCATGATAATGGTATTATGGTACTTTAATATATAACATATAAGGATATGATGTGTATACAGATATACAACATGAGCATACAGTATACACATACATATACACACAGACACATGTGTACAATGTATATGTTTATACTGTATATTGTATATAATATATGAATATGTATATGTATAGTGTGTGTGTGTGTGTGTGTGTGTGTGTGTGTGTGTACGTGCATTTTCCATGCACATTGACACTTTATGACATCAGTCTGAAAAAAATCCAGAACGTTCTGATGATCAGGTTAGAACTAACCACAACGTCTCTTTTTGAAATGAAATGAAACCGAAACCCGAAAAAATCATTTCCACTGGATTTATGCTGATCCAGGATCAGGACCGTCTCCTAAAGCTGATCCAGGACCAGGACCGTCTCCTAAAGCTGATCCAGAACCAGGACCGTCTCCTAAAGCTGATACAGAACCAGGACCGTCTCCTAAAGCTGATCCAGAACCAGGACCGTCTCCTAAAGCTGATCCAGGATCAGGACCAGAACCATCTCCTAAAGCTGATCCAGGACCAGTTCCAGAACCATCTCCTAAAGCTGGTCCAGGATCAGGATCATCTCCTAAAGCTGATCCAGAACCAGGACCATCTTCTTAAACTGATCCAGCTGTGGGATCAGGGCTCCACCAGACCAGAACCTGCTCAGGAACATCAGCAGCAGGTCTGAGTCCATCAGCAGCAGCTCAGTGAGAAGACTTCTGGAGGACAGTCTGGTGTCAAGAAGGACAGCAAAGAAGCCATTTTTCTCCCGGAAACCATCAGGGACAGACTGATGTTCTGCTAGAAGTCCAGGGATTGGACTGCTGAGAACTGGAGGAAAGTAATTTCCTCTGAGGAACCTTCCTTCTGACTGGTTGGAACTTCTGGAAAATAGACTAACAGGAAGCATCCCTGAGACCATTGAGCCTGGAGAATGATCTCACTCAGAGCGTTGTCTCAGAACGGACATGAATAAAGAATGGGACCAAAACATCCTCCCAGAGGAACCCCTCCAACCATCCAGCATGATGGAGCACCAGGCCAGAAGAACTAAGTGGTTCAGGGAACAAAACATGTTGGGTCAAGGTCCAAGAAACCCCACAGGCCTTCATCCCATTGAGAACTTGTGGTTGATCCTCAAGAGGCAGGTGGACAAACAAAGCCCACAGTCTGACAAACTCCAAGCATTGATGATGAAGAATGAGGTCGTTAGTCAGGATCTGGACCAGAAGCTGATTAACAGAATGTCAGGATGAACTGCAGAGGTCTAGAAGAAGAAGGACCACCAAGGCTGGAGATACTTGGATTAACTTCATGTAATTATCAATAAAAATTAATAGAAATTTCTGAAATGTTGTAATTTTACTTCAGTAACATGGAGCCCCCCACCCCCCCAGGATGAAGTCCCACCTTACCTTTGCGGTTCATCCCCATCTGCAGGCACTTGAGCAAACGGCAGTACTGGCAGCGGTTGCGCTGTTTGCGTGACATTTCACAGTTCTTGTCGCGGCTGCAGCGATACACCCGCTTGTTGCAGATGCTGCGCTTGAAAAACCCTTTGCAGCCTTCGCAGGAAATGATGCCATAGTGCAGGCCCGTGGCCCGATCCCCGCAGATAAGGCAAGTACGCTGGTCAGCTGCATCATCTGGACATGGAAGGGAGAAGAAAAACAGATTTACAACCAATTCCACCCACGGCTTGATTTCTGTAGGCTAATCTGCAATTGATCACTTGTTTTAACAAAAATAGATATGGTTATAGTTATCAAATCAATTTACAGTATTTATTTGAATGTTGCTGGCAGTATGTTATTTGATTGTTAGGACTTCAGTATCAGGACAGTTTCTAAGGCTCAGCAGAATGAGTATGTTTAGAAACTTATAATGGGCAAATCATCCAATCACATTTTAGTGTAAAGTGGACAAAGCCCTCCACCTGGAGGAGTTTGAGTGTCCTAATGATCCTAGGAGCTATGTTGTCCAGGGCACCTTTGCCCCTGGTAGGGTCTCCCATGGCAGGTTGACCTTAGGTAAAGGGTGAGACAAAGAGTGGGTCAGAAGACCAGGGTAACATCAGAGTACCAGAGGATCTGGCCTGGAGGGGTACCAGGGTCTTGTCCTGGAGCAAGAACTAGGGTTGAGGCCCCAGGGGTCTGACCTGGTTACATGGGCTCATCCACCTGCAGGAGGAGCATGAAGGGTCTTGTGCATTGTGGATAGGGTATAGGATAGACAAGGATGGAGCTTTGGAGGTCTGATCCCTGGATGAAAAAAATGGAACATCACCTCTCTGGTGGGGAAGGAGCTGGAGCTTGTGGAAGAGGTTGAGCGGTGCCAGCTAGATATAGTCAGGCTCACCTCGACACACAGCGTCCTGGAGAGGGGTTGGACTATCTGTGCTGGAGTTGCTCCAGGTGAGCGGTAGAGGGCTCAGGTGAGCTTTTTGTTAGCCCCAAGACTCTCAGCCTGTATGGTGGGTGTTACCACTGGGGATGAAAGAGTAGCTTCCCTGTAGGGCTGCACAATATATCAAAAATTCATCGTCATGGCGATAATATGACGTGTGATAGGCCCATCACAAAACACGTCAAAAATGACGATACAGTCATAGTTCAAACGTATCGATATACAGTAGTATATAAGTTTAGATTATATATTTTTATAGAACAAAACATTTTTTAGGTGCAAATCAAATATTTTGGTGAATCTCACTTTTTTCCACAAAAAAAATTCTTATTACATAAAATACTTTAGAATTGTACTCAGCATAAAAACATGTCTCATAAAGAAACATAAAACCTGTCAACAGATAGTCTATTATCCATCCATCCATCCATCCATCCATCCATCCATCCATCCATCCATCCATCCATCCATCACAAAGAACACTCAGAGTGTTCTGGCAGCGCACACACACACACACACACACACACACACACACACACACACACACACAAAGTATTTTCATTCTTTCTAAAGGAAAATCTGATTTCACACACGTTACATCATCATTTTTAATAACCTCACAGCTCGTTTTTAATAGATGAATGTTCTGTAGAGAGATTTTTACGCTGTCAGTCCACCGTGAGCTGACTAAACTTATAGAAAAGTTGTTCTCCAGACTCATAAAGATCCTTTCTGTCCTAAGCTTTACACTAAAGTTCACAGTTTTGAATTTTCTGGAGGAACTTTGTGCCACAGCGAGACTTTTCACTGAAGTAAACTTGGTTTCCTCTTTTTTCTCTGTGTGGAGAGGAGAGCTCAGCTGAGCGCTGCGTAACCAGCTGATAACAGGTACTACATGATTCTTTTAAGTACAATGCCTAAAGCTGGGGGTACTGTGTGACTTTTGGGGCGACGTGTAGCTCAGTTGGTAGAGTGGCCGGTCTGGCAACCGGAGGGTCGCTGGTTCAATCCCAGCTCCAGCTGGGTTACATTGTCACTGTGTCCTTGGGCAAGACACTTCACCCACCTTGCCTACTGGTGGTGGTCAGAGGGACTTGGAGAGCGCTGGTGCTGAGGGCAACTGAGACTACAACCCGTGGGTGAATGTGTGAGTGAATGGGTGTTGTGTTGTACAGCACTTTGGGGAGTGTAGGACACTCTAGAAAGCGCTCTATAAATACTAATTTACCATTTTATGGTTGGGCCAAGTTTAAACTTTTTGTGTGTTGTGCATCATGTAGTCTACAGGGGGAAGGTGAAGTGAGTAATGAATCCAACGCTCGCACAAAAAACAAACATGAGAGGATGGAGGGTCTTCAGAGGAATAACAGATGTGGAACTCTAACCCTTCATCATAGTTTAGAACTGAACTATCATTTGAAACATTTGTAAAATGTTGATACATAGAAAATGCTCCACATGTCTGCTTTAACCCAAATGGTTCTCCAGACCTGAAACCTGTTCAATGAAAGTAGAGGTGCAACAGGACCTGGGACAGAGGGCTGAGATGTCTTTGGTATGTTTTATTCAGCAACTTTGATGGACTCAAACGATACGACTGATTTGTTTACATTCTCTCCTTTCACCTGTCTTAGCAGCAGGATCACATGAAGGCTCCAGTGGGATATACCCACTCTCAGCACAGACAGGCATCCTTCCAATGACTTCTGAAGAACATTTCTTAGACATTTAGGGGCTTTGAAACAAACGTGGGAGGTAAAATGACCCCCAGGTTAGATGAAAAAAAAAGGCACCTGTAGGGTGTTTGTGTGTTTATAAGGCTGCCTGTGTGTGTTCTTGATGAATGAATGGTTTTAAAATATGTTCAAATATTCATTAGAACATGGTACAGGCTGGAGGATTTTGTCCACAATCATATTTCAAGCTACTGTAATCAATCCCAGCTCCGGGGCTCATGATCAACTCAGAAACTGTTGATAATTACAAGAAAGTCAGTAACTAACTTCTACAAACATGATTTCATTTATTTCTCCTGCTCTCTCTAGAAACACCTGGAACTGCAGGCTGGATGGTCAAAATAAAAGGAACACGCAGAACACTAGAACAGAACCAAAAAAACTGCTACAAACGCTGAGGAGTCAAAACACGGAGTGAGTATTCAGAAAGACCTACCGTCATTAAGCAAACGTGACTTCTACTGGAGAGAAACACTCAGGAGTTTAGGTTCTGGAAGAGGATGTGTTCAAATCACTTTAATAGTGTTTTGGTTTGTTAGGGGTCCAACTTTTTAAACAAAACCCCCTGAGGGTCACATGCAGGACCTAAACCAGTGGAGTCTAATCTTTTCAGACATTGGGCAAAAATCACCAGGTTTACTGTAAAGTTCTCAGTCACAACCCACCCCAGTGACGACAAAAGGTACAATTCTGTCCTTTCATTTCTGACAGTGAACCCAGAGCGTCAAGCTGCAGCAGGAGGATGTGCAGATGGTGGCTCTGAAGAGCTCAACTGATGATGAATGGAACCGAGGTCTTCTAAAGCCCACACACAGATTATCATTTAAATAGAGAGGGCTCTAATTTGGCCGGGGGCAGCTAGATACTGTACAGAGATAATGAGGCTTCATGGTGAGCCCACCCCCAGTCTCAAACTCATCTCCTCCACACACAGAGGAGGTTCAGAAATATCTCCTCCTCAGGAGGCTTTTGGGAGCTTGGACTGTGACATTTACCCTTTAAATTCCACATCAATAATGAATAAAATTCATCTCAATTAACTATAAAATCCAGTGGCGGTCGGTCAGGGCCAGCAAGGCCTTCTCTGCTGGCCTAAACTTACTCAGAAAAGTGAAAGTATTTTTTCTTTTGCTTAATATTTTTAAGTAAATTTATTCTCACTGGTCTGTTCTCTTTATATCATATTATATCCACTTAGTTGCACCGCTCCCAGTGTTAAATACGAAGGTAGGGTTTTTATCCAATCAAATTTCAGCTAGCTTGTGTTGCTAGGCAGACTTAAATCTGCCACTAGCGGCTCTGGGCCGAAGTGCTTCTCTCTGGGCCTTCTGAATCAACAGAGCAGGCCCCTGTCCACTGTGAGGAACAGTGAGGCCAGTAGCGATAGCCAATCAGCTCTCGAGTCAGCGACTGCCAGTCCTTCTAGCAGGCCTGACGTCGTGTTGACATGAATGACATCCCATCCTGTGATTGGATACGGCATCATTGGGCAAAATCTCTAAACTTAACCGGGAGATTCGTTAGCTACCAACATGTATCGGTGTATTTTTTTAACCCATGATGGCTGAAGGAGGTGATAGGGGTCTTGTTCCGGCAGGACAAACGGTTTATCTGTCGTTTTCTGACGAGGAAATATGAACTTTACCCGTGGATCTCAACTTCAGAGAAACGCTGGAATTATACAGATAGAAATGCTTGTTGCTAGTAACTGATGGGTTTGGCGTTTGGAGCTACTGTGGAGGTGATCCATGTTGGTGAGTGCAAGCATTTTAGTTGTATTTTTATTGTGATTTTGTTGTTTTATTTCATTAGTAATCCTTCACCTGTAGCGTGTCACTGAACTTCCGCAGCACCGCTATATACAGAGGCTGAGCACAATACAACAACGTAACACACCTGGACCGGTTCGGTTTGGTTCTGATCTGCCCAAAATGTGCTTTGACTAGCCAGTAATAAGGGTGATGTAATGTGTATGTGTGATTCTGAATGGATTATTGAGCTGTGGTGTCGTATTGATTGTATTTATTTAGGTTGGACCAGGTCCATGAACCACAGCACCATTTACTGAACACACCAGCAGGTCCATGTTGTTTAAATAGAACTCTGGTCAGACTTTTCTGGTTGCTAACCATCAACCAGACCGACTGGACCGATCGCATCATCATCAGTTCTCGTCTTAGCAGTGTATCAACAGCGTATAGCATTCTTATATGCTGTGTTCTAATGTTAAACTATAGAATAACGGTTAGCACAGAAGAACAGCTCATGTTAGCAGAGGTAGAATGTAAGCTAACCAGTCTGGTTGTTGTGACCTGGGCCACTGACCAGATGGGGAGTATGTGTCAGAAAATGTCTCCCTATTGCTACCAGTTAGTGTGAGACAACCGGTCTGACACCTGAAAACAATAATCATCATAATAAAGATAACAATAGTTGTGGATTCAATCTTTATAATGCTTTCTATCCAAGGACACTCAAAGCGCTGAACAGATTCATTATTCACACTCTGGTGGAGGTGAACTACATCTGACAGAGGAGAGGCAGCCATTTTGATCCATTGGCCCCTTATCACCACCACCAACATTCACACACAAGCAAGGTGGATGCCCAAAGACACAACGACAAAGTGACCCGGTACCTGATTGACCCGTGTGACCGCACACCACACACTAATATCCTAGATTCTTCATCACCACGTGGTCTCTTGTGATTTAAAATCAGCAGACAATTTGAACATCCTCCCATGTGAACTAAAGAAAACCCAAAGACAGTGAGTGGGACCAGCAGAAGGTCTAGAACAGGGATCTGTGACGGGCCTTTGGGTCTTGTACCTGTTTTAGTGGGTCGAGGGCCTTTGGCTCAACTAAAAAATGCCAAGAAAATTTCTGATGACTTCCTGATCAGGTGATCAAAAGAGAAGTTGAATTCTTTGAAATAGCACTTTTTGTTTAATTTATTTTGGATTAAAACTGCTGCGGAGGTCTTTGGAGATTCAATGAGGATTTTAAGGTAAAGCTACATAATCTGAGTTTTTTAAATAATTCTCCTTAGTTGAATTACATTTAATACTTTTACATGAAACCGAGTCTGTTAAAATGTTACTGGAATGTTCTGATGGTTCAGTCTGCCTGATGATTAATGACAGTCAGTGGGGTCATATTTAGAGTCTTTTTGACTTTAATTTCATGTTTGATCTTGAAAACTGTTGATTCTGTTAAAAAGGCTGAGTCTAATGAAGAGTTATGGTTTAAATTAAAATGCAGCTGACTGAAGGAAAAGAGGAATATTTTCCCCTCTAGCGCCACCACCTGGTGGTTGTTATGGTTGATCATTAACCTAGTTTATTTGTTGGGTGTTCTGTAATTTTCTACTGTCTCGGGTTCAAATTACAAACACAACATATAAAATAAATTGAAGAAATTTACAAATATTTTCAGTTTGCGTCACAACTTGATAATGGAGGATGATGAGTCACGTCATGACTCCTCCACGGTTGATTCTGCGCTAACAGAGAGGTAGCGGAGCACAGCCTGGCCTCCTCAGAGGGCCATTTGTCTGCCAGCTGATATCGGCCACCCTGTGTGAAATGCCTGACTTCCTTCACTGGGCTGAGAGCACAATGGCCATTAGCCGGCCTCGCTCAGGCAGATTTGCCAGATCTGTCACCCTCTCTTTCAAGTGCATGGCCACCATATAAACGGGCCAACTCACACCTCAACACACTTGATCCCAGCGTGTCGCCTCCTAAAGCTCCTCCTCCTCCTGCCAGCAGATGACAGTTAAATATTCATGATATTATCATCACCTGGGATGGAACATCTGCAGACCAGCGCACGTTAAACCAAACACTTTCATGACTGAGTCAAACTTAGACTGAAGACCTGAGCTGGCATCAGCTGAACTTTTGTTTTAACCTGATCTATTTTCACAATTTATAGAAGAAAAATAAACTTGTAACACAGCTATATGTAGATGGAGTTTAGATTAGTGGATTAAAGAGGCAGGTTTCCTGGGAGAGGACAGAAACCCCTACGTTAATCAAGAGCTGAAGAAACGCGCACGCTCTCAGACCTGGAGCGATGACATCAGTATGATGATCTTCATTCAACCTAAACTGTGACTGCTCAGAATTGTTCAGTATGTGCTCAGCTGGCTTCATGTCTTCAGGCTTGTTTAAAATCAGAAGGAGTTTCTAGGCGGAAGCTGGAGAAAATGATTAACCTGGAGAAGTGAAAGGATTCCTCGCTCATCTCTAATGGGACACAAATCTAACAAAAACATATTAGAATAAACAGTCATGGCCCTGAAAGTTCTGATGTTTACCTGTTAAAACAGCTGCATTAATGCTGACTCAGCATTCCAACATGGGGATGGGGATGGAGGGGGGGACTGACCCCACCAACATTAAACTTCCAGCAGGTGAGCGCTCATATACTATCAAACATCATCACATTCAATACAGGAGGTTAGTCTCTGGTTCCACCAGATGTTACTAATGATGAAGACAATGGTGTCATCTGCATAAAGGTGAACGTCCCCTGTGTGAGACGGGTGCTGCAGCGCTCACCTGCAGGAGGCTGGGCGACTCCAGGAGATGATGATGTTTACATCACATGCATGACGACCATAATAAACAATGTTTCTGCTCTAACATGGAGCTTTTGGTCTGAGTGAGGAGAGCAGACTACAGTGGAGAAGACCTGAACTTGGTGGGGGGAGGTCACCTGTTCAGGTCAGATTCAGTGTGGCGTTCGCCTCCATCAGTCAGAAACGTCCTGAAGGAAAACTGCAGCTCAGACTCAACTGACTCAGACTCAAAGTGGGTGGAGCCTCTAGGAACAGGAAGTAGTCTCTGACCAGAGCAAAACTCATGGCTAATCGGATCAGGAGAGACACTGCTGCTGATCAGTGACAAATTTAGCTGCTAATTTTCTGGTATTTAAAACAACTCTATGATTACTTTTTATTATATGTGTTTTTATTGTTCTCTATATATCGTGGTTATCATTTTTATTTTATTTTCATGAGATCCCAAATCACAACGCCAAACACAAGTTCAGGGAACTGGAGGTTAAACCGACTAATTTTTTAATCCTCACAATGACAAAGTAAATTCCATGTGAATATTAGGTCTGAATAATTAAAGGTCCCATGTCATGGTTTCCCGTGTTTTCTGACTTATCTATCATGTTGCAATGTTGAGTTCTCACCTTAAACCTGCCAGAAAGAGCAAAAAACGGCGTCCATCTGTCTCCTAGTACAGCTAGTGAGAATTTTCAAGATTACAGACCTCCTCCGCCACTAGGTTTCAAACCGTTTTTTTCACCCCTAGCCTACTATGAGGTCATAGCGATCCGGACTTGCTTATATGGTCTAATTGTCCGCCCACATGCACGTTCACGACACCTGGAGCGAGGAGAACGCCAGTGCTGCTGCCGCCATTGACCATAGACCATGTAGCACAGACACAGAGTTATCCTCTCATGCTTCTCTTTTATTTTAGCGAGTTTTTAGTTTCGTTTCACCTTCACGCGACGGCACTGCCCCCTACTGCAGCAGAAGTGTCAGGCTGCCAAATAAGGAGAAACCCAGCAGAACCGGAAGGCGGCGCATTCTTCTGATCTCTGAGTTGCTCATTAGGAAATAATTACAGCGTATTTTGAGTCATAATGGGTGCAACGCTAATCTAGAGGCATCAAAGATTAAATCTGTTTAATATAAATTGATTTAAATATGGAGCCATGGGCCATTTAAAAATCAATGAATCAATCTGTCAACCTTATTAATGAAACACATTTAAGTCTGGCTTCAACACAAAATGCTTTACAGCACATTTAAAGAGAGGAGATGATGAACAAACCTAACGGCATCAACAAGATCTAAAGGAAAAAACTATCAGAACCAAAGAAGCTGAGGAACCATAGGAACTGAGGAAGCAAAGGAACTGAGGAACCAAAGGAACTGAGGAACCATAGGAACTGAGGAAGCAAAGGAACTGAGGAAGCAAAGGAACTGAGGAACCATAGGAACTGAGGAACCATAGGAACTGAGGTACCATAGGAACTGAGGAATCAAAGGAACTGAGGAATTAAAGGAACTGAGGAACCAAAGGAACTGAGGGACCATAGGAACTGAAGAAGCAAAGGAACTGAGGAACCATAGGAACTGAGGAATCAAAGGAACTGAGGAATTAAAGGAACTGAGGAACCAAAGGAACTGAGGGACCATAGGAACTGAAGAAGCAAAGGAACTGAGGAACCATAGGAACTGAGGAAGCAAAGGAACTGGGGAACCACAGGAACTGATGAAGCAAAGGAACTGAGGAAGCAAAGGAACTGAGGTACCATAGGAACTGAGGAACCATAGGAACTGAGGGACAATATGAACTGAGGACCCAAAGGAACTGAAGGACAATAGGAACTGAGGAACCATAAGAACTGAGGGACAATAGAAACCGAGGAACCATAGGAACTGAGGGACCATAGGAACCGAGGAACCATAGGAACTGAGGGACCAGAGGAACCGAGGAACCAAAGGAACTGAGGGACCATAGGAACTGAGGGACCATAGGAACTGAGGGACCATAGGAACAAAGGGACAATAGGAACTGACGAACCAAAGAAACTGACGAACCAAAGAAACTGATGAACCAAAGGAACTGACGAACCAAAGGAACTGACGAACCAAAGAAATAGAGGAACCAAAGAAACTGATGAACCAAAGGAACTGACGAACCAAAGGAACTGACAAACCAAAGAAATTGAGGAACCAAAGGAACTGACGAACCAAAGGAACTGACGAACCAAAGAAATTGATGAACCAAAGGAACTGATGAACCAAAGGAACTTACGAACCAAAGGAACTGACGAACCAAAGAAATTGATGAACTAAAGGAACTGATGAACCAAAGGAACTGACGAACCAAAGAAATTGAGGAACCAAAGGAACTGATGAACCAAAGGAACTGACGAACCAAAGGAACTGACGAACCAAAGGAACTGACGAACCAAAGAAACTGATGAACCAAAGAAACTGATGAACCAAAGGAACTGATGAACCAAAGAAACTGATGAACCAAAGGAACTGACGAACCAAAGAAACTGATGAACCAAAGGAACTGACGAACCAAAGGAACTGACGAACCAATGGAACTGACGAACCAAAGAAATTGAGGAACCATGGGAACTGAAGAAGGATGTTTCCATGACGTTTCAATGCTGTTTTTATGATGTTGTATTTTGATTGGAGGCATTACTTTTTGTTATAAGACAATCTTGTCATTTCTTAATGTTTTAAACTAGTCTTTGAATGTTCTATCAAACTGAACTTCAATGACCTAATGACAATAAATCCCATCCATTCCAGAACTGAAGGCCTCAACAGATAAAACCATTGGTCTCCGTACAGCTTCCACAAGAATGAAAAAACATTGAGTCCAGTCAGAGCATTCACACCGTCTCCGGTGCAGCTGCGGTACGGATGCAGAGCTCCGTTAACTTTCTGCATCAAGTATATTTTTTCCAGACACAGCTTCCGGCTTTTCATGAAGTTAAACAAAATACATGTGCCAGAAAGGAAGTGAGACGCAAACCGGATAAGTGCATCTGATATATTTTAACATAAAACCTTTAGCTATGTTGCTAAATTTAATGGGATTTGTATATTTAACAGACAAAGAAACAACATAGGACCTAATTAAGCATAACATTAAACTATATAAAAACGAAGTGTGCTTACCCATTGTAGAACAAGCCAAGTGAATAAATAATCCTCAAAAGAAGTACGAGTAGACAAGTGTAGCTTTTGTTTACCAGCTGTTGTTTATACACAGAGTTGTTATCATGTGAACTTTAGTGAACCACCGAGATTTGGTGCTCTCCCACGGTAGCAAAGTACCGGAGACGTTTTGCACACAAACCGCAGTCTGTGTGAATTGCAGTCCGTATGGAAGCCGTACGGAAACCGAACCTCATACCTTCCGGACCCAGTGTGAACTAGGAGTTTGACCTCCCTCTACCCCACATTGAAAACTAGTGCCGCCTGGTGAAAAGTAAAATACAATGTCAGTTTAATTGTCAATTTGTTATATATGTCAGACATACAACCAAATGGAACTTTTGATCCTCACTGACACAATGAGTACCCAACAGGATGGTCTCAGTGGCGCCTCTGTAGAAGGTGTGTCTGATGTGGACTGCGGCTCTCGATCTTTTAGTTTCTAGTTTGCTCTACGACAGGTCTTCAGAGATGTACACACCCAGGAGTCTGGTGCTGGTCACCCTCCTTCACAGCAGCACCACTGATGGTTAGAGGGGCATGCTGGGGGTGCACTCTTCTGAAGTCTACCATGATTTCCTTGGTCTTCTCCACATTCAGATGGGAGATTGCTGTCTTTGCGCCACACGGCCATGTGGCTCACTTCACTCCTGTAGCCAGTCTGATGGCCTACCACAGTCGTGTTATCTGGAGGTTGGAACTGTGTGTTGGTGTGGAGTCATGGGTCAGCAGAGTGAAGACGAGGGGGCTGAGCACACATCATTGGGATGGGGGGGTATGTGTTCAGAGTGATTGTGCAGGAGGTGTTGCTGCAACCTGAACTGTCTTGAGTTTTTATGTCCAAGAAAATCCAACAGCTAGCTGCACAGTGAGGTTCTGAGCTCTAGCTGGTTCAGTTTGTGAATGAATTGTGTTGAATGCTGAGCTGAAGTCTACAAAAAGCATCCTGACATAAGAGTCCTTAGTGTCCAGGAGTGTGAGGTCTGAGTGCAGAGTAGCGAGGATTGCATCGTCGATCAATCAGTTGGACGATACGTAAACTGGAATGGGTCAAGGGGGTTGGGGAGAACAGACTTGATGTGGTGCTGACTGGCTGCTCAAAGCAGTTCATGAGGATGGGAGTGAGTGCAACCGGGCAGTAGTGGTTGAAGCAGGATCAGGGTGACTTCTTAGGGACTGGGATGATAGCGATAGCTTTGAGGCATGTGGGGACAACAGCTTGGCTCAGGGATGTTGAAGATGTCTGTAGAGACATTTGTGAGCTCTACAGGAAAGTCTCTCAGTACCTGGCCTTGATTGGCCCTAATAATGATGGTTCTGGAGACTGTGACATCATTAGTGCACCTCCTCATGTAGGCAGTGATGGTCTCTGTGTACTCCTGGAGGTCTTTGGAGTTCTGTTGTGTAGCTGCCTGTCTGAATATACCCCAGTCAGTGATGAGAGTCCTGGAGTTCTTCTGGAGACTCCACTGGTTCTATGAGTATCTAGCCTGGCAAGCCAGACTATATATGTGGATATACCAGTTTACATTTAGCAACAACTGGGACCAGCTGGTAGATTAAATGCTTACCGTATCCCATCGGCAAAGTGGCCAATACATATTTTTTCAAAATAAAAGACTTAAGTGCCTCTATCTGTTCAAGTCTTAGAGAAAAGCACAAATCTAAATTGTCCAAAGCTGATGACAAAGACATTTCAAACAAACACGGTTCCCAAGCTGCCGCCATGTAGTTTAATTTCAGAGTCAAAGCTCTGCCGTCATCGGCTAATCCCGCCCACCAAACCTTTAGAGTATTGTGATTGGCCCGGTACAGACTGACCGGACCAATCAGTGGACCGCAGAGGTTCCAATCAAACGTAGCTAGACCAAAGTCTGCAGAGCAATACTGATGGTCTAGTTTACTAGGCTAATGAGTATCTGCTTCTTTACTGGTTTGGTGATTTTAACCAGCGGTCTGTATGCTGACATTAGCATAACAGTGGAGTAGTCTGAAGCCTGAAACACACCGGAGATGTCAGTCCTGCGCCACGGATGCGCCATGGTTTTGGTGAGTCTTGTACTCTCACAGGACCCGTTCCTGAAGCAGCACACCATAGAACGCTGCTTGCAAAATTGTGCAATAGTCACAACATCACACAGGAGTTGAAAATAGGAAGTGGGTACGTGAATCTTTGTTTGTACGTGATCAGAGCTGCGGTCGACTCTTTAATTCTACATCTTTCAAAATGGATAAGTAAGCTATTTATTATAACAGTTAAAAGCTATCAGTACTGTAAACAAGTGACAACACATTTACGTGTGCCGTAATAGGAGCCGTTCTGTGTCGTAATGTCTGTCATTTTAAAGTTCTCCACAATGTTGTGACACATGTGTCTCAGCCGCGCCTCGGCTCAGAATTAAAAATCTTGCATACCTTTTGTGCCATGGAGCAGACCAGAGCACCTGGGACGTGACGTGGTGGTCCTCGTGGGACTACTTTATCTGATTACAATGGTTTCTATTCAAAATCACGGCTTGGGCGCTACGCTGATGTTTATGTGGGACCCTGCCTTTATCTTTCCAGTGACCATAGGTCTAAATTGGTGGAAATAATTTCTACCAGTAGTGAGTAAGAACTTGCAGGTGTAGGTTTGTTTTATGAAATATGAGTGAGATTAAAACAAACAAAACATTCACAAGAAAAAAAACACAACACCATTTTGTCGGGCCAGAGACGAGCTGTGCATCTGTACACGCCACCATTAAAAATACATTTTTAGTTCCTTATTATCATCAATCAATGAAAACATTGCAACTAAAATCTTACTGCAATAGCAGAGGATTAGAAACTGTTTTGTGTAGAAGTCTGTTGCAACACAAAAACACGGTTTTATGTAATTTTCATCCTAGAACATAAAACAGAGCACAAAGTAAATAGGAAGGTTAAAGCTGATAAAGATGAGGGTGTGAAACTATCACAAGGTCACGAAGGAGCCACGATAACAAATTCCCCCTGAGGAGATGATAAACAGTCATAAAAACACTGCTTCATCTTGAACTCCACCCTCTTTTCCTTCTTCTCTTATAGTCTGGGTGCCAGAACCCCCGACAGAATGTGGCACACACACAAAGTCACCCCACACCCCTTGGGGCTCATTAAAGCCCACATTGTTTCCCAAGAGGTCAACCTGGGGTTCATTCCAAACACAAACCAGGAGAAGCAAGTCACCCTCTCAACAGTCCCAGTCAGAGACAAAGAGCAGCACACTCCCGCTTCCCTCCGCTGGTACATCAGATCCAATAAGAGATCAGAATCAGATTTCTGCCACAGCTTTGTAACCTTCAGAGTCGGGTTGGATCGGATCTTCCTGTTACACACACCATGAGGACACACATGCTCGTGCAGAGGAACTCACAGAGCAGGACCGGCCACTGAAGAGATTTTAGTCTCTGCCTTTCCATCACAATCAGCTGAGACAGGGAGCGGGGGTTGTTGCAGGAATCCGCTGTACTTTTCCGCTGCGAACACCCCCCTCCCTATTTCCTCCTGTCCCAGAGTCCCTTTAGTTCTCCTCATATCTCCCCTTAAACTTATCTGCCCCACCTGGGGGTTAAAGGAGGAGAACTCAGATCTCACCCAGGACTGATCGACTGGTATGTACATGAAGACACATTCACAAGGGCTGAAGGCATGTGAAGGCCCCGTGGGACTGAGATCCAGCATTCCCAGCAGCCCACACTGTGATGCTAATCTTATAAGTTTCAGACTCCACAAGACAAAGGTGACCTGTTGACTCCGCTGTTTTTAGAAGATCCACCTGGTCCAGAGCCTCCGTTCTATTAGTTATTTATCTATAATAAGGACCACATTATCACTGAACTACATTTGAATTTGTGTAGAGTGACTTCTCAGAGTCTAAAGCCTGATTTATACTTCTCCGTCTGCGTTGTTACGGAGACACGCAACGCCATTATCCATCAACGCAAGGGCTCTCCGACAGGCCCGCAAGGACGGACGAAGTCGTGGTCACTTTTCTAACTATCCGTCGAACGAAACGGAGAGCGCACGTCTCTGATTGGTTGGCCCAACAACCCGTGATCATATCTGGCTTCATGCCGCTATCAACAGAGAAGTAGAAGTAGAATTTTACGGAAGCAGATATGGATCAGCTCGAGAAACGTCTGGCAGACAAAGTACGAACATTTATATAATCCATCAGTGTCCCTAAAGGGTTAAACAAGAGCTACATATTTGCTCGTCGTCTGCCTTGTACTCACTGAACGGACGGACATTCAACAGACGCCGCTGTCTCCTCACTCCTGTTTAATTCTTTTTAACAACATTGTTTGTTCCTCGAGATCAATCTGTTCAAACTCAATCAAAATTCGCTCTCTGTCGGCCATTAATGAGCTGAAATAAACAAACTTTGGTCGACCGAAGACATTACTGCAGAAAAGTTATGCGCCCTCTGCTGTCCTGGTGGAGAACTGCTTCACAACACTGATGGAGAAGTTACAATCAAAAGGGTCTCCGTCAATACGTGTGCGTGTGAGCGCAAACGTGCTGTTGGAGAAGTATAAACCAGCCTTTAAGGAACATTTCATGACAGTATGAGAGACTAATGTAAGAACACAATCAGATAATGTAATCAAAGCACTACAGAACCTGTTAGTCAGACTCTACAATTTGTCATTAGATTTTCTTTTTAGGTAATGGTGTTTATCCTGCTGCAGCAGAACAAACAGTAGCATAATCGTTCATTTGAACCTGCAGCAGTGATTCAACTAGTCATGCGCATTTCTCCAGTCAGAAGACTACTTCCTATTTCTAGAGACTCCACCAACTCAGCATAATGTCACAAGAGGGTGTGGTCCATAATGTAGATAGATAACTGATGGAACATCACTTCAGAAAGACTTAAACATCACGTTAAAGAATGTTTGTTAAAGAAAAAAATGAATATAAAGAGCTGATAGTGTTCAATCTGAAATGACTCAGGATGGTAACAAAATCCATGATCAGGACAAATATTACTAACAAACATATATCAGTAACCAATTACAACTTCTTAGCAACTAACCAGGTGACTTCATTAGAACAGCTGGTTTAAACCAGGTGACTTCATTAGAACAGCTGGTTTAAACCAGGTGACTTCATTAAAACAGCTGGTTTAAACCAGGTGACTTCATTAGAACAGCTGGTTTCAACCAGGTGACTTCATTAGAACAGCCGGTTTAAACCAGGTGACTTCACTAGAACAGCTTGTTTAAACCAGGTGACTTCATTAGAACAGCTGGGTTCAACCAGGTGACTTCATTAGAACAGCTGGTTTCAACCAGGTGACTTCACTAGAACAGCTGATTTAAACCAGGTGACTTCATTAGAACAGCTGGTTTAAACCAGGTGACTTCATTAGAACAGCTGGTTTAAACCAGGTGACTTCATTAGAACAGTTGGTTTAAACCAAGTGACTTCATTAGAACAGCTGGTTTAAACCAGGTGACTTCATTAGAACAGTTGGTTTAAACCAGGTGACTTCATTAGAACAGTTGGTTTAAACCAGGTGACTTCATTAGAACAGTTGGTTTAAACCAGATGACTTCATTAGAACAGCTGGTTTAAACCAGATGACTTCATTAGAACAGCTGGTTTAAACCAGGTGACTTCATTAGAACAGCTGGTTTAAACCAGATGACTTCATTAGAACAGCTGGTTTAAACCACGTGACTTCACTAGAACAGCCGGTTTAAACCAGGTGACTTCATTAGAACAGCCGGTTTAAACCAGGTGACTTCATTAGAACAGCCGGTTTAAAACAGGTGACTTCACTAGAACAGCCGGTTTAAACCAGGTGACTTCATTAGAACAGCTGGTTTCAACCAGGTGACTTCATTAGAACAGCTGGTTTAAACCAGATGACTTCATTAGAACAGCTGGTTTAAACCAGGTGACTTCATTAGAACAGCTGGTTTAAACCAGGTGACTTCATTAGAACAGTTGGTTTAAACCAGGTGACTTCATTAGAACAGCTGGTTTAAACCAGGTGACTTCATTAGAACAGCTGGTTTAAACCAGGTGACTTCATTAGAACAGCTGGTTTAAACCAGGTGACTTCACTAGAACAGCTGGTTTAAACCAGGTGACTTCATTAGAACAGCCGGTTTAAACCAGGTGACTTCACTAGAACAGCTGGTTTCAACCAGGTGACTTCACTAGAACAGCTGGTTTAAACCAGGTGACTTCATTAGAACAGCCGGTTTAAACCAGGTGACTTCACTAGAACAGCTGGTTTCAACCAGGTGACTTCATTAGAACAGCTGGTATAAACCAGGTGACTTCACTAGAACAGCTGGTTTCAACCAGGTGACTTCATTAGAACAGCTGGTATAAACCAGGTGACTTCATTAGAACAGTTGGTTTAAACCAGGTGACTTCATTAGAACAGTTGGTTTAAACCAGGTGACTTCATTAGAACAGCTGGTTTAAACCAGGTGACTTCATTAGAACAGCTGGTTTAAACCAGGTGACTTCACTAGAACAGGTGGTTTAAACCAGGTGACTTCATTAGAACAGCTGGTTTAAACCAGGTGACTTCATTAGAACAGCTGGTTTAAACCAGGTGACTTCATTAGAACAGCTGGTTTAAACCAGGTGACTTCACTAGAACAGCTGGTTTAAACCAGGTGACTTCATTAGAACAGCTGGTTTAAACCAGGTGACTTCANCCGACAGGCCCGCAAGGACGGACGAAGTCGTGGTCACTTTTCTAACTATCCGTCGAACGAAACGGAGAGCGCACGTCTCTGATTGGTTGGCCCAACAACCCGTGATCATATCTGGCTTCATGCCGCTATCAACAGAG
Source organism: Callopanchax toddi (assembly GCA_006937965.1). Taxonomy (NCBI): domain Eukaryota; kingdom Metazoa; phylum Chordata; class Actinopteri; order Cyprinodontiformes; family Nothobranchiidae; genus Callopanchax; species Callopanchax toddi. The sequence goes on along the minus strand of SSNR01000067.1, from coordinate 538,379 downwards.
AAGTAGAAGTAGAATTTTACGGAAGCAGATATGGATCAGCTCGAGAAACGTCTGGCAGACAAAGTACGAACATTTATATAATCCATCAGTGTCCCTAAAGGGTTAAACAAGAGCTACATATTTGCTCGTCGTCTGCCTTGTACTCACTGAACGGACGGACATTCAACAGACGCCGCTGTCTCCTCACTCCTGTTTAATTCTTTTTAACAACATTGTTTGTTCCTCGAGATCAATCTGTTCAAACTCAATCAAAATTCGCTCTCTGTCGGCCATTAATGAGCTGAAATAAACAAACTTTGGTCGACCGAAGACATTACTGCAGAAAAGTTATGCGCCCTCTGCTGTCCTGGTGGAGAACTGCTTCACAACACTGATGGAGAAGTTACAATCAAAAGGGTCTCCGTCAATACGTGTGCGTGTGAGCGCAAACGTGCTGTTGGAGAAGTATAAACCAGCCTTTAAGGAACATTTCATGACAGTATGAGAGACTAATGTAAGAACACAATCAGATAATGTAATCAAAGCACTACAGAACCTGTTAGTCAGACTCTACAATTTGTCATTAGATTTTCTTTTTAGGTAATGGTGTTTATCCTGCTGCAGCAGAACAAACAGTAGCATAATCGTTCATTTGAACCTGCAGCAGTGATTCAACTAGTCATGCGCATTTCTCCAGTCAGAAGACTACTTCCTATTTCTAGAGACTCCACCAACTCAGCATAATGTCACAAGAGGGTGTGGTCCATAATGTAGATAGATAACTGATGGAACATCACTTCAGAAAGACTTAAACATCACGTTAAAGAATGTTTGTTAAAGAAAAAAATGAATATAAAGAGCTGATAGTGTTCAATCTGAAATGACTCAGGATGGTAACAAAATCCATGATCAGGACAAATATTACTAACAAACATATATCAGTAACCAATTACAACTTCTTAGCAACTAACCAGGTGACTTCATTAGAACAGCTGGTTTAAACCAGGTGACTTCATTAGAACAGTTGGTTTAAACCAGGTGACTTCATTAGAACAGCTGGTTTAAACCAGGTGACTTCATTAGAACAGCTGGTTTAAACCAGGTGACTTCACTAGAACAGCTGGTTTAAACCAGGTGACTTCATTAGAACAGCTGGTTTAAACCAGGTGACTTCATTAGAACAGCTGGTTTAAACCAGGTGACTTCATTAGAACAGCTGGTTTAAACCAGGTGACTTCACTAGAACAGCTGATTTAAACCAGGTGACTTCACTAGAACAGCTGGTTTAAACCAGGTGACTTCATTAGAACAGCTGGTTTAAACCAGGTGACTTCA
>SSNR01000067.1:500008-535637 GCA_006937965.1 Callopanchax toddi | reverse complement strand
TAGAACAGCTGGTTTAAACCAGGTGACTTCATTAGAACAGCTGGTTTAAACCAGGTGACTTCATTAGAACAGCTGGTTTCAACCAGGTGACTTCATTAGAACAGCTGGTTTCAACCAGGTGACTTCATTAGAACAGCTGGTTTAAACCAGGTGACTTCATTAGAACAGCTGGTTTAAACCAGGTGACTTCATTAGAACAGCTGGTTTAAACCAGGTGACTTCATTAGAACAGCTGGTTTAAACCAGGTGACTTCATTAGAACAGCTGGTTTAAACCAGGTGACTTCACTAGAACAGCTGGTTTAAACCAGGTGACTTCATTAGAACAGCTGGTTTAAACCAGGTGACTTCATTAGAACAGCTGGTTTAAACCAGGTGACTTCACTAGAACAGCTGGTTTAAACCAGGTGACTTCACTAGAACAGCTGGTTTAAACCAGGTGACTTCACTAGAACAGCTGGTTTAAACCAGGTGTTTCTTGGGGACAACTTATCAACAACCAAAGCAGTTTGTTTTAGACGTTCTATTTAAAGAGTCAGGAGTCGTTCTGTAACCAGCCTAATGGACTCTCCTGCCTTCAGACTGATTTAGTAGTCAAGAAATATTTCCACAACAATTACAGAAAGACTAGGGTTATTAAAAGAGATCAGATTATAAGGTTACAATAAAAGATCAGATGAGCCACTTTGACTTCCTATTTCAAACAGAGGCTGCATTCTCAGTTCACTGATAGAAGTTGATTCACGCTGAACAGAAATGATGGACGCCATCAATGTTGGCGACGTCAAGGAGACACTATCCATCAGCTACTGTCGTCCAGCCTTTGGTGGTGGAGGTGTTACAGTGAGGACAGGTGTCTCTAGTGAATACAGACCTGTCCTACACTTTGTGAATGTCTCTGAGACAAGTCCATACTACCTAGATGACATCATTAATCCAGTCATTGATCCTATGCATGAACAACACAGACCATTTTATCTTCATGACCACAATGCTCCAGGTCATCCAGGTTCATCATTAGGGAACAGCTGCTGGAGACTGGGGGACCTCAGAGGGAGAGACCTGGACTTTCTCCAGACCTGAATCCATAGAAAACCTATGAGATCAGCTGAGTCTCCATGTAGAGGCTGTTAACTCTGAACCCCAGAACCTGAATGACCTGAGGGTCATCCTTCAAGTTGAGTGTGATGTTATGTTCCAGCAGACAATCAGTACACTTGTGGACAGAATGAGACGTCATCAGACTGGAACTGATGCTCAAGGTCACATGACCAGTTATTGAGACAATGATGAAGAAATCACCATTACATGCTTTAACTTAAACATCCTACTTTCACAATGTATTATTACTGTAGAGCAGGGGTGCCCAATACGTCTATCGCGATACACTGGTCGATTGCGGAGGCACTGCTGGTAGATTAGAGGAGAGTTACACACACTCACACACACAGCTATGCAACATTAGCTGCACCAACCGTTGTGTCTGAAGTCGTTTCACAGAAACCAGGGAGCCGTCTGAACTAGGGTTGGGCGATGTGGAACTTTTTCCCATTCGTCCATCGTCAGTCCAAAAATCGACGATGGGCGATTTATTTGCGCAGGTGACTGTTGACATATTTGTGGGCGGCGCAATGTAAGCACGCACGGATGGATTTATCAAATTAAAACTCAAAAGTCCAAAAATTGAGGAATTAGTTGCCAAAAAACACAACGTCACCTATTTGGGGTTTCTTTGGCTTTAAACAGACGTATAGTGGCAGCAAAGAGCTCCAACATCTAGTGTTCACCCACCTGAGTGTGCTAACTAAGCTAACACAGTTAGCAGTTAGCAGCAGCAGCTGCTCTGTCACCAAATCGCTCAAAAAGACTTTAAACTGCAGCGGAGATTTATTTTAAGGAAGTGACGTTCACAGAAGGGGCTTTTTATTCAGATTTCAGTTTTATTTTGTATTTGTTGTTTGTTTCATACTTAGCTGAAGACAGATGAACTCCAGACCGGTGTTACACTTGCTAAATATTTCTAGCACCGGTAGCGACCCGTAAACACGGTTTAACTGGAAAAGAATCCAGTCTCTGATCGTTTCCCTCCCCACCACCGTGGTTATTATAGATAAATTTATTTTCTGAACACAAGCTGGTGCTGTTCTGTCTGTCTGTCACGGAGTGAGTAAATAAATCACCGCTGCTCTCGGAAGAGAAGGAAACAGACTTTGCTTGCAGCTGGGAGGAGTTTGTGTGCAACATTTAAAAAGAGCATTATTTATCATTTTTACATGGGCTTTGACTTCAACCAAACATTGTTAATAATTAAGAAATACATTTATAGGGGGACAAATAAGTCATTCTGGAGAAACGGGCGACGATGGGCTCAGCCAATCGCCTATGGTTGATAGATTCATCTGATCGCCCAACCCTAGTCTGAACCATTCGTGTGTATGTGGTGCACGACAGCAGACAGGCAGGTTACACACAGTGCACATAGTTTTTATTGGAATAAATGTCTCAGCTTCTCTCTCTACTGACCTGTACAGTTGTCCATGTTTCATTTTAAATGTATATCTGACCCTAAAACAGCTCCTTAATGCGTGAATCTTGTGTGTTTTAGTTCGTTTTCTGTCTTTTTGCTGCCGTGCGTTGAACATTTACCAGCTGATGGATTAATAAATATAATATTATACCTTATTCTATTCTACCCTTCTGTTCTGTCACTGCGCTGAATCTCTGCTTGACCAAACGACCGATTGACCTCTCAGATAAATGTGGTGGCAGTTGCTGCACAGGCGCTGCTGCTGAATGAGTCTCATGTCTTTGATTCCATCATGTTTCTGCTCCTCGTTGGTAAATGTGATGTTTCTCCAACAACCTGATGAATACAAGCTGCATTGAAGCTGCAGCTGGAAAACCAGGGCTAGGTTCTGGACATGTGTTTGGTTGTCTGGCTAACCGGTGATGGGTGCAGTTTGTGCCCTGCTCCTCTGCAGTGGGTTCAATTCCTGCAGCTTCAGCCCAACGAGCCACATCTCCAGCCTGACCTCGAATTCTTGCACCTTGATAGAACACTTTAACTTCATACTAACACAGTATAGACAGTAGACCAAAATGTTTGTCTGTAAACTGACTTTTTTTTGCACATCTTACCAATCAGGACACAATTTTTAAAGCCTGAAATGAGTTGATTCACATCAGTCAGGTAAATATCACAAGAGATTTATCAAAAGAGGACCAAGGATGCACTAAAGGACACTTCCTTTACAAAAACATCAACGTTTAGTGACTTCAGTTTTTAATCCTCAAACTGATCTAAGCTGAAAATTAAACTACTGTTGAGTTTGTGTGTGTGTGTGTGTGTGTGTGTGTGTGTGTGTGTGTGTGTGTGTGTGTGTGTGTGTGTGTGTGTGTGTGTGTGTGTGTGTGTGTGTTAAAGACAGACAAAAAGACTGTAAACTGCTGAAGATCAGAGGTATTTGTTGTCAGATGATCACCTAAAGTTAACGCTGATGGAAACAACCATGCAGATGAAACCTACATTAGAAGTGCATCAGATAGTTCAGTCATGTGACTGTGTGTGCATGTGTGTGTGTGCATGTGTGTGCGTGTGTGTGTGTGTGTGCTGGGGGAAGGGTGCAGTTGAATCAACACACCCTTGAAAGACAAAGATCTCCAACATGATGGACCTGCTGGTTTGGTGTGACACAGCGGAGGATGGATTTGTTTCAGTGAAATCAGAGGAAAAGCAGCGAGCTCGGCAGGAATGAGCCTCCTCTGTCACCGGCTATTTATAGAGGAGCACTACAGAGTCACAGGAGTCCCTGACCTCCCCCACTGCTGCTATTGATCTTCACACATTGATCTGTCCCCCCAATCTGCATCCACATAAACAACCTCTCAGGCAGCCTGGCTTCGCTCCTCACACTAGAGCTGAAGGAGCAGCAGCAACAAGGCATGGATTCTTTCATCTGGAGCACAAACAAACAGGCTGCAGGCTGAGGGATTAACAGGAGAGGAGGGGGAGGGGATGAATACAGTAACACGGTTCCTCCTCAAGGAAAACACATCAGCTAAAGGACAAATGACAACAAGCCACTTCAAACCTGGTTTGATTAAATGATCAGGAGATAAAACATTAACCAACACTTCCTTCACCAAGTGGGCTAAACCTGAGAGTGAGGAGGGATCGCATTCCAAACTCCTGCATTACAAGGGAGGGGGAGAGAGGGAGGGAGAGAGGGAGGGGCAGCTTGGTGAAAACTGCCAAACAAGTCGTCTGTTCTTATAATATTCTGACTCAGTCAAACATGGATTAGAGGAAAAGAGCTGAAATGAACAAGATCAAATAAGCAAAAAGACATCAGATAGAGCCGTTTAACCTCGAGGTGGTTTATCCACACAGCACCTGATGGGACAGCTGCTCATTAGCATACTCTGATAATTATTAACTCGTATCATTACTAACAGCCACAACCAGCTGGAGAACATGTGTCTCTGGGTTTATCCATTAAAGGCTGACCAGTCCTCCACAATCCCACAAAAAGAAAAAAAAAAAACAACTAAAGCTCAAACTAAAAAACATCCACATAGGTGCCCCCCCACCCCCACCCCCACTCAGACCCATTCTGTTGAGCAGAAAGCCTTTTACCTTCCCATGTATCCATCTCATGCTTCTCCCAGTCTGCCTGGACCCCATTCAAGCAGAAAAGCAGCTGAAGAAGAACACGATCCTCATGTTTCCCAAGTCTTCCTCTGCTCTCTCTCTCCCAGGAACCTCTTTCTACGACAGCCTGGCTCTCTCTGGCCGCAGCCGGAGCCAAGCAGCACCACTGGTCACTTTATGGCCTGGTCACATGACCCGGAGAGTTCAAGCCCCTGAGGTCACCACTTGGCTCGAGGTCCAATGACAGCTAGGGTTATCTGAGTGGAACTGATAGTCCTATTTTCTCTGGCGTTCAACAATAACCCCCACCTCCCCCGACCCCTCACTCAAATTAGCCCCCCCCCACCACCACCACCCCCGCTACACTGTTGGCCCTTCTGAGGAGGACCAAAGTGCATGCCCAGGCGTAAACACAGGCCCGAGCTGACAAAACACACACACATTAGCTAATGGAGACACTTAGCTGGTTTCATATCAAACTGAACACGAGACGGGCGAGAAGCCCCCATACTGGTTCACAGGTCCTCATACCCATCACAGTACTTTTCTCCTCATGTTTAAATAGTTTACTACTGTGTTGCGTCAGCCCAGTCCAGCTGCTGGAATTCACTGGGTTCCGTTTGTAGAGGTTGAACTCCCTGTGGATTATTGTCACACCATCAAACCACTTCTGACCACCTGGTGCAGTATCAGGATTAGTACCTTCGTCAACAACCTGCCATATCAGGCCTATACATGTCTGCTGCCCCCTGGTGGAGAATCATATAAAAGCTTAGAACACTAAAGAGAGATTATTACATTATTTAAATTATCCAACTTCCCCTGGGATAAATAAAGTATTTTAATTGACTGATTGATTAAATAGGTGTTATATTGACTTAATCCAATAAATTATTTCGTTTTTAAAACTGTTGATTTAGAGAATAACAATATAATAGGATGGTAACAGAATATGGTTCAGTTCCACTCCAAGAACCAGAGTAAGAAAATATTTATCAATTTATTAAAATCTGATCAAAGGGATGAAGTCACCAATGTTCACTTACACAAGAAATGATGTTTTAGTGCTTTAGCTTCACGTTACAGTGTTATTCACTTTCACTTTCTGTGGCTGATCGTCTGGAACATTTACTCTGAGTAGCTTTAACCACTGAGTAGCCGTCAACTTACACCAGGGATTCCCGAAGTGTGGTGCCTAGCTTTCGCTAGGGGGTGCGCGAGATGAAAAATGTAATGTAATAATTACACAATTACAGAGTTTTTCCCACACACAATAAATAAACATTTCCTATCCTTATTGTGTGGAGCTGTGGGACAGTATTTGGATAAACTCTGAGTCTTTTTTCTGCCAATCATGTGAACTCCTCCAAGTATTTTATTTTGAAGGGGATAAACTCTGCTTATTTCACAAAAAATGCGGCGCTACGTTCAACCGCTGATGAGCTAATGGCTAGGCTAGCGAGTTTTAAGCCCTAATAAGTGACTTTATTCATTAAACAGTGACACGTCTTTGTTATCATTATGGCCAAACGTTTATAATACATGGTCACCTCATTATAGTTTTTCCGGTGGGCAAAGTAGAGGAATAGGAGTTCATGGAGCTGGGTTTTAATTTTGGCATAATTTAGAATTACATACATATTGTTATATATTGAGAAATAAACATTTTTAATATAAAAAGTAATTTTATTAATTATTAAACACTCAAAATAATCTAAAATTGGTACTGTTAAGTACCGGTATTGATTCCTAGGTACTGGAAATGTGTTCAAACGTGAAAGGTACCCATTCCTTGGAGGATTTGGGGTGCATCAACATGGTTGGGACATAGAAGGGGGTGCGCAGCAAAAAAAAATTGGGAACCCCTGACTGACTAGCTGTTCGCTCAGACTAGCTGTTAGCTCTGAGTAGCCATTAGTTCTCATTACCTGTTAGCTCTTACTAGCCAATAGTCCAGATTAGCAGTTAGCTTTGAGTAGCCATTATTTCAAAATAGCAAATAGATTCAAAACAAAGTCCTTCAAAAGTGAACCAGGACCAGGGTGGCCATACGTCCAGCTTTAGGACGGACGGACAGGCCAGTTTTCAGAAGGAGTGTCCACCATCCGGCGTGCCCTTGAGACAGACGGCCATTTGTCCAGCTTTTGGCAGAATTATTTTCTTCATATGGTCCAGAGTGCGAGTTGTGAAAAAAAAGAGTTTTTCCAAAAAGGAGTCTTTTTTAAAAGTGATAATATGCAGTTTTGCTTGTTTTGGGCGCCCTCTGGGGTCCGTTTTAAATCACTGCCATTAAAAAGTTAGCAAATTGTTTCAGCTTATAAACGCTTAAATCTACCTGTTGAAATGTCTCCTCAGCCTTCATAGCTTTCTACAGGAGCGGTTATTTACTCCTTCAAAGAAATCAGCTGTGTTCAAGCAGGGAGAGATTGGAAAAAAGGCAGGAATCATGAGATAAAAACACTCCAGCTCTAGCATAACAGCTAGCCACTTTGGGTTAGCCTAACCCTCGTGAGACACGTGACTTCGTGGGTACCGTGACGGCGACGGAGATTTTGCAATCGTGGTATGCCGGATCTAATCACCAGATGGGGCTAAGTGACTTTTCATTAACTCTGTAAAGGGTCATATTAGCACATACTGGCTCAAGGAGAAGATTTAAAAATATGAAAAAGTTGCAAATGATGCCTTTAACAGTGTGTGAGGTCTGGTTTAGTGTGTGTGAGCTACAGCTGCAGCTGTAACAACTCAGAGCTGCACCCATGCCTCCTCCTCCTGGACCGGACTGAACTCGCGCTGCAGATGAAACCCGAACCAAGAAACAGGTCGACCAGAAACCGGAGTGTTACTCTGGAGGGTCCAGGATGGAGAAGCACAGAATAGGACTGAAAGAGGAGATAAATCCCTACAAATAATCCCACCTGTGGTCTCTGGAAAAGTTAATGCGCCTAAATAAAGTAAGTGCATAGTTAACTTACTGTGCAGAAATCTGGTGATCAACATTTAAAACTTTGTTGTTTATTTTACAAAAAGAGCATTGAAGATCATCAGTAACAGATCCCTCTAACCTGTTATTTATCAAATATAAAATACTGATAGTTCATGTTTTAGTTTATTTGAAAAAATTATATTAGAATAGAATAGAAAAGCCCTTTATTGTCCCTCAGTGGGGAAATTTAGGTGCATCAGCAGCAAGTTACAGGCAAGTAAAAAAGAAACAGATTCACACAAGACTAAAATAAACAAAAAATGTTATGATATGAAGACTAGTAAAATAGTGTACAATCATCAAAGTCAGTATTCAGTATTAGACTGAATAGTTATTGTTATGAGATATGCAAATTTATTTGTGCATTGAAATATTGTGCAAATACACCAGGATGTAAACACTTATGCAGTTTGTTGGGAAGAGTAATGGTTATAGAGTCTAACAGCTGCTGGGAGGAAGGACCTACGATAACGCTCCTTCCTGCATCAGGATCAGCAGCCTGTCAATAAAGGAGCTCTCCAGTTCTCCAACAGCATCATGCATGGGACAGGAGATGTTGTCCAACACTGATGTTATTTTGGCCAATGTACAAAGCTAGTGCCTTACCAACTAATATTTAGAAAATGTTTGAAGAAAGAGTTAGTAGTTATAATTTGAAAGCAACTGAAGTTTGTAAAAGCCTAAATTTTGAACCCAAAAGAAGGAATTGAACATTTCTGTAAATGGGGTAAAATTATGGAACAGCCTTCACAAGGAAATAAAAAATTTATATATTTAAAGATGTATCAAACTGAGGGTATTAAGGAATTGTAAAAATATGAATTTAGACTGTGTCTGTGACTAAGTTGAAAGTTAAAACAGGAATATGGTGGAAACTAATATTGAGTCATTTTGTTTTTTAAAAAGGGGCAGAAAATACTGTATTTTTTAAAGTCTTCTCTCTGCTCCTTTTCATTCATCTTTATTTAGTGTTGACTTGTAAATTCTATTTTTCTTTTGTTTTTGTTTATTGAATGAAGAAAATAAATACATTTTTTTAAAATTGATACAAAAAATAACAAAGTCTACATGCATCCATAAGGTGTTTTTGTGACAGATAGTTGGATGAAGTGTCAAATAAATATCAGAAATTTAATTGATTAGAAGCATCAAAGGTAATTAGATTAACCATGTTGACGAGGTTGATGCAGGCAGACCAACCAACTCTAACAAAAACTGTTGGAAGCAGCCTGGAAAGGACAAAAATCTAAAGTAAGTAAAGTTTATTTAATGGGTTTGATATATAGTGTTTGTCTTTGGTCATCCCCGAAAAATGTCCTCCTTTTTGGTGTTGTGGAAATGGAAACCCTAACCAGGACCTGTTTCTGTGTTCAACATAAGCAGCAGCTGTTCAAAGTAAAATATGTCAGTAAAATAAAAGTTGATGTTATGTTATTATGACTGTTAGGTCTTTTATTGATTTTCTGATAGTTTACCAGCCTTCTGACCTTCATTCATTACTCAGAGCTGTGATGTCACACTGTCTGTTTATGTGAGAAATATGAGCCGCATGCAGTAAAATGGGACTTTAGTCAAAGAAAACAATCAGGTTCATAAACTGCTTGTAACACCTTTCATCAGCATGTAGTGTGATGAGCTAGAACTATGTTCAGCAATTCACAATGATGTAAAAAGGCTGATGCTTCTCAGATGACTTCTGAAAAATGAAACCATGAATATCTCAGTTCCAGGTACGCCTATGTCTTATGAGTGTTTTGTTGCTGCCTTACGTTCCTGGGTGGAGTAAATGTGCACGTCACAGGTTCCAACACACACCTAGCAACAGCGGTTTGACCAGTTACCACCGGTCAGAGCCGGTCGAGCTGAAAACTGGTCATCAACAGGTTACTCTACAAGGGGATCGCCCTGAGGGATCTACTTTCTGTTCCTTCTCCTTCAAAGAACTTTATTACAACATTAAAAAATACGTTAACTTTAAATGCAAATCAAATAAAGAAAAAAAAGATAATCTTTTTCTTGTAACATTTTGAAGCTGCTCAAAGCTGTCATTGTTTTCTGTGAGTAATAGATTACAAATGTATGTATAAAAATGTTCAATGAGGAGTCCAACAACAGCTTCTGTCCCCAAAGGGACGCTGGTCCACGAGCATCAGTGCCTGACTAATGGAGAATTGGAGGTTCAGGTCTCCACTTAACCTACAGAAAAACATTCAATCTCTCCCAGCAGCCACACCAAATCATGTTGAAAAAGTACAACTAGAATAAATAAAGTAGCCTGGCAAGCCAGACTATACAGTGAGTGCAGAATTATTAGGCAAATGAGTATTTTGACCACATCATCCTCTTTATGCATGTTGTCTTACTCCAAGCTGTATAGGCTCAAAGCCTACTACCAATGAAGCATATCAGGTGATGTGCATCTCTGTAATGAGAAGGGGTGTGGTCTAATGACATCAACACCCTATATCAGGTGTGCATAATTATCAGGCAACTTAACAAAAACACATATATACCCATTTCAATTATTTATTTTTACCAGTGAAACCAATGTAACATCTCCACATTCAGAAATATACATTTCTGACATTCAAAAACAAAACAAAAACAAATCAGTGACCAATATAGCCACCTTTCTTTGCAAGGACACTCAAAAGCCTGCCATCCATGGATTCTGTCAGTGTTTTGATCTGTTCACCATCAACATTGCGTGCAGCAGCAACCACAGCCTCCCAGACACTGTTCAGAGAGGTGTACTGTTTTCCCTCTTTGGAAATCTCACATTTGATGATGGACCACAGGTTCTCAATGGGGTTCAGATCAGGTGAACAAGGAGGCCACGTCATTAGTTTTCCTTCTTTTGTGTGATGGAGCATTGTCCTGCATGAAAATCATGTTTTTCTTGAAGGATGCAGACTTCTTCCTGTACCACTGCTTGAAGAAGGTGTCTTCCAGAAACTGGCAGTAGGACTGGGAGTTGAGCTTGACTCCATCCTCAACCCGAAAAGGCCCCACAAGCTCATCTTTGATGATACCAGCCCAAACGAGTACTCCACCTCCACCTTGCTGGCGTCTGAGTCGGACTGGAGCTCTCTGCCCTTTACCAATCCAGCCACGGGCCCATCCATCTGGCCCATCAAGACTCACTCTCATTTCATCAGTCCATAAAACCTTAGAAAAATCAGTCTGGAGATATTTCTTGGCCCAGTCCTGACGTTTCAGCTTGTGTGTCTTGTTCAGTGGTGGTCGTCTTTCAGCCTTTCTTACCTTGGCCATGTCTCTGAGTATTGCACACCTTGTGCTTTTGGGCACTCCAGTGATGTTGCAGCTCTGAAATATGGCCAAACTGGTGGCAAGTGGCATCTTGGCAGCTGCACGCTTGACTCTTCTCAGTTCATGGGCAGTTATTTTGCGCCTTGGTTTTTCCACACGCTTCTTGCGACCCTGTTGACTATTTTGAATGAAACGCTTGATTGTTCGATGATCACGCTTCAGAAGCTTTGCAATTTTAAGTGTACTGCATCCCTCTGCAAGATATCTCACTATTTTTGACTTTTCTGAGCCTGTCAAGTCCTTCTTTTGACCCATTTTGCCAAAGGAAAGGAAGTTGCCTAATAATTATGCACACCTGATATAGGGTGTTGATGTCATTAGACCACACCCCTTCTCATTACAGAGATGCACATCACCTGATATGCTTAATTGGTAGTAGGCTTTGAGCCTATACAGCTTGGAGTAAGACAACATGCATAAAGAGAATGATGTGGTCAAAATACTAATTTGCCTAATAATTCTGCACTCCCTGTATATGTGGATATACAGTATAGTCTGGCCATGATTCAATGAAAGGACTCATTCCAGTCTTCACATGCAATTGGATAACGCTAGGACTAATCAGAGCCGTTTAGCAACAACTGGAGCCAGCTGGTAGATTAAACTTTTACTGTATCCTGTAGGCAAAGTGGCCAATAAATGCTCTTTCAAAATAAAAGACTTAAGTGCCTCTATCTGTTCACGTCTTAGAGAAAAGTCCAAATCTAAATCGACGTTTCAAACAAACGCAGTTCCCGAGCTACCAACATGTTTAAATTCAGAGTTGGAGCTCTGTCGTCATAAGCTAATCCCACCCACCAAACCATTAGAGCGCTGTGATTGGCCCGGTACGAGACTGACCAGACCAATCAGTGGGCTGCAGAGGATGCAATGGAGCGTGGCTAAACCAAAGTGGGCTATCCGAGTGAAGCTTTGAGGAAAAACAAACTGTTGAAATACTTCAGTCTGAAAAAAATGTAGAAGAGCAGCTTCTTACAGAGCAGGGTAAGGAACATTTAACCCTGTAAAGCCTGAAATATGAAAGAATAAGCTTTTTTGTCAATTTTTAAAATCTAAATAATTGATTGACTACAATGATTAGTTTTATTTGTATATAAATGTATAACTATATTTCAGGAATACCAAAATAAAATTGGCCCTCTGTAGCTGTAGATTCTCCACCAAGGGGCAGCAGACACACATGAATGTGTAATATATTGTTGTTGAGAGACAACCCTTGGATTTACTAGAAAGTGCCTTTAGGTAGGTGAGATGATAGCCTTTGTTTTATTTAACATTGTGCCGCCCGCTAACAATTTCCTGTTTTACACATCATTCATCCAAAGAACCATACAGATGTAAAGGATTCATCCATAGAGCCAAACAGATGTGGAGGATCCATCCATAGAACAAAACTAATGTAAATGATTCATCCATAGAACCATACAGATGTGGAGGAATAATCCATAGAAACAAACAAATGTAAAGGATTCATCCATAGAACCACACAGATGTAGAGGATTCATCCATAGAGCAATACAGATGTGGAGGAATCTTCCATAGAACCATACAGGTGTGGAGGATTCATCCATAGAAAAAAAACAAATGTGGAGGATTCGTCCATAGAAAAAACAGACGAGGAGGATCAAAGAACCAAACATATGTAAAGGATTCCTCCATAGAACCAAACAGATGTGGAGGATTCATCCATAAAACAAAACAGATGGAGGATTCATCCATTGAACAAAACAGATGTGGAAGATTAATCCATAAAACCAAACAGATGTGGAGGATTCATCCATAAAACAAAACAGATGTGGAGGATTCATCCATAGAACAAAACAGATGTGGAGGATTCATCCATAGAACCATACAGGTGTGGAGGATTCATCCATAGAAAAAAACAAATGTGGAGGATTCGTCCATAGAAAAAACAGATGAGGAGGATCAAAGACCCAAACATATGTAAAGGATTTGTCCATAGAACCAAATAGATGTGGAGGATTAATCCATAGAACCAAACAGATGTAAAGGATTCATCCATAGAACCAAACATATGTGAAGGAATCATTCATAGAAACAAACATATGTGGAGGAATCATTCATAGAAACAAACATGTTGAGGATTCATCCATAGAACCAAACAGAAGTGTATGATTCATCTATAAAACAAAACAGGTGTTGAAGATTCATCCATAGAACCAAACAGGTGTAGAGGATTCATCCATAGAACCAAACAGATGTGGAGAATTCATCTATAGAACCAAACAGCTGTGGAAGATTCATCCATAGAACCAAACAGGTGTGAAGACTTCATCCAAATACCCAAACAGGTGTGGAGGATTCATCCATAGAACCAAACAGATGTGGAGGATTCATCCATAGAACCAAACAGATGTGGAGGATTCATCCATAGAACCAAACAGATTTAAAGGATTTATCCATAGAACCAAACAGGTGTGGAGGATTCATCTATAGAACCAAACAGATGTGGAGGATTCATTCATAGAGCCAAACAGGTGTGGAAGATTCATCCATAGAACCAAACAGGTGTGGAGGATTCATCCATAGAACCAAACAGGTGTGGAGGATTCATCCAAACAACCAAACAGATGTGGAGGATTCGTCCATAGAACCAAACAGGTGTGGAGGCTTCATCCAAATACCCAAACAGGTGTGGAGGACTAATCCATAGATCCAAACAGGTGTGGAGGATTCATCCATAGAACCAAACAGGTGTGGAGGATTCATCCATAGAACCAAACAGGTGTGGAGGATTCATCCATACATAGAACCAAACAGGTGTGGAAGATGCATCCATAGAACCAAACAAGTGTAGAGAATTCATCCATACATAGAACCAAACAGGTGTGGAGGATTCATTCATAGAACCAAGCAGGTGTGGAGGATTCATCCATAAAACCAAACAGGTGTGGAGGATTCATTCATAGAACCAAACAGGTGTGGAGGATTCATCTATTGAACCAAACAGATGTGGAGGACTCATCCATAGAACCAAACAGATGTGGAGGATTCATCCATAGAACCAAACAGGTGTGGAGGATTCATCCATACATAGAACCAAACAGGTGTGGAAGATGCATCCATAGAACCAAACAGGTGTAGAGAATTCATCCATACATAGAACCAAACAGGTGTGGAGGATTCATTCATAGAACCAAGCAGGTGTGGAGGATTCATCCATAGAACCAAACAGATGTGGAGGATTCATTCATAGAGCCAAACAGGTGTGGAAGATTCATCCATAGAACCAAACAGGTGTGGAGGATTCATCCATAAAACAAAACAGATGGAGGATTCATCCATTGAACAAAACAGATGTGGAAGATTAATCCATAAAACCAAACAGATGTGGAGGATTCATCCATAGAACAAAACAGATGTGGAGGATTCATTCATAGAACCAAACAGGTGTGGAGGATTCATCTATTGAACCAAACAGATGTGGAGGACTCATCCATAGAACCAAACAGATGTGGAGGATTCATCCATAGAACCAAACAGATGTGGAGGACAAATCCATAGATCCAAACAGGTGTGGAGGATTCATCCATAGAACCAAACAGGTGTGGAGGATTCATCCATACATAGAACCAAACAGGTGTGGAAGATGCATCCATACATAGAACCAAACAGGTGTGGAAGATGCATCCATAGAACCAAACAGGTGTAGAGAATTCATCCATACATAGAACCAAACAGGTGTGGAGGATTCATTCATAGAACCAAGCAGGTGTGGAGGATTCATCCATAAAACCAAACAGGTGTGGAGGATTCATCCAAATACCCAAACAGGTGTGGAGGATTCATCCAAATACCCAAACAGGTGTGGAGGATTCATTCATAGAACCAAACAGGTGTGGAGGATTCATCTATTGAACCAAACAGATGTGGAGGACTCATCCATAGAACCAAACAGATGTGGAGGATTCATCCATAGAACCAAACAGATGTGGAGGACTAATCCATAGATCCAAACAGGTGTGGAGGATTCATCCATAGAACCAAACAGATGTGGAGGACTAATCCATAGATCCAAACAGGTGTGGAGGATTCATCCATAGAACCAAACAGGTGTGGAGGATTCATCCATAGAACCAAACAGGTGTGGAGGATTCATCCATACATAGAACCAAACAGGTGTGGAAGATGCATCCATAGAACCAAACAGGTGTAGAGAATTCATCCATACATAGAACCAAACAGGTGTGGAGGATTCATTCATAGAACCAAGCAGGTGTGGAGGATTCATCTATTGAACCAAACAGATGTGGAGGACTCATCCATAGAACCAAACAGGTGTAGAGAATTCATCCATACATAGAACCAAACAGGTGTGGAGGATTCATCCATAAAACCAAACAGGTGTGGAAGATTCATTCATAGAACCAAACAGGTGTGGAGGATTCATCTATTGAACCAAACAGGTGTGGAGGACTCATCCATAGAACCAAACAGGTGTGGAGGATTCATCCATCGAACCAAACAGCTGTGGAAGATTCATCCATAGAACCAAACAGGTGTAGAGGATTCATACATAGAACCAAACAGGTGTGGAAGATTCATCCATAGAACCAAATGGGTGTAGAGTATTCATCCATACATAGAACCAAACAGTTGTGGAGGATGACCTATAAATCAAATTCATTCTAAGAAAAGGAAAATGTTGGAAAATGGAGATGCCAGCTTTTCTCCCCGGCTACAACAAAATGTGAAATACATGTGAAATAACATTTTCCACATGTTCCCTGTGAATTCAAAATGTTTGTGTGTTTTTCCACATGGGTTCACATGTGTGTAACATGTTAAATCCATGTGTTGTTTTGTTTTGTTACGTGAAGCTATAGCAGGTGGTTGATGAAGGTACTAATCCTGATACTCCATCTGGTCCCTGTGCACCACAGCCTGGTTTGATGCGATTTAGAGAAGATGGTCTGGAAAGAGTTAGTAACATCTAAACTCACTCTGATCATAATAAGAATGAAATAACTCATCATTATTTTAACACCTGCACTAAAGTGGTTGTTAAATGTTATAAACACATCCTGATGATGGAGTTAGGGGAGAAGAAATGCAGGTTTCTTACCATCCAGCGGGTTCTCTTCCTTCATCCCCTCCAGAGCTCTGGTGAGAAGCTCTGGTGAGAAGCTCTGGTGAGAGGCTGTAGTGAGAAGCTGTGGTGAGAAGCATCCAGCGTTTCACATACAGCCACACCTTAAAGCCTGCTGCTGCCCAACATGACCGTCCTCTCCACCCAGCCCAGACCTCACACTGCACCGGACAAGCCTGTCCTGGTCACCCAACCAGCTCTGTGGTCCACCCTCTCTGTAGCTCCACCCCCCCGGGTGGCCCTCCCCCCATGTGAGTGCTAAAGACAAACATGAGGCTTTACTCATTCAGGCCAGTTTGAATGCTGGTGGAGTTGTTGGGGAGGGGAGGGGTCAAGCCTAAAGGCTGAAGGGGGAAAACTCAAATCAGCCTCTTTACAGTAACAAAGTCAGAAGAAACAGCAGGAGCTGACCTCTGACCCCACTGCTGCCAACCCTACAGCACATCCTCCGAGAGCCTGAGATGGAAACGTCTTAATAGGTTAAGTCACAGAAAAGGGATTTAAATCCAAACTAGAAAAGGAGCTTTTTCTGACAGCAATGTCAGAAAAGGAGTTTTAACCCTTTAACTTCCACACACACACAAAAGAAAAACATTTGTTTGTTTTTTTTTCTTTTTTGTGTTTATCTGGAGAAGAAGGGGTTATAACATCATGTTAGGTAATAATAATATAAAAATGATCACTTTCATATAATATTAATGTATCTTAATAAA
The DNA here is from genome assembly GCA_006937965.1 of Callopanchax toddi. Taxonomy (NCBI): domain Eukaryota; kingdom Metazoa; phylum Chordata; class Actinopteri; order Cyprinodontiformes; family Nothobranchiidae; genus Callopanchax; species Callopanchax toddi. Next base: position 518,848 of record SSNR01000067.1, on the reverse strand, counting down.
GTTAAACTTTATACAGAAACATCTTCACTTTGTTTTACTATTTATTTAGTCTGGTAGTTTTTTCCCAGTATCCTTTAATGAGAAATAAAAATGTGTTCTACATAGTGGGGTAAAGGGTTAATGCCTGAAATACGAAACCATTGGAATCATTAGAAAATCTAGTTTTTAAAATAGAACCTTTTATTGGCTAATAACAAAATTACATTTCAATAATGACATGTTACATTTCATTTTGTAATTTTAGAACAATTTAACAGTAATAAAGAAATTAAAATGTTTTTCCAGCTGTACATTCTCCATCAGGGGGCAGCAGAGGCCTGGATGTGGCAGGTTGTTGATGAAGGTACTAATGCTGATGCTCCACCTTGTGGCTGTGAGGTCAGAAGTGGTTTGATGTGAGTTAGAGGTAATAGGTTACAAGGGGTTAAACATCAGGTCAACCTGTTTGTAAAAACCATCTTAGTCCCGTTGTTTTATGGAAAGAGTGAATGAACTAAAAACTACAAAAAAGGAAAAAGATGTCTGAATAAAAAGGTGAACATTAAATTAACTTCATCTTAATATTAATATTATTATTTTTAGAATATCATTACCTTACATTATATCAGTACTTGTCCAATAGCGAAGAGGGTCCCACGGGGGGTCAGGTGTCCAGGCAGAGAGGACTTAGTGGCTTTAGTGTCTACATATTGAGGGGAGCACATATCTGGTGCACCAGATATCACCTTTATGGACCGGTGCTTCTGCGATAACTGTTACGCAGCCCGTGATCACAACCTGACGAGCTTCACATCACACTGTGGGGTGCTGTGGAGGTGCACTCACACATGCGCTGCACTGCTAGCAGGGCTTAAAGATGCGTATCTCATGGTGCATTCGATTTGTCCTCGGAGGTCGGAACTCGGAACTGGGAATGACGTCACACCCGAGTTACAGCGTTCTGTTTGCAAAGTCGGAAAAATTGGGAAACCAAAGTATAAAGTAATTTATGGTTGTAATTCTTCACGTGTTTGGTTCACACAAACACATTGCCATTGTTGACTTCGTTAGCAGCACGCATCCAAAACATTGTATTAGACTTAAATTTATTTGCTCATGCAAACACTCCGAATTTGTTTAGAGTCAGAAGATACAAAGAACTACATGTAATTCTGAACTTAAATACATCCAAACAAGCAGATCTTGCAAAATAAACGTGTTTTCATGGCATTTTAACTGTTCTTGTCAGGAGTCGCCATCTTTTTTCCCAAAAGTCGGGACGCCAAAAAATCTCAGACTTTCCGAGTTGTAAGTCCGACTTTGGGGGGTGTTCTAGTTGATTTTTCCCACTCGGAACTCAGAATTTCCAACTTCCGAATACAAATCGAACGCACCATAAATCAGTAGGAATGTTTTAAATCAGTACATTTTCACAGATTATTAACCCTCTAGCCTTTTTGTCTGGTGCTGTTTCATATTTTATGATAACATCACTTTTAGTTTATCCTTTAAACTGTTATCTTGATCAGAGAATAAACTAATCTCAGCTCAAATGACAGAACGGCCCCTGATTGGTTGCTGATGTGATTCAGGAAGATCTGGGAGAGAAGAAATGTGACAGGTTAAGGCTTGTTGACATACTTTCATTGCTCGTTGAATCTCAAAGGAAACTCGAGCTGCTCAGGTGACGGGGCGTAATGTATGGTGTGTTACCTTTGAATTTACCCCCTTTCTTTCTAACAAACAAAGATAAATGGCCTCTTCGGCCCTGCTGCCTTTAACCTTGAATCTGGTTCATCAGTGCTCAGGTCTCTGCTCTCAGCTGGTGGGAGGCCATACAGACAGCTCACCTGGTGGGGGAGGGGTCTCTCCCCTAATAGCAATGGAAATGCTATGAGGCTTATTTCTCCACTACATTTCTTTTGAAATTAGTTTTTGTTTCACTAATTTAAGTTTATTGGATGTTTTACATCACTTCAATTTTCTACAAATGTAAAAAAACAACTAAATTATATATAAACATGTTTATTATTTAAGGTTAGAGCACAAACAAACTGCTGTTTAGGATACAGGATTAGTACGTGTTTCTACCATGTGGAGGCAGTCCAAATGTATTATTGTTGGTTTATCAAATATGTGAATGTTTCTTGATAATGTTTATTGGATTTATTTCTCATTTAATGTATTTTGATGGGACCCATTAGTGGTAATCCTGGTAAAATAAAGGTTAACAAAATAAATAAGAAAAGACAGAGGATTCAACTTTATTCAGTTTTTTAATTAATGTCTTTAGTTGAATGAACTGTCATGACTTGCTTGGTTATTGTTTGTTGTTTGAATTGTAACATTAATTATCTGACTGTGCTAATTATATATATATATATATATATATATATATATATATATATATATATATATATATATATAATGATAAGGTTGCGATGTCTGTGATTATTCACATGGAATTCTGTGGTTATTTACAGAATTTTAAAAAATACCGGTACATGGAATTCTGGTGCAGGGCCTCACCCAGGGCCCACTGCAGGGAGGGGCCCTCAAAAGCTTGGAATGAAAAAATTTTTTTAAGTGTTTTTTTATTTTATCATAATGAAATCGACCCAGCTGGCTGGATGAAGTTGTTGACTATAACAATGATAAAATATTTTCTCTGAGACCCCACCACCCCTCTAAAAATGTGAATAATGGTTCAGTCCACACCTGTACCAGTGGATTCAACGGAGCCTCGTTTAGAAGTGATCAGACCGTAGTGTTCTGAGACCAGGAGGCAGGAGAGAGAAAAGTCCTGCCTTTACCTAATAAAAGAAATCTGACTACAAAAAAGAAAAAAGGGAGAAGGAGAGAAACTGAGAGGAAGGAGCTGCTCCTCGTTTCCTTTAGAGGAGGAGGTGAAGCAGCTCAGCTGACCATCACAGTCTGAGCTGAAATCAGCAGCAGGTCTCAGAGTGAAGGAAACACACACCTGATTTAGACGACATTCATTAATTAATCTTGTTATAAATTAATCAGCACCAACGTTATTTCCACCATTAGATGTCGCGGGTGTTGCGGTAAAAACAAACCAACGTTCTGATGATATTTTAACCATTTCCTTCTGATCAATCAGGAATTATTTAGTATCAATAGATTCACTAAAATGTCACGATTGTAAAGATGCTGATGTCATCACTTTATCTGATTATCTGAATGAACCAGACCTCAAAAACTGTCATGTTAAATAATCTGTTATCACTTAAGCATTTAAAGTCTGACTTGAAATAATAAATAAATTTTAGTTTCACAATTCGTTTTTTCAAACATGTTTCAAAAATAGTTCATGATCTTTTATGTAAATAAGAACAAAGATAATTGATGTCAGTCTGATCCATTATGCTGGCAGTTAGGTCTTTTATCAATATAGACGTTATGGAGTTTTGGTTTGTTGTTTTTGTTTTATATCATTGGGAAAAATATGCATCTAGACAAAGGGGCCCACTAGTAAGAATAGTACCTAGGGCCCAGAATTTGGTGCTACGCCCCTGATTCTGGTTATTTAGAAGGGAATTCTGTGTTTACACAAAATTCTGTGATTATTTACACGGAATTCTGTGATTATTTACATGGAATTCTGTGGTTATTTGCATGGAATTATGTGATTATTTACACAAAATTCTGTGATGATTTACATGGAATTCTGTGATGATTTACACAAAATTCTGTGATGATTTACACGGAATTCTGTGATTATTCACACAGAATTATGTGATTATTTACATGGAATTATGTGATTATTTACATGGAAATCTGTGGTTACTTACATGGAATTCTGTGATTATTTACAGGGAATTCTGTGGTTATTTACATGGAATTCTGTGGTTATTTACATGGAATTATGTGGTTATTTGCATGGAATTCTGAGGTTATTTGCATTGAATTCTGTGGTAATTTGCATGGAATTCTGTGGTTATTTAAATGGAATTATCTGATTATTTACATGGAATAATCTGATTATTTACATGGAATTATGTGATTATTTACATGGAATTATGTGGTTATTTAAATGGAATTCTGTGGTTATTTACATGGAATTCTGTGGTGATTTATACAGAATTCTGTGATTATTTGTATGGAATTCTGTGATTATTTACATGGACTTCTGTGATTATTAACATGGACTTCTGTGGTTATTTACATGGAATTCTGTGATTATTTACATGGAATTCTGTGATATTTATATGGAATTCTGTGATTATTTACATGGAATAATCTGATTATTTACATGGAATTATGTGATTATTTACATGGAATTATGTGGTTATTTAAATGGAATTCTGTGGTTATTTACATGGAATTCTGTGGTGATTTATACAGAATTCTGTGATTATTTGTATGGAATTCTGTGATTATTTACATGGACTTCTGTGATTATTAACATGGACTTCTGTGGTTATTTACATGGAATTCTGTGATTATTTACATGGAATTCTGTGATATTTATATGGAATTCTGTGATTATTTACATGGAATAATCTGATTATTTACATGGAATTATGTGATTATTTACATGGAATTATGTGGTTATTTAAATGGAATTCTGTGGTTATTTACATGGAATTCTGTGGTGATTTATACAGAATTCTGTGATTATTTGTATGGAATTCTGTGATTATTTACATGGACGTCTGTGATTATTTACATGGACTTCTGTGGTTATTTACATGGAATTCTGTGATATTTATATGGAATTCTGTGATTATTTACATGGAATTCTCTGGTTATTTACATGGAATTCTGTGGTTATTTACATTGAATTCTCTGATTATTTACATGGAATTCTGTGGTTATTTACATGGAATTCTGTGGTTATTTACAAGGAATTCTGTGGTGATTTCTACAGAATTCTGTGATTATTTATATGGAATTCTGTGATTATTTACATGGAATCTTTGATTATTTACCGATATATGGATTTCCGTGGTGATTTTTACAGAATTCTGTGATTATTTATATGGAATTATGTGGTCCTTTACATGGAATTATGTGATTATTTACATGGAATTCTGTGATTATTTGCATGGAATTCTGTGGTTATTTACATGGAGTTCTGTGATTATTTGCATGGAACTCTGTGGTTATTTACATGGAATTCTGTGACTATTTACATGGAATTCTGTGGTTATTTACATGGAATTCTGTGATTATTTGCATGGAACTCCGTGGTTATTTACATGGAATTCTGTGGTTATTTGCATGGAATTCTGTGATTATTAGCATGGAATTCTGTGGTGATTTTAATCAGAATTCTGTGATTATTCACAAGGAATTCTGTGGTTATTTACATGGAATTCTGTGGTTATTTATATGGAATTCTGTGGTTATTTACATGGAATTCTGTGGTGATTTAAACAGAATTCTGTGATTATTTATATGGAATTCTGTGATTATTTACATGGAATTTTGTTATTATTTACATGGAATTTTGTGATTATTTACATGGAATTTTGTGATTATTTACCGGTATATGGATTTCTGTGGTGATTTATACAGAATTCTGTGATTATTTATATGGAATTCTGTGATTATTTACATGGAAATTTATGATTATTTACATGGAATTCCGTGGTGATTTATACAGAATTCTGTGGACCGTTAGGACCTTTATAAATCACAGGCAGTGCAGAGGGATGAAGAACTGATTCTAGACCTCATCCCCTGAACAACTTATTCCTAAAAGCGATCATAACTATACTATTTCAATGGCAACACATTCCAAGGATTGCTGACCTTCTTTACCTTTATCTGGGTTTTTCTCCTCTAGATATTTTAAACAGTTGGCTAAACTGTGATGATCTCACTGGGAGAGTTTGGTAACTTGTTTTCAGCCTCTCTGAAGAATTGAGTAACAAAGGGCATTTCTTTTGTTTGACTTCCCCTCCCCCCTCTACACACACCGTCACAAACCTCCATTCTTCAGACTAACCCCTTCCAGATAAACATGTTCCTCTCCTCTCCTTTTTACAGTCACACTAAAATAGGGTTCCTTTCAGAAACTGCAAAACAAAACTTCTTAGAACACTGATCTGATAAACAGCAGGTCACAGAGTCAGTATTTATTTAAAAAAAACTAAAATACAAAATCAGGATGTGAAAAACTATATTCATCACAGAAGGTCCAACAGAACCTGGAAGCCCACTCAGAGGACCGCTCAGGGCCAGAAGGTGAGTCACGGTAAAACAGACTAAAGCTTTTGTTCAAGCGTTTGCTCTTTTGAAAACAGCCCTGCCTCCTGCTATCTAAACTATGCTGCTACTCTGATGGGGGCACAATCAGTAATTGATTAGCTTTAGGAGGTCACATGCTAAAGGTTTGGAAACTAAAGGATTAATCACATCTGTATCAGTCTGTTCTGCAACCAATAGGCTCTTCACACATGAAGGTGGGACTAGTCTCCAGTCAGGGTCTGGTGGTTTTAGGTGACCGTGGTGGTTCATACGCTAACCTGAGTCTGTTCAGGTCTGGTCCACTCCAGAAGAGAAAGTTTACAGTGATGTATGCTACAGTTCCCAAAGGCTTTGGTCTTCTAGAGGTTAACAAAAACAGCTCCAGGCCAAATTCACCAACACATTACACAACTCACCGTCTCCAGCTAAGATTTAAAATATGAAAACGTTACATAGTGATACTTAGTGATCAGCTGTCTCCAGTCTAAAGTTTGATTTATGAAGTGACTGTTCTTCATCCCCTAAGACATGCATCACTCTGAGGAATATTTCAGATCTTTGTGTCTGACTTGTGTATAGTCACATCAGATGGTTTTCATAGAACATAGAGACAGGACTTCCTAACTCCTAACAAAACTTTTTAAAGCTTTAAATGAAGAACACTAAGACAACAGTGGGCAGGTCAATGGTGAAACAACAACTTCATCACAAGGCTGAGAAGAGGAGGGACTCCATTGTCCCACTTTGTTTCCCGCATTAAGTTTCAGGAATTTCTCAGGACCGACCTGACTTGGTTTCCAGATCTATTCAATCAGTCCTGCCTTTGATCTCTGAGATGTTTGAGTTCTTCAGATTAAGACGACCAATCAGTTTATAAAACCTCAGACTTAAAACCAAGCTGTGCTGAGAGACAGAGTTAGCAAAAGAAAAAATAAACAGGTTCAAAAATAAGAACAGCTTAAAAGACGCCTCACCATCAGCTGGTGAACAGACTCAGTCATGAAGCAGAAACAGAAATGATTTAAAATGTTAAAACCTGGATGGAAGGAGTCTCCCTGATGGACAGAGGTGGTTCAGGAGCTCCATCTCCTCTGAGCTTCAGGGACAAAAGCTGGCCTGGACTGACGTCTCACACCTAGTCTGGCTGTAAACTAGACTAACACACACCTTATGGAGCACAAAGGTTGAGACAGCTCAGAGACCTACAGAGGAGACAGAGACCGCTCAGAGACCTACAGAGGAGACAGAGACCGCTCAGAGACCTACAGAGGAGACAGAGACCGCTCAGAGACCTACAGAGGAGACAGAGACAGCTCAGAGACCTACAGAGGAGACAGAGACCGCTCAGAGACCTACAGAGGAGACAGAGACAGCTCAGAGACCTACAGAGGAGACAGAGATCGCTCAGAGACCTACAGAGGAGACAGAGACAGCTCAGAGACCTACAGAGGAGACAGAGACAGCTCAGAGACCTACAGAGGAGACAGAGACAGCTCAAAGACCTACAGAGGAGACAGAGACAGCTCAGAGACCTACAGAGGAGACAGAGACAGCTCAAAGACCTACAGAGGAGACAGAGACAGCTCAGAGACCAACAGAGGAGACGGAGGCAGCTCAGAGACCTACAGAGGAGACAGAGACAGCTCAGAGATCAACAGAGGAGACAGAGACATCTCAGAGACCTACAGAGGAGACAGAGACATCTCAGAGACCTACAGAGGAGACAGAGACAGCTCAGAGACCAACAGAGGAGACGGAGGCAGCTCAGAGACCTACAGAGGAGACAGAGACAGCTCAGAGACCAACAGAGGAGACAGAGACATCTCAGAGACCTACAGAGGAGACAGAGACATCTCAGAGACCTACAGAGGAGACAGAGACATCTCAGAGACCAACAGAGGAGACAGAGACAGCTCAGAGACCTACAGAGGAGACAGAGACAGCTCAGAGACCTACAGAGGAGACAGAGACAGCTCAGAGACCTACAGAGGAGACAGAGACATCTCAGAGAGCTACAAAAAAACCTACTGGTGACTGAAGATGTAGTAAAACCCTACTGTAGATAAATAAGTGATAGAAAATCAGGATGACCCCAGTGACCTTTAGGAGGGGCAGATCTGGTCAGGTATACTAGCAGGTTCCTAAACCTTTGCCAGATTTAAACTGAAGGACATTTCCAGCCCGTCACATCAGTGCTGGCTTATGAAGTGTTTATTCTGATGCATGATGATTTCTTTATTTCGTCGTCTCATTAAAGGTTGTTTTTTTCTAAAACCATTTTTTTGTTAAACTGACTCTCACTGGTTCTGGGGCCCATAATCAGCTCTGACCAGCTACCAGAGACTCACCTACAAAGAACAGAATGAGTCTTAATGTTTCTGATGAACAGGAAGTTGATGTTTGTAGAAGTAGACCATCCTGATGGAAGGCTCAGTGAATTCACAGACCAGAAGAACAGCCTGATGTTTTTATTGCTGTCTGGTGAAGAAAATAAACATCATTTTGATATCATGTTATGTTTATATATGTATCAGTGTTTTTTTTAAGCTTTTAAGATACTAGAATTTCCCCCAAACTTTATATTTTTGTCTGTCTGATGACATAATTTTAAAAAATCAGATGGATGTTACTCAGTACTCAAGTAAACTTTTTACCAAATACTTTTTTACTCATACTCAAGTATTTTTGGGAAAGCAACTTTTTACTTTTACTTGAGTAAAAATATGTTGAAGTAGTGCTACTGTTACTTAAGTACAGTTTTTGGGTACTCTACCCACCTCTGGTGTTCACACTGACTCTGATGAAGGCACCATCTGTATCCAGACACATCACATTATCAGCCGGGATATTTATCCCTGAGGATCAACCCTTCCTTTTATTTTGAAAGTTTACCGTCTGTCTAGCTGCTTCCTGCTGGACGATGTCCAGCCTGGCCTACATTCAGGAAAATCTTTACAGCTTTTCAAGTGTCCCCAAAGCATGGAGGTCTGCGTGGTTCTGAGGCAGCCTAACAGACACCAATAGTCCAACAACCAGACAGAATCCATACCTCAATACAAGCACATGACGATCAACTGCTAGTGAGCCAAACGGGTCTGATCAGAGACTGAAGTATCAAAGAAAAATCCAGACTTACCATCAGCAGAAAGAAAGGGATCATTCACTAAGTTAGTTATAAACAAATTCATCCAAAAACCACAACATTAACCTGACTCTAGTTTAAAACCACACTGAAATAAACCTCTTCCACTTACAGCATACGCAGCAAAAACTGGAGAGTTGAAATTTCAGGGTTAAATGTTTCAGAGTTGATTTCAACTCTCCAACTGTTAACACATTCAGAGTCAAATGGTGTTCAGTGTTGGAGTTAATTCAAAGAGTTGATTGCACCAGTGTGTTTTAACTCTACAGAGAGGTAAATAAGCTCCACCCACCTGCTTGAACTTTGAAAACTGTTAAAAATGGCTCCATTTCCCTCTTCACATTGTGTTCTACACAATGACTAAACATGGCGAGTACAATTTTCTCCAGCATTTATCAAACACCTAAATTGATGCAGTAAAAAATATAACTATCTGTAGTTGGAAACTGTTGACTTGCTGCTGAAAGCCTGGTTTGTTGAACTGCATAATTTGACCGCTTTTGTAAAATTTGTGGTGTAAAGTCCATAAAATGACTCGTCTGCTGTGTGATTTAAGAAGAAATGCCAGTGTTTGGTCAAACAGCAGAATATCATATTTGTATGTTGACAGAAGCTTTGTACAGATTTTAGTTGATGGTCTTTATGCACACAGAGTGATTAGTGAAGAAATGTGTGTTTTAAAAATGTTTGACCTCAGATTTATCAACCCATTTCATATTTAAAGCTGTATTACTAGTAAAAGTTTGTATATTTTACTGTCATTTACCATGTTAAAACATAAAAAATAAACATTTTTAAACTAATTTGCATATTGTATTAAATTATTATAATTAGGCAACTTTTTTAGATTAGATAGTTAACACTTAAGGGAGTTTAATTTTACACTGAGTAGTTTTTTGTGTTACCAAAGTAACTCAGAGCAGAGTTACCCGTTTAATCCTGCAGTGTTACTTTAACTCTGTTTTTGGAGTAAAAAAGGAACTCTGTCACAGTGTTAATTATTTCACTATTTCAAAAGTGTTAATTTAACTCTGAAGAGTGTGGAGCTATATAAACCCAGAAAATGTGTTAAAATCAACTCTGTAGGAGTTAAATCAACACTCCACTTTTTGCTGTGTATACACAGTCATAGGGGTGGGCAACCTGCGGGCCCTGGGCTGAATACGGCCCTCTGAACCATCTCATCGGCCCACCACACAACTTCAAACTAATCATTACTTAGAGGGAACACACACACACATAAAAGAAAAGAGAAAACAATTTTGTAACAAAAATGGAAAATAAACAATAATGACCTACCAAGCTACCAGAGAAGGTGTCCCTGTCCATCTTCAAAAACCTCCTGAAGGGTGCAGGAATAGCGCTGCATGTCCAGCTCAGCGGGCCGAGGTGCTTTTGTTCACAGCTCCCCCTGCTGAGAATATGTTCCTGCGGCTATGAGCCCATTCAATGCTAACCGGTCGAGGCCTATCAATCAGCAGGAGGCTATATCCATGCTTTCAGAATGGATATAGCCTCCTGCAAGGACGTAGCTACAGAAGGGGGTGCAACAGTCCTAAACCGGTTTCGGTTTCTTAAGGATCAAGACTTCTTGTTGAAGTCTGCCTCGACAAGTCCCAAAGAAGACCCTTCCCTGGGACTTGGATGGTGACTTGCGGTAGCGTCACGCTGGCATTGGATGACTTGCTCTGAGATAACCTGTCCTGGTAAAATCACCTCAGGGCTTTCATAAAACTTTGATCAACTCTGAACTAGTTTCAAAAATTGTGTGTTTCTTGAATTAAATTAAAACACTTGCTGGTAAAAGTGTTGCCATTCCCCTTTAGATGAACTACGGTAAATTCATTAACTAAGTTCAGTGAACACTGATTTCTAAAAATAAACTGCGTGATGAATAAATGATCTCTGACCAATAAACATGTTGATTTCATGTCAAAAGGTTTGATAGGACGATTACTGACATGTGTACACTTGTGATCAGCTCTTGAGTCAGAATGACCTGGATCAGAGTTCTGTGGGGTTTGGAGGAGACTTGAAGAGAAAGACAGTGTTATCTCCCTTCAGGGATGTTGTCTTCTCAGAGCAAATCATTTGCAGAGAAGAGAATGTGATAAAACTCATGAACATCAGAACATGGATAAGTTCCCAGGGAACAGTGTGTGGTGAGGACAGTTCAATGTTTCACCTTTGTCCTCCTTTCTACTCACTACACTTCTTTGTTACCTTATCATGTGTAAGTCACTGGATAAAACCATCTGCTAAAAACATAAACAACATAAAAAAAGGTGTTTAGTGGAGGAGGAGCAGACCTGATGTTGAGGAGGTCTGTGGGGGATTATCAGCTGCAGCAATGCCATGTGTCGCCCACCAGAGGGCAGTGTCATACAGGTAACAGGCTGGGCTACTGTCCAAAAGCCAACACTACCTCTGAATGCTCTGTTCTGATTGGTTCAGAGCTCTGGAACCATTCAGGATCTGAACCCAGTTTGAGAAAACTCTTCATAGGTGTCTGAAATACTACGACTACTAGTACTACTACTAATAATAATAATGATAATAATAATAGTATTAATACTAATAATAATTATACAAATAACAATTTATCTTTTATTGATCCCCTTGGGGAAATTTATGCTTGCATTTGACCCATCCTCATTGTTTGAGGAGAAGTGGGATGCCATCTCAGAATGGCGCCTGGGAGACAGTTAGAGGTTCAGTATCTTGCCCAGGGATACTTCAACACGTGGCCGGGCCGGGATTTGAACTCGGGTCTTCTACAGGAGAGGAGGTTTCTCTTTTCTCTACGCCACAGTTGTCCCAAACCTGGCCAAAACCTGCCTGTGGATCAAACATCAACCACTACAATCCATTTTCAGATGGCTTCACTAACAAGAGGTCTCATCAGCTGATGGACAGAAACCAACACTTTCAAAAGCCTTCAGCATAAACTGATCATTAGAGTCCAATTTAGAATATATATGATTGCTATATAAAATAATCTGGTCATATTAAAACTGAATTCATCACAATTAAAATACAAACTGTGAAATGGAGTCACACAGCATTAATGAAAGGTACATTAAAGCGGCTCTCTGGAGCATTTTTCTCTGTATCAAAGTTTTCTAAATGTTTTAAATGATATTTCAGGTCTAAACTATGATCTATGGGTTGAGTTCCACAACATCTGTCATTCTGATGAAGACCCTCCTTCCTCCTAGAGACCCCTTTCCATTATTTCTTGCCGCCGACATTTTTCAGCCAATGAAATTCAAATTTCTGCATTGTCTCAACATGCACGCGCATCGACCAAACCTGTACCAGTAGGGGGCGCTGTCGTACAGGACGCTCCGTGTGTTTCTCTGCCGTCTCAGCCGTTCACTGAGGACTCACGGCTCATTTCTACTAAAAACCTACCCATTCTCCAGCTAAAGATGGATTTATTTTTATTTTTAAACCTTTCACCTCACAGAATGGCAAGGCTTGACAGGATTACGCGTTTATTTTGGTCAGAAAGTTCATCCAGGGCCGAGTCAAGTTCAGCTTCAGAGTCCAGCAGCAGCTCTCTGCTATCAGAGCTAATATCAGAAGCAGCAGGGACAGAGAGGGCTCTTCAGACCCTCGTAGTATTGTTGGAATAAGATTGTGAACTGTGAGTGATTAAACCCTACACATTGAGCTGTACAGTTCATGTCCAAAGTATATGCGCCGCATGCACGCGCGCACACGTGACCGGACGCGTGTGTCGAGATGTTTTGAGGAGGAGCCTTTGGACGTTAGATTCAAAAACTGCTCTCCTGATGAAATCCTCCGGAGTGCTGCTTTAAGCAAAAGAACTGCTGGTAAATTTAACTTTTACGTGGCCCTTTTTCAGAATAAAAGCCTTCAGTGCCTTTCTCTGTTCACATCTTAAGAAAAGCCCAAATCTACAGTGGTGTGAAAAACTATTTGCCCCCTTCCTGATTTCTTATTCTTTTGCATGTTTGTCACACAAAATGTTTCTGATCATCAAACACATTTTACTATTAGTCAAAGATAACACAAGTAAACACAAAATGCAGTTTTTAAATGATGGTTTTTATTATTTAGGGAGAAAAAGATCCAAACCTACATGGCCCTGTGTGAAAAAGTGATTGCCCCCCTTGTAAAAAAAACAACAACTGTGGTTTATCACACCTGAGTTCAATTTCTGTAGCCACCCCCAGGCCTGATTACTGCCACACCTGTTTCAATCAAGAAATCACTTAAATAGGCGCTACCTGACACAGAGAAGTAGACCAAAAGCACCTCAAAAGCTAGACATCATGCCAAGATCCAAAGAAATTCAGGAACAAATGAGAACAAGAGTAATTGAGATTTATCAGTCTGGTAAAGGTTATAAAGCCATTTCTAAAGCTTTGGGACTCCAGCGAACCACAGTGAGAGCCATTATCCACAAATGGCAAAAACATGGAACAGTGGTGAACCTTCCCAGGAGTGGCCGGCCGACCAAAATTACCCCAAGAGCGCAGAGACAACTGATCCGAGAGGCCACAAAAGACCCCAGGACAACATCTAAAGAACTGCAGGCCTCACTTGCCTCAATTAAGGTCAGTGTTCACGACTCCACCATAAGAAAGAGACTGGGCAAAAACGGCCTGCATGGCAGATTTCCAAGGCGCAAAAAGAACATTAAGGCTCGTCTCAATTTTGCTAAAAAAACATCTCATTGATTGCCAAGACTTTTGGGAAAATACCTTGTGGACCGACGAGACAAAAGTTGAACTTTTTGGAAGGTGCGTGTCCCGTTACATCTGGCGTAAAAGTAACACAGCATTTCAGAAAAAGAACATCATACCAACAGTAAAATATGGTGGTGGTACTGTGATGGTCTGGGGATGTTTTGCTGCTTCAGGACCTGGAAGGCTTGCTGTGATAGATGGAACCATGAATTCTACTGTCTACCAAAAAATCCTGAAGGAGAATGTCCTGAAGGCCATCTGTTCGTCAACTCAAGCTGAAGCCATCTTGGGTGCTGCAGCAGGACAATGACCCAAAACACAGCAGCAAATCCACCTCTGAATGGCTGAAGAAAAACAAAATGAAGACTTTGGAGTGGACTAGTCAAAGTCCTGACCTGAATCCTATTGAGATGTTGTGGCATGACCTTAAAAAGGCACTTCATGCTAGAAAACCCTCAAATAAAGCTGAATTACAACAATTCTGCAAAGATGAGTGGGCCAAAATTCCTCCAGAGCGCTGGAAAAGACTCGTTGCAAGTTATCGCAAACGCTTGATTGCAGTTATTGCTGCTAAGGGTGGCCCAACCAGTTATTAGGTTCAGGGGCAATCACTTTTTCACACAGGGCCATGTAGGTTTGGATCTTTTTTCTCCCTAAATAATAAAAACCATCATTTAAAAACTGCATTTTGTGTTTACTTGTGTTATCTTTGACTAATAGTTAAATGTGTTTGATGATCAGAAACATTTTGTCTGACAAATATGCAAAAGAATAAGAAATCAGGAAGGGGGCAAATAGTTTTTCACACCACTGTAAATCGTCCAAAGTTGATGACAGAGCTGTTTCTAACGAACGAGGTTCCCAAGCTGCCGCCATGTTGTTTAATTTCAGAGCAAAAGCTCTGCCATCATCGACTAATCTCACCCACCAAACGATTAAGAGCGCTGTGATTGGTCCAGTAAGAGACTGACCGGACCAATCAGTGGGCTGCAGAGGTTCCAATGGAGCATGTCTAGACCAAAGTCTGCAGAGCAGAACTGATGGTCTAGTTCACTAGGCTAGGCAATACCTACATGTGAACTCACATTTTCTCCTAAAAGAGCAGAACGTTAGTGTTGTTCCTCATCATCAACTTACAATAAGCAATGTGAAACAAACCTGTTGTACTGCTGTGACACCCGAACCGGGAAGAAAGCAGACCGTAGGACGTGAGAGATGCTATGTCAACATTAGCATGTGTGGCTAACCACAAAGACCTCAGATTAACTGCTAATATCCCCGCAATATGTTATGAACTTACCCAACTGCTGCTACAACAGGCTCTCTCCTCCTCGGTGCAAAAAAAAACAAAAAACATTCCTATAAGAAAGTTAAAAAATGGACACATGCCCAGCCTGGGACTCAAACCCAGGTCTCCCACGTGAGAGGCGGTGTCTTAAACCTCTATGCTACGGTTCAGTTGTTGTGATTTTGTTCTGTTTCTGTACATGAACATTACGTGTCACGTGAAAAATCTGCATCACTTACGATTTTGTGGGACAATTCACTTTAAGAATATTCTTGCATGTCTTTGGTAAGCAGGGCCATGGCTCTTAAACACTTGAACTACTCTGATACTTTTGATAAGAACCAAATGAATCATGCCAACATAAAAAATAAGCTCATCAGGACCTCAGAGAGAGGATAGTAGATGCTTATTTTGAAGGTGGTGGCTATACTCTGTCAGCTGTTATCTTTAAGTAACTTTTGTGTATCTTTGTGTATACGCTGTAAAGTATTTAAATAAGTATTTAAAAAGTAAACTAATAAATAGTCAAAGAAGTCATTTTGATTTTTGAAAGTCATACATGAACAGAACAGGTTGATTGAACATGCTAGTTCTGACTAGCCTGCTAGCTCACCATAGCATAAAAAGCCGATTGAACACACGTTTTTTTAGCAAGTTAAAACTAAATAAGGTGAAGGCTAGCGGGGTAACTCAAACACTTGAAGTTAGTCTTACCTTCAGTGTAGATCAGTCGCCCGAGGAACGTTGCTGGTGTTACGACGCAGGATAGCGTCCAGCTGCTCGTCTGACCCACTTTTATTATTACGGCCTTTCAGACGCTTGTAGTACAGTTTCAGCTTTGCATTGTTTGGCTGTTTGATTAAAGCCAAGACTGTCCAAATATGCCGACATCTCAGAGAAAATGTTATTTCTGTGAGAAGAGTCGAATCTCCTCTGCACATCTTTGTTGGCATAATCCCAACAGCACCTGAACCTCCTGGTCGGTCCTTTTATCATCGTTTTTCTTTGCCAAACTTCTGCTCCAACAGCATCAGAAATGAGTTAGCAGCGACTCTACTGAGCCTTTCTGAGTACCTACCCCAGCTCAGGGACTCCGTTGGTCCCAGACATGGCCCTGAAAGAACGGCCCGTTGAAGTTGAGACATGCGCAATCCGTGAAGTTCTGGTGAAAGTACACTAAAGTTCCGATAGTGGAACCGCACCTCCTGACTCAGATCAGGTGTGTTTATGCAGAGAAACACAGGACTGTAGACTAAAGGACCAGGATAGTGCAGCCCTGCTTTAGGGGAAGTGATTTGTGGCCACAGACATGTAAAAATGGTACAATGTAGTAGAATTTGTTTTCTGCATTTTCCCCATCCCTGAGGAGCAGAGGGAAGCCATCTTTACAGCTCCTAGGAGACAGTTAGGGACCATTTATTCACTGGGTTTCTTCCCCAAAGATACTTTGACATGGCGTTATCAACACTGATGGATATAAGCACCATTTCTCTGAACAGAGGCCCTTCAGGAAGCTAAAAAGGGAATTATTTAGAACATTTACACAGGAACACACTTCAGGACAGATTCCCTTTAAGGGAAGAAGAACTCGTCTTCGTTCCTTGATGCTAATGACGGGTTGAGCTGGCAGCAGGGAGTCTGCTGAACGCCTCCTTCAGAAGAACTGATGGGACTGGAGTCTGTCAAATTATAGAAGATCCACCTCTCCTCTCCATCTGCCCTGTACCATCACACACACACAAACAGTCTTTTTGCCATGATTCAAGCTACAAATGTCTTTTGATCATCATCATCATCACATGACAGGTGGGTGAGCTTACCAAAGCTGCTGCTAACCCTAACAGTGGTCTGACCTGATGAAGTAGATTCTGATAATTAGTCCAAGTTAGTTCATAAAATTCTTTAAACTCCTTAAATCTGCAGCTGATATAACGACCCCCAGGACCTCCTAATATACAGTCCTTTGGTTGATAAAATAACCTTGATGAAACCAGAGTCTGAAGGGGTTTTAACGGTTCCTGTTCTGACCGCCAG
This sequence comes from Callopanchax toddi, assembly GCA_006937965.1. Classification (NCBI taxonomy): domain Eukaryota; kingdom Metazoa; phylum Chordata; class Actinopteri; order Cyprinodontiformes; family Nothobranchiidae; genus Callopanchax; species Callopanchax toddi. The sequence goes on along the minus strand of SSNR01000067.1, from coordinate 501,468 downwards.
CCGTCTGTCAGGGTTAGGATGCAGCCTACCGATACGTCCTGCTTTTGGGGACGACTTCCTGTCATAGTCTGGACTTCTGTTTGCTAATTAAACCGATAGAGGCCTCTACTGTGTGGCCCTTCCAGCCCCGCCCCTCCCATAGCCCTCTTTCTACACCCCCAACCCATCTCCATCACTCTCTCTCTTAGCCCCCCCACCCCACCCGTCTCTCCTCCTTTCTGTTCAGCCCTCCTCTTCTTGCTCCAGAACTGTCAGATGGTATTAGCTCCTTTCACGCTCATGGCCTGTAGGAATAACAGCCGTGAACCTCGCCGAACGGCTCCATTCTCCTGCTCCAGTTAGCTCTCCACTCAGCCTCCTCCACAGTGCGCCCCTCTACTTACACAACATGTCCCAGTAAAAGGGCAAAGGTAGGCAAACCTCAGCAGAGAAGGTCACAGTGCCCAGTAAAACATCATATAACACGCTCACTACTAATCACCAGTCATCCCCCAACCCCATCCCCAATCCAGGATCGACCCACAGCTCCAAAAATGGATCCTCTAATTATCTGCTTACGGAGCCACGGGCTTATAAATCTGTGTCGTTTTTTCATGCTCGGCTTATTTCACATGAAGCTTCGGCTGCAGGGCGAGCCATGGTCGAGATTAAAACCCACTGTGACCAATAAGCTGTGCACAAGTTTTTATTGTGTAGAGAAATGGGAAATTATTCTGGTCTGCACAGGCAGTTCTGGGGGGGGGGTTGCTAGAATCAGCCACTCTGTTGGAAGTGATAGTCCATATATTTTTGTACGTTTTTACAACGTTGAAGGTCAAATGACCTTCAAAAAGACATGCTCAAATCGTCTCCCATCAACCAGATAGGGACGTTTAACCAGTAGAGACTGGAGTACTAGACTGGCTCCGCCCAGAGACCCAGCAACAGGTGGGCCATGTTGGAAGGGAAGACACCAGCCAGGAAAAAAAATGTAATTCATCAAAAAAGATCAAAAATACTTCATGAAAAACTTAGGTGTTTCAGTTACTCCTTTAATCATCTTTATCATCAGTCATCTTTTCTCTCTCTAAAGGATCTTCTGTAGTGGTCTGAGATGGACAGGAAGGATCTCCTAGTGGTCTGTGATGGACAGGAAGGACCTCCTGTAGTGGTCTGTGATGGACAGGAAGGATCTCCTGTAGTGGTCTGTGATGGACAGGAAGGATCTCCTAGTGGTCTGTGAAGGACAGGAAGGACCTCCTGTAGTGGTCTGTGATGGACAGGAAGGACCTCGTGTAGTGGTCTGTGATGGACAGGAAGGACCTCCTGTAGTGGTCTGTGATGGACAGGAAGGACCTCGTGTAGTGGTCTGTGATGGACAGGAAGGATCTCCTAGTGGTCTGTGATGGACAGGAAGAATCTCCTGTAGTGGTCTGTGATGGACAGGAAGGATCTCCTAGTGGTCTGTGATGGACAGGAAG
>SSNR01000067.1:469784-473471 GCA_006937965.1 Callopanchax toddi | reverse complement strand
CTCACCTGCTCCAGTCTGACCTCACCTGCTCCAGTCTGACCTCACCTGCTCCAGTCTGACCTCACCTGCTCCAGTCTGACCTCACCTGGTCAACCCCACACGCTGACGTTACTCAGTAAATCTAACATCTGGAGATGCTGCGTCTCTGATCCAGGTCTGAGTCTCAGCAGGAGCCTAGACATCCTCTCCTCAGCCACTTCCTGAGGCTGGAGTCCAGTTAAGCCATGTTTCCATAGCAGGGGTTGGTACGGTTTGGTGTGGGTCAGATTGCTATTTTGTCTGTTTCCATTGTAAAACCGGTCCATACAACATATCCGTACCGCTCCATTCATGGACCATGAACGGTCCTCCTCAGCTGTGGGTCCATAGAGCGGGTACGGTTTGGGCAGAGCTGTGGCGTTAAAACACAGTCCACTGATCACTGCTTGTGACAAGAAAAACAAACCCCAGAGTGCCGTTATTTTATTATTACTTTTTAAACTTTTATTACACATTGCTCTTTTATTTATTATTGAGAATATAACAATCCATCCTGTAACGCTGACTCGCGGTCCGCGGCTGGACCTGGCGGTCGAGTCGCAGACCGCGAGGGTGAATCCGCGGCTGGACCCCTGCGGCGGCACTGGGTCCGCAAGGGATTCATTCACGATCCAGACCCGTATGCTTCTTTGAGTCTGTCGGCAGAGATCCGACCGTTGTTGTACACGGAAGTGATAAAATGCCAGCATGTAGCACCAGGTTTCAAGTAGGGCTCGCTGCACAACCAGAAAGGTGGAGCTGCACCAGTCAGCCCCGCCCATTCAGCCAGAGTCAGCCCAGCCCAGGTTAGGGTTATGGTTAGGGTGAGGGTTAGGGTTAGGGCGTGGCTGCACCTGGTGCAGCTCCACCTTCTGGTGCAGCTCCACCTTTCTGGTTCTGCAGCGAGCACCCTCTCCCAGGTTTGATCACTTTCAGAGCTCCAAACATTCAGCGATCAGCTGCGTTCAGGATGAGCTAGATGGATTGGTAAAAAAATTAAAGAGTTTATAAAGAAGTTTCACAAAATGCAGCTGAAGGATTCGAGCAGAAGGCGGAACAATGTCGGCCAGGTCTAGCTGGAGAAATTAAAAGCCCCGTATAAGAACAGCGCTGGTATGACGTGACAATACGAACTTATGTTTAATCCCGCCTGCAGGTGAGGGTCCGACAGCTGATGGAAATGCTCAACTGAAATAGCGGACTGTACCGGTCTACGGGGATCCGATCCGACCCACACCAAACCCTGCTATGGAAACATGGCTTTAGAATCCCAGCAGAGTTTTTAACGTTTCATGTCCTCTCCTCAGTCTGATTAACCATTGCACCCATTTGTGTTCACTCAACACTCTTCCCTAGTAGGACTGTGTGCAGACTTGGCAAACAATAAGTGATGCTGCCCCCAGAGGTCATGTAGCTCATTGCAGTTATAAAAACCAGTAGGTGAGAGGAGCTGCCTGCTGAGGGCTCTGCTAACAACGTGTTGATGATTCGTTCTAGTTGAGGTTGGTTGTTTCTGTTGACTAATGGTTGATGGGCTGTTCACTGTCTGCTGAACAAACAGTTCACCTAAACTGAAAGTATAAAACAAGTGTGTTCCCAGTCAGTACGACCAGCCAATCAGCTGTCGATTTCAGAGGAGGAACTCCACAATCCCAGAACCTCAGGTCTGGATGAACTTTGATCCAGGGTTTGGAAGAACCGTGTCCCTCCTGGGGCCCCTGAGTGGATACCTGGATTTGAATAGAAACCAGACAGTGACAGCCCCCCACCCACACACACACACACCTCCCCTCCTCCCCAGTCAGCACCGCCATGCGGGACAATGAGGATTTGTTGGTGCTCAGTCGCGGGCCTGCTGACACAAAGCATCCTGGTCCCAGACCCGGAGGATCCGATAAGCAGGAACAGCAGCGGTGTGTGTGTGTGTGTGCGTGTGTGTGTGGTAGTTTAGAGGGGAGGGATTAGCAGACAAGAGTAGTGAGTTGGGGGATGGGGTCTGAAACAAACAGGAAATTACTGCCTTTGATGAGCAGACTTCTTCCCTTCAGTTGGAAAAAAAAAACTGTCTGAGCAGAACAAAGGTCCAAAGGCTCAGGAGTTTCATCTCTTCGTCTTCCGTTGATTCACATCTGCACACAGGTGCTCATCAGACGCTAAAGTTCAGCGCCGCTGCCCTCACACGGCCCCTGGACTGTATCGCAGGAATCCGATTAGGATCTGTGTCCATCTGACCCATTTTCACCCACAAATCAACCCACAGACCAGAATCCACCGTTCAGCTTCAGGACTCCACATGGACACGTTTACAGTTCTCGGACCTCTGGGATGCAGGACGGAATCAGAGTCTGGGTCTTCAGTGAAATGGGGAAAGTTGGATGTGAACTGGATGTGAAGTTCATCAGTGTCTGATGACTGTGGGGCTGCACAACCAGGACCGTGAAAGCACCTGTGACTCTTGAAGTCACTATGCAACAACACTCAGTCACTGACTGAAACAGAACGGCTCTTTAAAACAACGTCAGAGAGCAGAACAGCATGGACCCATCAGTTCTATCGGGGAAGCTAATTAGCGACGTCCACTTGGGTGTTGCAACAATGAGAGTCCTCAAACATAGTTCCACATGACAGCACTGGAGGGACCAGGTACGGACATGATATCTGGGGTGTGCATGTGTACTGGTGGACTAGTTATGTGCACACCTGATTATAATCAATATCATCATCCTCCTCACCATCAGTATCATCAGGAAACATTTAAACCAGTAGACCTTTAGATTGATGGAGTCTTTAAGAAAACCTTCAGGTATCTTAGAGGTCCAGGGTGCTCATTACTACAAACGTTCTTAAGCTCAGCAAAAAATTTTCACTTACGCAAATTCCATTTCCGATTTATAAAACTCTGCGTACGCACAGATCCACGTAATTCTGCGTTATAAATCGCTCTCAGACCTAGAACTGTTCTCAGCTGTTTTTGGATCAGAACCCTCCTCCTACACATTCTGCCATATACGGTCAATACAAAGAACCTCATGAATAACTGGATATGCATAAGCTGGTGGGTTTCTGGCTTTTAACAGTAAATCGTGACAACGGAGAGGTTTAGAAAATATCATTTCACAGAGGCTGAGAGTCAAGGTGGTGTTGGTGGAGGGATGGAAAAATGTTTTATTAGGTGATCAAATGTTGACGGATTACAAAGACAGGGAAGTGCTCCGAGACTAAGGCTGCACAATTAATCGTTACAAAATTGTTATCTCAATTCACACTTGTGTGCGATCTCATTTTCAAATGACAACAATTATTAAAAAAAAGAAGACAACTATTGTACCGCATTTGATCCGGGACATAATCTGCATGAAAACAAGCGCTCCTCTTTCTCCCTCAAATGACAAAGTTCAAAATTGTTATTATTGTTAAAATTATTCAAAGGTTGTGTACGTAAGAGAAGACAAGAGAGACATTTATTTTTATGTTCAGTGTCAGCTGTTACAAAGTTGATGTGCAGGTAATAAGCGCAATAAATATTTATATTGAGAAAAGATCGTGAGAGAATCGTGATCTCAGTTCTAAGTGAAAAAAAAAGAGATTCTCATTTTAATCAGAATGGTGCAGCTCTATCCGAGACCCACTGCAGGTGAACGCCGTCAGTGTGACAGAGAGATCTACAGG
>SSNR01000067.1:457284-464784 GCA_006937965.1 Callopanchax toddi | reverse complement strand
CTCAGCAGTCAGTCAGAGTCATGAGTCTAGAAGTGCTGACTGATTCTGTTTTAAGCTTCAGCTCACGTTAGGAAACACGTTTAAATGACAAAAACAGTTTTCAGCTGCTGATCATTCTGAGCTCCTGTTAGCTGGATGTACCTGGACGTTCTAACTGTAGAGGATAACCTGCAGGGTTTTATTTTATGATTATATAACTCTTTCCACCTGATGCTCGTTCACCAGGGGGCAGCAGACGTATAGGACTGGATGTGGCAGGTTGTCGATGAAAGTACTAATCCTGATTCTCCCTCTGGTGGCTTTAAGGCCTGAAGCGGTTAGATGTGAATCAGCAGCGATAGTCTACGAGGGGTTAAACATCAGAGGTCACTCAGACTTCTGCTCCAGCCTCGTTTCAGGCAGCAGGGTTTTGGCTGCAGACCAGACAGATATGCAACACTACAGAGTACACAGTGTGCTCCTCGTTGTACAACCCCTGGAATGTGCTGACGGTGCAGGGTTCACGGCGGTTCAGTCACACTGCTGCTCCGCCGCCTCAGGCCCCGTCACACTCTCATGCTCACCCAGCTGTTTCTGCAGTTTGTCAGTTATGCAAAGTTTCTGGGGAGCACGCCAGCAGCGGCGTTATCAGGAAACTCCAATGTGGAAGCTCAGCCACGCCTCAAACAGACAAATGAGTCAGTGTGCGTGCAGCCGCACCGCAACATTCCCAAAACTTCTCCTGAGCGTAAAGAGGAAGGAAATCAGCCGAGTCAAGAAGAGACCCTAAAAACCACCAAAGAGCAGAGAGAGGAAAGAGACTGGAGAAAGAGAAACTCGTCAAACAGCCCAAAGCAGGAGGCGGGACTAAACTAGAACTGAGTCAGAGCGGGAACACGGGAGGATTTTAAGATTATAATAATATTAAAAATGGACCGTAGCTATGATGAAGAAAGTAACGAAGCAAATTAAGTGATGAGAAAAAGTCAAAGTACGGCCTGTCTAAAAACAGAACACTGGTCCCTTCCAGAAAACAGCCACCATCCACCCTCCATCCTCCATCATTAGCAAGATATTTTTTATTATGTTATAATTCCATCAACCAGTTCAAACCTATAGTTTCCTACAGGTAACAACTTTAACTCAAAGTCTGATGGTTTTGCTTTCTTTTCTTAGGACACAGCACCAAAGAGCGGTGTGTTCCAGATCACTTGATCTCACATGAAGAAAAGGGAACTGAAGGTCTGAAAACCAGCTGTAGATGTGAAGGTAACTAAAACCTTACCTAGACTCTCACCTCAGTGGCTGCTCAATGCTGGGAGAGAACGAGGTGAAATGATGATCTGAGCCAAATGTAGAAAAGTGATTTTAACTTGTCCTCATTCAGTATGTAGAGAGCAGGACACAGAGGAAATCTGCATCTTTACATCAACTGAACACACATCCTGCTGACATGACACCTTCTGCATCACGTTATTCACCAGCTTCCAAACCATCTTCAGACCCCCCCACCCCAACCCCACCCAATCAAAGCCCCAACCTAGAATAAAATGTGAAAAGAGGATGCCGAGCAAATGAGGCGCAGTGTTCCAAATCCCTGCTTCAGTGTGGAGGGAAGCCGGCAGAATAAAGACGTAGAAGGAGACAGACAGACGAGAAGCGCATTAATAAAACATGATTTTCCAACCTCAAAGAGACGCACACAGGAAGGCGCGCTCCCAGAGCCGCAGCTGAGGTTCAGCGCAGGGTAAAGGGAACAGCATCTCTAACAAGCTCACACTGCAGCGCACTTGTTTAAGCTGAGGGCCACAGCAGCATCCTCTGATCACACTCTACCTCCTTCTACAGGCCTGACTCCTGCATTTTTTTCTGCATTTGATCCCATCTTTCTGCAGGCTGAGGGTGAAGAAGGTGTGGCTTCATGATGATCACCACATCTGCAGAGATGTGAAAAGACAACAAACCTCTGCAACTTCTCCTCGTGATGCTGTTTGGGTCTTTGCAGTAGAAAGGTGGTAACACCTGTACCAGCCTCCACCTCAGCTGTTCTCTACATTGGTGGAAAGTTGAATTGTTTTAAAAAAAAAAAAAGATTTGGGGGTCAATATTGAAATCAAGATGACAAAACATTTATTTCTATTTTTGATCCAAAACCACAGCAGGAACTCTGCAATGGGGCTCATCAAAATAAAAGCATCACGTTTATTCTGATCCACATTCATTTCTCTACAGCAGGGACATCAGAAGGACTGAAAATGTGAGGGGACACCTCCCCACAGAAGTAACTGATGCATGGTGTAGATGTGATTTCCTGCATTCTAATGCAGAAAAAACGAACTAAACAATACTAAACTTCCAATCAGATTTTGAATGTGAGGTTCTTTTATTCTTGCTGATAATGAGAATACCAACAGGTGGCGATAGACTGAATTTGAATTTAATTCCTATTTAATAGAGCAATAAAGTATATTGATCCTAGTCCTGATAGTATAATTACTAGTCAAATAGAAAACACAGGTATCCACAGATATTTAGATACTAGAAATTCTATTTAAGGAAATCCAACAACTGGACTGATTTGAACTGAAACCAAATCCTTAAAAAGTAAGCTTTAACATTTATTAGTCAGATACTGTATGTATTCCAATATCTAAAAATCTGTTGTTCCAAGTAAAATCTAATATTAAATAAGTGACTATTTCATAACAAATATCAAGAGCCTCATTGTTCTTAAGAAAACTGAAGTTCTACATCTCTGAAATGACAATAGTACTAGCTTAACGTCTGTTCAGATATTCAAATAAAATTACTGAAGCTGGAATAGTGTTTTCAATTTATCCATTTTAAAAAAGACATTTTACTAGTAACAGTTTAATTAGAGGTATTTAAAGTGAGAATTTATCTTAGTCAGAATTCAATTTAGCCATTATATAAATCTAGAATGTTAATTTTTACTAGAACAATAGATTTGATCAGGATTACATATCCAGTCTGCCTAAAGAATATTTAAATGGCTTGCCATAGTGCCTACCTAGCTGTTGAATATCTTTGACTAGCCAGCTAAGGGCACTAAACACCTGTCCTGTTGGGAAATGTTGACTTACTTTATGTTTCTTTGTGATAAATGTCCTTCTGTCCATTGGGGACAGAGCAAACATGGAAAACAACTTAGTGGGGGACAGCGATGGCTGTGACTTCACCTCTTAATGCTTCGACCTGATGTTCACTTTAACTTTATTGACCACCTTGTCAATCAGTTTGATTGGTTGTGCAACAGAGCAGTATAACCAGGAAAACATGGAGTGGACTTCAGCAGGTTGAGACATTTCTAATGAATCAAGTGGAATTAATATTTTTGAGAACAACCGAAAGAGCACAAGGCGGACTAATACTCAGTACATTGGGAGGGTCCAAATGTGTAAATGTACAAAGTGGGGTGGGGGACCAGTCCCCTCCTGACATAAAGGTTATAACGCCCATGAAGGATAGTCAATATGCAGCCTGAGCCTCCTATTTCTGGCCCTTGAGCCATGTACTGTATTCCTCAAGCTATCTTTAGGTAATAACATCTACCGTGAATCAGTGCGGCTGCTCCAGCACAGCTGAGGATCTGCTGCTGTAAACATGGGTTTTCATGAGCTGTAAGCCATAATCATCGAAAATATAACAAATGAAGGCTTGAGAAACCTCACCTTTCATATAATGATTCTATCTCATGTATTAGATTCACCTTTAAGTTGAATTACTGAAATAAATCAACATTTGTACGATATTCAAATTTTTCAAATATCACATGTAGTGTTCTAACTGTAGAGGTTAACTAACAGGTAATATAGAGTTCTAACTGTAGAGGTTAACTAACAGGTAATATAGTGTTCTAACTGTAGAGGTTAACTAACAGGTAATATAGAGTTCTAACTGTAGAGGTTAACTAACAGGTAATATAGAGTTCTAACTGTAGAGGTTAGCTAACAGGTAATATAGAGTTCTAACTGTAGAGGTTAGCTAACAGGTAATATAGAGTTCTAACTGTAGAGGTTAGCTAACAGGTAATATAGTGTTCTAACTGTAGAGGTTAGCTAACAGGTAATATAGAGTTCTAACTGTAGAGGTTAACTAACAGGTAATATTTTAGGGGTAATATTCAGATTTTTTTTAAGAGTGCTGAAACCTTACGTGTTCAACCAAGTTTTTTCTTTGATCAATTTAAGTTTGTTCTTACTTTTGTCTATACCAATGTTTTCACACTGATATATTTTATGTTGTTTATATAGTTTTAACTTGATTTTAACCATGTTCTTGAATGCTTTGTGATGTTTTCCCACATCTGTAAAAAGTGGTCTATGAATGATTTTTACTTGCTTTTTAAACTCACAGCACTGCTAATAAAACAGAGAAGAGCTGTTACAGGAGAATCGAGGTCCGACCCAGAAGTCAGTGGGAAAAACTTTTGAGATTCTCTTCAGTGTTGCTTAAACAGGTTTGAGATGACTGTAAATAATTTGGATTCTTACATTTATTTGTATGCTGGTAATGTTTATTCTAACCAACATGTGAAATGAGACAACCCCGGTGCCTACAGAGAACATTCAACGCTGTCGGTGAGTTTGTGCTCTGACAAAAACCATCGACCGTTGACTGTACCCTGAGGGACACCTAATGCTCAGGGAACCACAAAGCCGAGAACCACAGTCCAGATATAACCCTCAGTTATTCAGACCTTCAACAAACACTAGTTCAGCTCTTACTCTGAAGGCATTCATCTTTAAGGCTGCGATAAACATTCATTGCTGTCGGTGGGTTTATACAAAAATAACTCACTGATCAATGAATGCAGACTGCGGTTCAAAAACACCTGATGATGCACACCAATGGAAAAGTGAAGAAATAATCCCACTCAGAGAGTACGAACCGCTGCATGGTGTCTCAGTGATCACTTCGCACAAAAATCCAACATACTGCATTGGTAGTAGTAATGGTAGAATGCACTTATTACACACATTTCCAAATCAAGTACGAGTACATACTAGGGGTGTAAGTACATTGAAATGTTGCAATATTTAGTGTCACAATACTGTAAAGTTATAAAAAACTTTAATATTTCAAAAACACTATTGTGGCTCTGTTAACCCCTCTGTGCTGCTCTGCAGGAAGTGTGCTCTATAAATAAAGTTTGATTTGATTTGATCTTCCAACAAGAATAAAATTTAGATTTCAAAGGTGGGGGGGGCACAACTTGAGTCCAGGGGTGGGGGTCTGGAGGTGGAGGAGAGGGTCTGAACTGTTTAAACAGCACCGTGATAACCCTACACCTGAAAACAACAGCCAGTATCCATTTAATATAGTGGAAGATTCTTTTAGAAACTACAGGGCTCAAAACTGTGACATGTCCCCCCTGAACACAACAGATCACATCCAGGTCTTCCACCAGGCACCGCTGGACTGGTGGAAGTTTTTATACAATATTTACAGGCTATCCATTTTTGCTGTCAAATAAATAAATAAATAAATCTTCAGAATAACAAACAAAAATATTGTTATATATGACATATTTTTTGTCTTTTTTTACCCTTTAAATCAGGTAATATTCCATTATGATTGAGAACCTTTTCTCCAAAGGAGCCCTGGAGGCAGTTGGGGTTCAGTATCTTGACAAAGCATATTTCGACACATGGCTGAGGCTGGGTATTGAACCCTGGTGAATTCGTGACTCTAAACTAGGTATGAGTGAGAATGTGAATGGCTGTATGTCTCATTTGTCCTCTGATGGACTGCTGACCTGTCCAGGGTGTACCCCGCCTCTCGCTCCATGATACCCAGAAATAGACAGCAGCTCTCCGCAACCCTCACTGGGTGAAGCGGTGCAGAAGATGGATGGAAAAACAATATGACTTTTTAAATTAAGAATTTGCATGCATGCATTAACAGTGGTGTTTAATTTTTGTATTGCATTTAAGACTTCGAATGCTAGTTGGCAGCAGTTATCACCTCCAAAAGAACAACAAGATCTCCCAATAGCATAGCGAATGTAGGTCCCTCTGTTCTGTTTCAGCGAGCTGATGTCAAGCCTATAAGGCATAGTCGATCCTCAGCAAGTTTTTCAACCTGTCCCTGTCACAAGCCACCATCCACATGTCTGAAAGCCTCCATCATCATCTCCATCCCCCCAAACCCTGACATAGACAGACTCAGTGATTACAGTTCCATAGCCTGGACATCTGTAATTATGAAGTGCTTGGAGCGTTCAGTCTCCCAGCACATCAGAGATCGTCTCCTTCCCTCCCTCAACCCCACATCAATTTGCCCACAGGGAAAATAATCTTAGTCTGAACCACAGAACATGCCATCGCCCTCACACTCCACACAGCGCGGAGCCACCTGGAGAACAAGAGGAGCTACTGTACGTGAGGATGCTCTTTGAACTCAGATATTTTCCACTTGAAACTGCTGGAGCTACAGATCGCCACCACCACCTGCACCCAGATCCAAAACTTCCTGTCAAGTTGCACACAGTATGCGAGTCTCACCCCCACCAGTTTTACTAAGCACTGGTTCTCCACAAGGCTGTGTTCTGAGCCTTCTACTGTTAATATAATGGAGCCTGTAAATACTCAGAAGTAAAATGATGTGGGTGGGTTTTAGGGACGTCACAGAGCGATATGCAGGAGGGTTTAGAGAGGATTCATGTTTTTATATCTGTCTTTAATAGAGAGCTTTCAGTGTTGCTAAGACAACGGGTGTAATTCACATTCTGGGGTCATAGAGGGGTCAAAGGAAAGCAGCTGGCCTTGGTTTCAGGCAGACATGTGATTGGTCAGGAGGTCATCCAGAAAACCTACCCAGGTCTGAGCAGAACCAAACAACAAACGATGGATGAGGAACTTAATGATCAAAAAAGGACAAATAAGTCACAACAATGTTAACAGAGCGCCCAGTTTACAGCAGTTTGTTTGAAAGTGGACATTTCTGTCCTTAATGAGTCCAGAGGGAAGTCCTGTTTCTATCAGTTTTCTATTAATCTGTTGAAAACATTATTTAAAACTTCTAAATGAATCCAGAGAGCTTGAATTACATAAAATGCTCCATCTGCAGCACCAGCCAGCATGATGGAGAGGGAACATTTATCAGACCCAGAGGGTTCAGCACTGATGATGCCTCTGGGTTCCTTCAGGCCTCCAGGAACACAAAGCAACTATTACAAGAAAGAGTCTCCACTCAGGACCCTGACAGGTCAGATGTTTGTCAGCGGTGACTGAACCTATACACACCCACACTGGAACAGCATGACCCACTTCTCCCTGACCCGAATCACTCTGCAGGCTGACCCCCACTCAACACCCAGCCAGAGGCACAGGCTGTGAGTCAAATCTGGGCTGATCATCAATTATTAAAGCATAACAAACCAGAAGGTCGGATCAGAAGTGCAAAGGGCTGGAGCTCACAGAGGAGACGGGAAATCTTTGATCTTTATTATTAATAAACATATTTAAACAGGTCCGAGGTGTGTGTGTGTGTGTGTGT
>SSNR01000067.1:445703-457225 GCA_006937965.1 Callopanchax toddi | reverse complement strand
CTGAAGTCATCCTGATATCATGCAAACATTTCCAACTGAAGGCTGAGGTCACGTAAACATGGATCTACTGCCCTCCAGTGGTCGAAGTCAAGAAGAGCATCAGAGTGAACTCCCCTCACCATGGTGGTATGGGACGATGACGTCATGTTTTTGATATAAATCTGTTTGATGTATATATGTGTGAATGCTGCTATGTTTTAATTTGTTATTTTATTTGACTGTAAAACACTGCTGGTTGTTTTGAAGAGCTTTAATAAAGTTGGACTGGGTTCATTATCACCTTTAAACCAGCTGTGTTCAACTGTTTGTGAAAAAATATGTTCAAGTAGAAGAAAAGCAAAGTGGAAAAAGGAGTAGAAGTAGTGGTAAAAATAGAAGAATGGTAGAAGTACATGAAAAATAATACCAAAACAAAAGATGGATGACTAAAGGCTCCCTGCTGCTCTTACCTGTGCTTCAATGTTTTCAGAAAAGATGATGAAAAATTAAAGGGTTAGGGGTCTAGTCATGCTGAAGGCGATGTTTGTAGTAGGGACTCTACAACTTTGCAGACTCAATTCTACAAACTCTAAAACTCTATTGGACACTGCAGACCTACAGATGCTACGACCCTACGAACTGACCTACGGAGAGCAGACACCACAGAATACGGCTAGCCTGACTCTGCAAACTCAACTGGTCCATCAACTGTACAGACTCTATGACTCGACTAAGACTAACTACAAACTATGGAATCTACAACCTCTACGACTCTATGGACTCTAAATGGTAAATGGCCTGTATTCATATAGCCAGAGGTGCACATAGCTGGTCCACTAGTGTACCAGATATCATGCATGCATAACAGAACCCACTGTCCAAACACACCTTTGCAGACCGGTGCTTTCATGTCTCGATGGAGCAGCCCACAATCTGACAAGCTTCATATCCTGTTGAGCTGCAGTGAATGAGTACTCACAAGGCCTCTGAAGCTAGTAGACACATATGCACAGGACCTCCGACACACACACACACACTCGCAGCACCTCTGACACAAGTGCGCTGTGGTGGAGGTGCCCTGCACTGACACCATCACCATCAGGTCCCTCAGACCTCCACCAGTAGACAAGCTGGGTGAAGTGACTCCAAGGACACAGCGACAAAGTAACCCAGCTGGAGCTGGGATTGAACCAGAGACCCTCTGGTTGCCAGAAAGGCCACTCTACCTTCTGAGCAACATGCCACCCCTCTACAACTCTTCAGAACTGGATGGACTACATACTCCACGACTCTACAAACTGTACAGACTCTACAAACCTATGGACTACAGTAAGTAAGTAAGTCAATTTTATTTCTATAGCATCTTTCATAGAAATAAATCCCAAAGTGCTTCACAAAAACATCAAAATTAAAACATGATTAAAGACAAAGAACCAAAAACATCAAGACAAAATAAGAGACCAATAAAAATAATTTTAAAAATTTTAAATGCCATTAAAAGACATAATCATCAACGTACAAATAGTGATGGTTAAACACCAATGGAAGAACATAAAAGATTTCAGCAGTTTTAAATAATTGGGTCTTCAACTGCTTTTTAAAGGAGTCCAGACTGTCTATACAGCGTAAAACTAAAGGAAGGTCATTCCAAAGTCGAAGTGCAACAGACTGGAAGGAGCGATCACCTCGACTTTTAAATCTGGTCCTTGGAACTGTTAGGAGATTCTGGTCTGTGGACCTGAGAGCTCGGGTTGGAGCGTACGGCTTTATCAGTTCAGTAACATAAAGAGGAGCTTGACCATGTAGGGCCCTGAAAGTTAGAGTCAGGATTTTAAAATGAACTCTACATTTAACAGGTAACCAGTGCAGAGACTTCAGAATAGGAGTGATGTGATCTTTTCTGTTTGCTCCAGTGAGGAGCCTCGCTGCAGAGTTCTGGACCAGCTGAAGGCCATAAAGGGCTTTTTGGTTCAAACATGTGAAAAGTGTGTTACAGTAATCTAGACGGGAGGAGATCAAAGCATGAAGAACCATTTCCAGTTCAGGTTTTGATACCACCTTTCTCAGTTTGGAAATATTTCTCAGAAGTTTGACTTTACAGCAGAACTTAAATGTCCAATATGTTGACTGATCAGAGGGACCGTCCTATCAGGGGCAACAATCAGACATTCAGTCTTTTCAGGGTTTAACTGAAGGAAGTTATTTTCTAACCAGTTAGTAATAGCTGACAGACACTCCAGTAGTTCAGACAGTTTGTAGAACTCTGAGTCCTTGAAGGAGCAGTACAGCTGAATGTCATCTGCATAAAGGTGGTAGGAGACATTGTGACATCTGCTGTCCAAGAGGATGGATATATACTGTATAGTAAAAACAGGAGTGGACCCAGAACAGAGCCTTGGGGTACCCCACAGAACAGATCAGTAGTATCTGACATGATATGGTTTATGTGGACACTGAAACTACAATCTGAACCAGTCTAAACTGTTCCAGAGATCCCCACCAAATCACAGAGTCTGTTAAGTAAGGTGCTGTGATCAACAGTGTCAAAAGCTGCAGAAAGGTCCAACAAAACCAAGACTGTAAACTCCCCGGAGTCTGCTGCCGGGCGTACAGACTCTACGGACTCATCGTCACTCTACAGACTCTGGGATTCTGTGGACTCTTTGATTCTACTTCCTGTTTCCCACCTTCTCTTTTTTATTTGATGTTTGCATCATGTGTTTGCAAACGAGTCACTGTCAGTTCATTTGAGCTGACTTCAGATTCTGCCTGAGAAGCTTCAGCATGTTTGACTGACTGTGACTGAAATCAGGTTGGGTCCGTTCCCCTCAAACACTAACAGGTTTTTTTGGTGCAAACATCGCTGGATGGGGAATTATGGTTAATATCTGGCAAAAAAAAGTTTTCGTGTCCCCAGCTTAAGCCAACATGAGCACCTCTACCTCTGTGGGGTTAGTGTTGAAAACAGCTGCTACCACCTCAGCCTCCTGGCCCCTGACCTGGTCTGTGGTCACTGAATGGAGGTTTGTAGATTCCCACCCTATCCAGAACCTTTACAAGCCAGAGGAGCTCTGCTTGGCCCCCCTTGACCCCACCGTCACCCTCGCTCAGCGCATGCACCGAGGCATCCTGGGGGCAAAGTAGGGCCAAGAGAGAGAGAGAGTGACCCTGGCAGCAAGCCCATCTTGTCAAGTTTACGACCCAATCAAGGGCTGCCTCATAAATCCACGCCTCCTCCTGCAATGAGCCAACAAAGCTGCCCATTCAGTGTGTGCTGGTTTATTGGATCCTCTCCGGCTACACACACACACACACACACACACACACACACACACACACACACACACACACACACACACACACACACACACACATCCCTTGCTAGGTTACAAGGCGTCGATGTTGAAGGATAGCTGCGCACAATGACATCAGAGCTGGGTTGTTTGATGGTGAACTGTGTGTGACCTCTGACCCCTACACGGTGCCACCTGGTGGTGCTACAGCACCCAGAGGAGATTGAAGTGAACTTCGCCTGAACCTGGACCTGAACACTGGACAGGTCGCTGCTCAAGTCTCTGGTCAAAAGGCTCAGAATGGTTGATTTCTGGGTCATTTCAGGTCGATTTGATTCTGCTGGTTCAGGCTGAGACAGAGCTCTGCTCAGCAGGTGGAGGTAGAGCAGAGGTTTGACTAAAATCCCACCCGAACAGACTAGTTCCTCCTTCTGAAGCTGTTTCTGTTTGAGTTATCTTCCTGATATGAAAGAAGATCAAACCACATTTAAACTTCAACTCCAGAACCTCAAACAGCTCAGATTTCTATTCAATTGTTTGTATTTTAAAACAACCATCAAATAGCTGCTTGTTTTCATCGTTTCTGATGAGAAAATCCCATTCCAGAAAAAACCCAAACCGCTCTACGTCGTCCACCAGGCAGAGGGACTCACCCATGCTGTCGTTGTGTTCGGGGAGGAGGGGACGGTCACCAAACAGACCTGTGAGAAACAACAACAGGGTGTCACACAAACACCTTCACACCCAGTACCTCACGCTGATAGGTAAAACCTAATTCACCTCCTCGTCTCAGTCACCTCTCTGTGTTCAGCTACTGTTTTAGGTAGAAATGCACTGATTGTGATTCTGAGGGCTGATACTGGTTACAGGTTTTAGTTCAGCAGTGACTTTATTCTGATTCATTTAAAAATGATGATTCTGAAAGTGAAAGCTCTGATATTAAATCCCATCAAAGCACACAGGTAACTCATCCAGCCTGACTAGGGATGTGAAGGTGACCTGATCTGACCCGTTTAACCATCACATCAAACTTCTAGGAGTTTAGTTTCTCCAGGTGTCTGCTGTTAAAGACATCAGTGAAGTTAATGGATCTTCTGTAGGACACTTTCTACAGCGAACAACTCTTCTTCCTGCTGTTCAGTTGTACTGAGTTCTCATTAGTGACACCTGCTGTTCTAAAGGAGAACTGCAGCAGAACGATCAGCTGAAACCAGTCTGAGTGAGTTTGACCCTCATCCTGTTAACTGATGTAGAAAAAAGCTTCACCATGTTTAAGTTTTTATAATAGAGAAAGAGAATTTATCAGGTGAGTTATTAAAGTCTGAGAAACATCTGCTGCCTTCTAATTTTTACACAACCTTATTTTAATGTTTGCTTCACTGTAAGTCAGAGTGTTTTATGTCAAACAACACACTAATATTAACACCTATAGAATATTCAGCTTTAGTCTGTTCTATATCCTCCACCAGGGGGCAGCAGAGGACTGGGTGTGTCAGGTTGTTGGTGAAGGTACTAATCCTGATGCTCTGAGGCCTGAAGTGGTCTGACGTGAGGTAGAGACGATGTCTACAAGAGGTTCAAATGTTTCCTCCTGATGAGTTCTTCTTTAGAAAGTGGCTCTGGGGATGTGACAGGTTCTCTACAGACATTTGGAACAGATACATGAAGAACACATGAATCCATTAGTCACAGCTGATCCGTGCTCTGACAGTGGTAGCACGTTTTACTTAGCTGCACAGCCATGACAGTGAAGGCTCTCTACATCAAACAGCAGGAATGTCTGCTTCTAGGGCTGGGCGATAAATCAAAAAATAACTGAATTTTAAAACTCTAACCGATGTCATTTTACCGTATGTTCGGTATTTAAAAAAATTAAAAAATGCAAGTAGGTTGTGGATGTCCATGTTTCTTTAAGAAGCTGTGATGCGGACTAGTTGAGTCGGCGTCACAGCTAGTCACATGTAGTAAGAAAGAAAAACAAGGAAATGGAGAATAATTCAAACATGAAGCAGCGGGCTCGTCGCTCTGTCTCACTAGCGTCACTAGCCACGTCAGCTCGCTGTTCACGGCTGCAGGAAGCTGCCGGTAGCTGCTTGTAGCTGCCCGTAGCTGCTTGTAGCTGCCCGTAGCTGCCGGTAGCTGCCGGTAGCTGCCCGTAGCTGCTTGTAGCTGCTTGTAGCTGCCCGTAGCTGCTTGTAGCTGCCCGTAGCTGCCGGTAGCTGCCGGTAGCTGCCGGTAGCTGCCGGTAGCTGCTGGTAGCTGCTGGTAGCTGCCGGTAGCTGCTGGTAGCTGCTGGTAGCTGCCGGTAGCTGCCGGTAGCTGCCGGTAGCTGCTGGTAGCTGCTGGTAGCTGCTCATAGCCGCTCGCCACTTACAGCAGCTTTCTGCTCGGTGTTGCGGCGCTCCGCAGGTTAATGCAGCCAGTCGCAAGTGGACTACAAGCTGGAGCGGTGTCTTTGATAAATTTAGTTGAGGAGATGCTTATTCCCAGAAAAAAATGTTTCATCAATTATTTGGCAACATGACGCATTCGGCAAGGAGGATGAGATGAAAACAAAAGACAGAAGTCAAACTGTGTAGAAAGACTAGCAAAAAGTCAAGGTAACATGTCCCCCACCTGCAGTTCAACCACACTTTATAGAGAACCTGATTACCTAACTCAAATGTGACAATATTTACATGACGCAGCTCAATATCCATCTGTAGAATAGAACAGATTGTGTCTTAAATATTTTGTGTTTGCAGGAAATTTTAGTCTTTGGAGCAATTATGCTGCTACAGCCCCATCTAGTGGACAGTGCGGATCGGGACAAGTGGTCCGCGGATCAGGCAGCACTCGCTCATTGCAAAATCATCCCCGACATCCTGTACTTATGCTCTCTGAATCTGCTGATAATTCCCCTCTGAGAAAGGCGTTCGTTTTGCCACCACGTTTAGAGGTTCTCTCTATTGGACTCAAGTCGTTTTAGGTGACCAGAACGAAGGATCACTGATCGATATCTGATCCAGTCTCTTTCACTCGTGCGGAGCGGCTGAATCCTCCATCCCTCTCCATCAGATGGATTATTCAACTCCCTGATGGAGAAACCAGACTCATCTATTTCTGTCTAAGATAACGTGTTGTGTTAAAAGTTGATCAAATCTCTAACCTTCTATTATATTTTTACTGGATTAAAGCAGTTTTTACACTAAATGAATCAAAAGAAGAAGAAGTTGCTCATTTCTATAGCACCTCTATGTCAGTCACAAGGTTCTTTACAGGTCCAGACAGACGGGATAGCTGATGAAGCAGAGTTTAGAACCTTGGATTGAGAAAAGGCTGTGGTGGCCATTACCTGCTAACACGTCCTCTTAGTGCTTTATTCTGAAAACAGATGATCTTTAAAGATTCTAGTTTTTTTAATTCTTGGCACAAAAAGGTCCTGCTGTTGCATTTTTAGAACACTGTTAAATGAAAGTGGGTGGTTCTGCTCAGCTCCTGACCAACTCTGGACCCGGCACAGACGCAGGACGTGGACCACACCATCAGAGATCATTTCACCGCCTGCTGGATTATCTGACTCCCAATCTGTTGGCTTCATATTAGTTTCCCTCGTTGCACCAGATTGATGTTCTGTAGCCTGATCCAGGATCTGCTCTTCATCAGCAGCTAGACCATCTGTATGACCATCAAGTGATCGCTTCTCACTGACAACTACTCCTACCTCTAACTGTAACTCTATAGCTCACTACCTCTCTAACTGTACCTACCTCACTACTTCTACTTCTCCGTTTCTCTTTACCTCACTACTTCTACCTCTCTGACTGTACCACTCTACCTCACTACCTCTCTAACTGTACCTACCTCACTACTTCTACTTCTCCGTCTCTCTTTACCTCACTACTTCTACCTCTCTGACTGTACCACTCTACCTCACTACCTCTCTCTCTTTAACTGTTAAGTGGTTCTTTCGCATTTGTCTAAAAACCTCAGCCAATCACACATTTTGGTTGTCTGTCTCGTCGAAGCCTCCAGACATGGCTGCTGGCACATTTTGAAGTGAGAGGAGGACAGAAACAGCCGGCTGTTACCGCTTCAATATTAGGAAAAAAATACGAGTCCCCCCCAAAAAAAAGAAAAAAGAAAAACACCTTTTCAGCTAGCAGAAACAAAAAACATTAGGACGTAGAAAGAGGAAAAACCAGGGTGAATATTAGCATAGCGTTTCAACGACTGGTGTTTTGCTCTCGCTTGTTACTGTGGCAATGCGCGGTCCCATGTCGGAATGGAGGGGTGAGAGTTCTGGGACTGTTTGTGTAAGATAGCTAAACCTAGCTTGTTTGCTAGGGATGTCCCGATCAGGTGTTTTTGCCCTCGAGTCCGAGTCTGAGTCATTAGATTTTGAAGATCTGCCGATCCCGAGTCCCGATCCGATCTTTTTAATATGTTGTTGTGATCAACTTTATAAAGCCTCCAGACCACAGACATATACTCACACTTTCTGCTTCAAGCTGCTTCTGCGTTCTACTTTGTCGATGTTTAACTAATAAAAACAAACAAGTAACAAAATGATGTCATGCTGCAGACATAAATCCATCCATCTGTATACTCTATCATATCCATATATGTTTAAATACTTAAACATAATTCTCTGTGCACAAAATTAGTTTGTGGTTAAAGTAACTTTTTGAGGAAAATATTTTTTTCCTACAGCTGTTCAGGTGCAGAAAAAAATGTCAACATTATTTTAACACTCTGCTCCATTTTTTGCCCAGAAAGAACAAACTTGTTTACTGACAATGACCCGGATCATTTCTTAAGTCATCAGCTCCTCCTTCACTCCTCCTCCTGCTTTATCCTCTGACTGCAGCAGCTCTGAACAACTTCTTAATTAGACTATTTGGAGAAATCGTTTTGGAGCGACATTTAATCAGGAAGCTTCTCCTCAGAAAGCGCTTTTTAAAAATCTTAACATCGCTCAATTATTTCCTGACGGAGGGCGGGTGTTGTGACGTGATGTACCTGCAGCACTCAGCAGAATCTCCTCTGAGCCTGGAGGGAGACGCTGCGTAGGGACAACGAGTTAGCGTGGGGATGACTCGCTCCACGCCGGCCTCTCCGCCTCCTCCAGACCGAGCACTCCCGTCGGTGCTTGGCTGCTTTCCGTTCAGGGGGAGGACGAGTCCCAGTGGGTGTGGAGAGAGCAGCGAACTCGGTCGCTGCTGGATAAGTTCGCGTGTCTCCCGGTCCCGGCCCCTCCCTCCTCCTGGACTGGCGTAAACTGATTCAAACTCTGATTATGGTTAATATAAGTGCACAAATATAGACCATATATAAATCCCATGTGCTTTAGATTGTTTAACATATATTTAAAAACCCAAACTTCCTTCTGAAGGCGTGGCGGCTTTTATTTTGGCGGGGCGTTGCGCATGTAGAGGAAACCCGAGTCAAAATCGGGAGGTGACGTCCGATACCGATCGAGTCCAAAATCACGTGATCGGGGCCGATTTCCAATCACGTGATCGGATCGGGACATCCCTATTGTTTGCAAATTAATTAGAGCAGCTTTAAGTCTGGAAACATTTGGAATCAGGAAGGTTTTCTGTTTGCCAACTAAAGATGAGGTTCTAACTCTAAAGAGTGTCTGTGTGCCGATCTGACTTCACTTCTGTGTGATTATCTAGACCACGGTTCTGTCTGGGGCCACATGTGTCTCCTCAGCCCCTCTGAAGTGGCTCCTTTTAACTTTGACCAGATTATTATAGATTTTATGAAAGTAGACACTCATCAGTTCTTCTGTCCAATGATTATCAGTTAGTGATGAATGAAAGTGATAGCACATGTAGGTCATGTCCCATTGTTTCATTAGCTTAAATGTCTAGTTTTCACAGCATGCTACCTGCTGTGTTCATGATTTCTGAAATAAAACTTAATTTCCACAGGGAACAATCCGTGGCCCTGCCCTTTTTTTCCATCTAATAGCATCACAAATACTGTAGTGGACTAATCTACCCATCTCCATGCTGATGACACAATCCTCTACTCTGCCTCATTCTCCCCAGACATGGTCTCCACTATGTGGTTTGGTAGGAAAGGCTGCCGATCCCCAAAGAGTCCAAACATCTAAAGCCCTGACGAGTCTCTGGTCCAGGTTTCTAAATATAAATATTGAGGAAACTGTTTAGAAACCTCAGTCCTTTTCAAAGCATTGTGACACTTTAAAGTCAAAGATTACATGAGAAATCTGATTTCCTTAGACAATGCTTTCCTACTTCACTTCATCTGCAAAGTTAACTCTTGTTTAAATGACCATTCTTCCCATGAATCAGTGATGGAGGCGTTGACAGATCTGAATACTTTAAAACTCACCACTCCTCTCTATATTCCTCCCTCAAGCACACATCTCTACACACCCACCACAAAATCCACAGGTTCATGTTAAAATAAACACGTCACCTCCTCCTCTACAGGAGGACTTTATGTAGGAGAGACGGTAACGTGGATGTTTCACTAGGAGGACCTCTGATCTAGACTTTACGCTGTGAGGAAGTTGCATGAACTAGTTGACTTCTCTGCTCTGTAGTGACTTTTTAAGCTCTACGTTGATTAGTCGCTGATCACGTGGTTATGGCTGACAAAATGGATTCCTCAGACGTAAATGAGACGGGTCGTCTGTGGGTATTCGTCAGCGCAACAAGACGAGACAAAAACACTATATGTGAAGTTGTGAGACGGTATTTAGGTGAACTAATTTTACTGTCGATCACGTGAACTTTATTTTGAAGGGGTCGGCCCTTCCATCAGTTCCAGAGCGATCAGTCTATCGTCTCTCTGGCGGTGCACTAATACTCAAAGAATACTTCTTGACAGCTTGTGACAACCCTGCTGATTGTCCTGATTTCATCAACTTAACGGTGAGTTTGTTTGTTTCTTTTGTTTTGCTAAAAATTCTGCGCTAAATTCAGCCAATTCAAACCTCCGAGGAGCTGTCGGCTCGGCTAACGAGCTTTGAGAGATTCTATTCATTAAATAGGGAATGTCTTTGTTATAAATATGGCTGAAAAATAGACCACAAACTGACTAAGACTACGTTCACACTGCAGGTCTTAATGCTCAAATCTGATTTTTTTTAATCAAATCCGATTTTTTTGTCTGGCTGTTCACACTACAACTGAAATGTGACAGCAAACAGTCTCCAGTGTGAACGAATCACGGCCCCAAAGCGGCCCGCATGCGCAGAAGATGACAAGACGTCACACATAACGTGCTCTGTTTACGGAAGTAAAATGGCTTTGGCAATAGACTTGAACATGGTCCAATTACGGTAAGATCTCTTTAAGGCTGAAATACACCGGAGACCTCAGCGCTGCACCACGTCGCGCTCGCACCGTTATTTTGATTAAAAACCATTTTAGTCCGTCAGATCACTCATCACACGGGACCGCCACAGCGCTTCCCAGAAACGCGAGTCCACGCCACGGCGCTAAGTTCACTTGAACAGAATTGTCACCTAATGTATTACTAATCAAGTCCTAAACCTCACTTTCTGTCCACCGACTGCCTCCGTCTCCAGTATCAGCTCTACGTGTTGGAGCGTTTCCCTCCGCCGGCGCATTTAGTGGTCTGTCTCCTGTCGGTCACGTACGAGGCGGATTCAATGCGACATGTCCGTTCAGACTGGAGTCGCTTTCAAAAACATCAGATACGTATCTGATTCAGGACCACATATGAAAGTGACCTGGGTCGGATTTGAAAAAATCGGATCTGTGCCGTTCAGACTGTCTTAAAAAAATCAGATATGGGTCGCATGAGGGAAAAAAATCGGATTTGAAGCGCATTTGGCTGCAGTGTGAACGTAGCCTAAAACTGTTTTGAGTTTTCGTCGACAAACTATTGGATAAAGAGATGACTAAAATGTGACTAAAACTAATCAGCATTTTAGTCCAAAAGACTTGAGACTAAAACCAAAGTGCTGCCTAAAACAACACTGCTCTCTATATGTTTTCTGAGCTGTTTGTTGTCAGCATTAGAAATAAGTTGTTGCAATAAAGCCTGTCAAGTTTTACAAAGCCGTCCTGTCTACTGCGTCTGTATGACGTCATCAGAGATTAGTCAAAGTCGACTCGACTTTCATTACTTGGTAGTCGACTTTAAAAAATATTAAGTCGTGCAACCCCTAGTAACAATCATGATGAAATTTTTAAATACATGGTTGAAGATCTACCTCTCTATACAGCACCCCCCCCCCCCCCCCCCCCCCCCCCCCCCCCC
>SSNR01000067.1:404273-422909 GCA_006937965.1 Callopanchax toddi | reverse complement strand
TGTAGTCCATGACTGTAATGTAAAGCTCTTTGTAGTCCATGACTGTAATGTAAAGCTCTTTGTAGTCCATGACTGTAATGTAGAGCTCTTTGTAGTCCATGACTGTAATGTAAAGCTCTTTGTAGTCCATGACTGTAATGTAAAGCTCTCTGTAGTCCATGACTGTAATGTAGAGCTCTTTGTAGTCCATGACTGTAATGTAAAGCTCTCTGTAGTCCATGAATGTAATGTAGAGCTCTTTGTAGTCCATGACTGTAATGTAAAGCTCTTTGTAGTCCATGACTGTAATGTAAAGCTCTCTGTAGTCCATGACTGTAATGTAAAGCTCTCTGTAGTCCATGACTGTAATGTAAAGCTCTTTGTAGTCCATGACTGTAATGTAAAGCTCTCTGTAGTCCATGACTGTAATGTAAAGCTCTTTGTAGTCCATGACTGTAATGTAAAGCTCTTTGTAGTCCATGACTGTAATGTAAAGCTCTTTGTAGTCCATGACTGTAATGTAGAGCTCTCTGTAGTCCATGACTGTAATATAAAGCTCTTTGTAGTCCATGACTGTAATGTAAAGCTCTCTGTAGTCCATGACTGTAATGTAAAGCTCTTTGTAGTCCATGACTGTAATGTAAAGCTCTCTGTAGTCCATGACTGTAATGTAAAGCTCTTTGTAGTCCATGACTGTAATGTAAAGCTCTTTGTAGTCCATGACTGTAATGTAAAGCTCTCTGTAGTCCATGACTGTAATGTAAAGCTCTCTGTAGTCCATGACTGTAATGTAAAGCTCTCTGTAGTCCATGACTGTAATGTAAAGCTCTTTGTAGTCCATGACTGTAATGTAAAGCTCTTTGTTGTCCATGACTGTAATGTAGAGCTCTTTGTAGTCCATGACTGTAATGTAAAGCTCTCTGTAGTCCATGACTGTAATGTAAAGCTCTCTGTAGTCCATGACTGTAATGTAAAGCTCTCTGTAGTCCATGACTGTAATGTAAAGCTCTTTGTAGTCCATGACTGTAATGTAAAGCTGTCTGTAGTCCATGACTGTAATGTAAAGCTCTCTGTAGTCCATGATTGTAATGTAAAGCTCTTTGTAGTCCATGACTGTAATGTAAAGCTCTCTGTAGTCCATGACTGTAATGTAAAGCTCTCTGTAGTCCATGACTGTAATGTAAAGCTCTTTGTAGTCCATGACTGTAATGTAAAGCTCTCTGTAGTCCATGACTGTAATGTAAAGCTCTCTGTAGTCCATGACTGTAATGTAAAGCTCTTTGGAGTCCATGACTGTAATGTAAAGCTCTTTGGAGTCCATGACTGTAATGTAAAGCTCTTTACAGTCCATGACTGTAATGTAAAGCTCTTTGTAGTCCATGACTGTAATGTAAAGCTCTTTAGAGTCCATGACTGTAATGTAAAGCTCTCTGTAGTCCATGACTGTAATGTAAAGCTCTCTGTAGTCCATGACTGTAATGTAAAGCTCTTTGGAGTCCATGACTGTAATGTAAAGCTCTTTGGAGTCCATGACTGTAATGTAAAGCTCTTTACAGTCCATGACTGTAATGTAAAGCTCTTTGTAGTCCATGACTGTAATGTAAAGCTCTTTACAGTCCATGACTGTAATGTAAAGCTCTTTGTAGTCCATGACTGTAATGTAAAGCTCTTTAGAGTCCATGACTGTAATGTAAAGCTCTTTAGAGTCCATGACTGTAATGTAAAGCTCTCTGTAGTCCATGACTGTAATGTAGAGCTCTTACAATACTTTTCTCTTTTAAGTATGAAACTTATATTTAGGTTAAAAAGAACTGTTTACAGAATTAAACTAAATAACTTAATTAAAGTAATATTTATAAAATAAAAAACAGAAATTAGTAATAAAAAATATATATATTCAAAAAAGAGAAACTAAATAAAATATTTTTTTAATAAAAACAAAACAACAGAAGTCTAGAGGTAAAAAAATACCAATGTTAAAAAACAACCTAAACTCCTCAGAGGATGTGGTCAGCGCTCAAGCTTTAAGGCTGGTGGCCTTTAAATGGTTAAAGCTGCACTGGATCATTAGCTTTCATCTCATTTGTTCCTGTAAAAGCCTTGCTGGATTTATTAACTACAGACAGGAAATGAACCATATATATTGACTTTACTCAACCTGAAAATACAAATAAAAACTGAGAAATGATGAAAAGTTGTTTTATCCTCTAATCAAACCCTGGGGGTGGACTTACGACTGTTCAAGTTTTCAGTGAGTTTAAAGACTAGCTGTGGAGGACAAATCCTGCCTAAACTGGCAATAAATAAATTATACCAGTAAATTAATAAATACTTGTGGTAATCAAGTAGGAAATAAATATATAAATAAATACATTAGGAAATAAATAACATTTATTTATTTATTCATGCATTTATTTGTACTTCTGCTCATGTTTTTCCCTCAGGTCGACGTAATGAGGTGGGTGTTTCTACACTGGCCTAAACCGTGATTGGTCAGCTACAGAATCAGTGTCAACCAATCAGCTCTCAAGAAAGTCTCACTGGCTTTCTGGGCTCCCTGGGTCTTTTCACAGAGCCAACTGCCTGGTAGCTGTCAGAAACATCTTCCTGTCAGGAATTAGTCGGTGACCTAAGACCAGGGACAGGAGCCCTGGAGTCCTGTTTGCTTTACTGTACGTGTACATGTCCTGGTACAGATGACTGTTTAAGTGTACACGAAGCGTGTTCTCCATCATAACTCGTAGTTTTCTACAGAAATGTTTGAAGGAACATGTGAACAGCTGGTTTACTGAGTTCTGAGACCAGCTCAGTCATTTAGCTCCTGGTCATCAGCTCCTCCTGTCTGTGTCTCTGACAGAGAGACAGACGGGAGGTCCCGTCCACTGCAGAGCTGAGGACAAATGGACAAACTTAATGCCACCTTAGATTCAGTTTAAAGGCTCATAAAATCAATACAAACTTCTCAAATTTTATCACTTTTAAATTTCTTCTCAGATTGCTCTTGCAGCAGCTGGCTCCTCCTCCTTCTCATGTACACTTTAAGGCCCCGTCTCAATACTCGCACTTCCAACCTACGTTCTTCAGTGAAGTGCACTTGGAATTATGGGTAATACCCTTCGCTGAAGTGTGCACCCATGCGAACTTCGGGACTTAGAGACCTAGAACTTAGAGACACCCTAAGCACTCGTGCACCTCCGCGGGAACGCGCAACTGAGGGGCGCAAGGGTGGAAGTGCGAGTATTGAGACGCAGCCCTAATAGTACTCTGTACCAGGACATGTACACGTCCAGTAAAGTAAGTAAAGCAAAAAGGAGTTATCAGGTCAGCAGATGAGGAGGTGGTCCTGTCCCTGGTCTTAGGTCACTGACTATTTCCTGACAGAAAGGCCACATTCTCAATACTCGCACTTCCACCCTTGCGCCCCTCAGTGGCGCGTTCCCGCGGAGGTGCGCGAGTGCTTAGGGTGTCTCGATTTTCCTGGCCGTAGAATCCGGACCTTAGCCCCGCCCCCTTTTCCACCCTCGCTACGCACTTCGCCGAAGTCCGCATGGGTGCACACTTCAGCGTAGGGTATTACCCATAATTCCAAGTGCACTTCATTGAAGAACGTAGGGTGGAAGTGTATGTACTGTATTGAGACGCAGCGGAAGACGTTTCTCAGTGCTAGCGGAAAGCTAGCTTAGCTTCGGTCCATGGAACCAGGGCGGGGCCAGAAAGTTTGTGTGACTTTCTTGAGAGCTGATTGGTTGACACTGATTCAGTCATGTGTAGAAACACCACCTCGTTAGCATGGACCTGAGGGAAAAGCAGGTGGAAAAGTTCAAATACCTGGAAGTAAAGAAATAAATACATGTTTATTTATTTAATTACTCATTTGTTTATTGCCAGTTTGTGCAGAACCCTCCATAACTAAATGTTTTTATCCATAAACTTCATTAGGGTTGAACTTTTGACCTGAACCAGGTTCATTTAAAAGAGGTCAAAAGTTTGGTTGTTATTCAGAATCAAAGAGTTTTAGAACTTTACTTCCGTTTTTATGTACTTTTGTAGTTTTTTTCAGACCTGATGAAGGAGCTCCTCCACCTCCTTCCAACAGGCTTCAGGGATTCTCCAAGTTCAAAAGTTCACCTTTTACGACCTCCTGCTGCCTGACTGAGAAACTCCAAATAAAAACATTCCTCTATAGACAAACACACACACACACACACACACACACACACACACACACACACACACACACACACACACACACACACCAGTCCAGCCACGAGTCTTCAGGTTTTACCTCCACCTGTTCAGAACTTCTCCAGAAACCTGCTGTTTCCGGTCTAACATCACTGAGGTGTCGCGGCGCGTGCTCGCCTACCGTTCACCGACTTGTCGTCGCTCGTCTCCGGGAAGTCGAACCCGTTGGTCCTCTTGTCTATCTCCATCCTCTGACACGAACTGGACCCGAACCGAGTCGGTCCGAGCGAAGCTCCGCCCCGCCCGCAGAGAGAGAGACGGTGGTCCGGAGAGAAACGAGATGACCTCCGGTCGGTTTTGTCTCCGCTCCGGTACCGGAATCATTAACGGAACCCGTCCCGTCAGCGGGAGGAACTGGTCCACGCCCCCAACAGTGGTGCGTTTAGGGGCCGAGCGGAGGGTGGGGCATCAAGAGGAGGGCGGTGCGTTCAGGGTCCGAGAGAAGAGTGGTATGTTCAGGGACCAATCGGAGGATGGTGCGTTCAGAGTCCGAGAGGACGGTGGTACATTCAGGGTCCAGCACCAGAGTGGTGCATTCAGGATCCGAGAGAAGAATGGTATGTTAAGTAACATCTTTATTCTTCAAAGACTGGTTTGAAAGAGACATTTGGTCAAAAACGCATTTAATGGATGATGATGGTAACTTACTGGACTATGAAAACTTTTGTATCAAACATGACTTCAATCCCCCATTGTCAGAATGTTTGCGTAATGCGCTTCCCTGAGAATTTGTGTTTCTATCTAAAAACATTATAACCCATCAAACTATACAACCACGACTTATTATCTCTGCAGGGGGGTTCGTTTTAGGATAAAAAATTAAAAGACGACAAAACAAAAATGATATCTTAAACAAATTTAATAAAGGAATTAAGAACTATGTATTATCTCTTTCTATTGCTCCTAAAGCAAAGGAAACACTTCAAGATAATGAATGATATATATCCATCTAAAGATTTACTTAGGAGACGCTTTAACATAAATGATAATAAATGTACTTTCTGCAAGAATGATACTGAAACAACAGATCACCTTTTTTCTGTTGTGAATCTGTTCATGTCTTCTGGACAGACTTACCATCCTGGTTAAACTCTAAATTCTCAACACCAATTTCTCTCACAAGAGATGACATAACCTTTGGTTTAATTCTGAAAAACAAAAAAGACGAACTCTGCATTAATGTTATTATTTGTCTTGCAAAATTCTTTATCCACAAAAATGTCCCCCTAACTTATCCTATTTTTAAATGAATTTCTGCTTTATACTAAGTCTTTAAAAATTATGAAACGTAATATAGCTCAGAAATTATATTCTTTCTTAAAATGGTTCCCAGGTCCGAACAAGCTAAATAATTGTTACATCCTCTTGCGCTGCCCAGTGTTTATTTTTACATTTTATTTGTGTTCATTGCTATCTGAAAAATTATCCTTTTTCTTGATTTTAATATTCTATGCCATGCTTGTTTGTTTGTTTGTTTGTTTGTTTGTTTGTTTGTTTGTTTGTTTGTTTGTTTGTTTGTTTGTTTGTTCGCTGTATGTGATGATCATTTTCAATAAAGGTTTTTGGAAGAAACAAAAAAGTTTTCAGGGTCTCAGACAAGAGTGTTGCATTCAGGGTCCATGAGCAGAGTGGTGCATTCAGAATTCAAAAAGAGAATGAGATTTGGTGCGTTCAGGGTCCGAGTGAAGAGTGATGAGTTCAAGAAACAAGACAAATGTGGTGCATTCCGTGTCTGAGTGAAGAATGGTATGTTCAGGGACCAACTGGAGGATGGTGTAATCAGGGTCTGAGAAGAGAGTAATGCATTCAGAATCCAGGAGCAGAGTGGTGCATTCAGGGTCTGTGTGGAGGGTGGTGTATTCAGTGTCTGAGAGAAGGATGGTATGTTCAGGGACCAATCAGAAGGTGGTGGGTTCAGGGTCCTAAAGGAGCACTGTGCCTTCAGTGTCTGAGAGAAGAGTGGTGGGTTCAGGGACCAATCGGAGAGTAATGCATTCAGGATTCAAGAGCAAAGTGGTGCATTCAGGGTCTGAGAGGAGGGTGGTGCATTCAGTGTCTGAGAGAAGAGTGGTATATTCAGGGACCTATCAGAGGGTGGTGTGTTCAGGGTCCAAGAAAAAAGTAGTACATTCAGGATCCAGCAGTGTGGTGCATTCAGGGTCCAATTGGAGGGTGGCACATTCAGAGTTCTAGTTGGTTGCATCAGTGAGCACAAAAGTCTTTTTTACTCCCTTCATCTGAGACCCTGAAGACCAACCAGCATCTCATGAACAAGATGGGCGTGGCTCAGAGAAGCTCTGCTCCCCAACTCCCCAACAGGGCCCAGATCCCACCAAGCAGCCACCAGGGTCCAGCCGGCAGATGCCCCAGCCCCGAACATCGAGACCCACCAATATGATGGATGGATGATAGATGAATGGATGAATGGATTATAGATGAATGGATGATAGATGGATGGATGATGGATGGATGGATGATAGATGGATTATAGATGAATGGATGATAGATGGATGAATGATGGATGGATGGATGGATGGATGGATGGATGGATGGATGGATGGATGGATGGATGGATGGATGGATGGATGGATGATAGATAGATGATGGATGGATGAATGGATGGATGGATGATAGATGGATGGATGAATGGATTATAGATGAATGGATGATAGATGAATGATGGATGAATGGATTATAGATGAATGGATGATAGATGGATGGATGATGGATGATAGATGGCTGATGATGGATGGATGGATGGATGGATGCATGGATGGATGGATGGATGGTTGGATGATAGATGAATGGATGGATGGATGGATGGATGATAGATGGATGATAGATGGATGATAGATGGATGATAGATGGATGGATGAATGGATTATAGATGATAAATGGATGATAGATGGATGGTTGATAGATGGATGGATGATAGATGGATGATAGATGGATGGATGGATGGATTATAGATGATAAATGGATGATAGATGGATGGTTGATAGATGGATGGATGATAGATGGATGATAGATGGATGGATGGATGGATGGATGGATGGATGATAGATGAATGGATGAATGGATTATAGATGATGAATGGATGATAGATGGATGATAGATGATTGATGGATGATGGTTCATCCTTGACTCCTAACTGCCTGATGACTCATTCATGTGTTGTTCACGGAACGACCAGCAGGTGGCGACAAACTCCGTGTAACTGTAGAGGTTTCTTCTGTTCAGTTGGAGATTTTTGAGTTACAGTAAAACCGTGTGTGTGTATGGGAGGAGTACGGTGTGTGTGTGTGTGTGTGTGTGTGTGTGTGTGTGTGTGTGTGTGTGTGTGTGTGTGTGTGTGTGTGTGTGTGTGTGTGTGCCTGACCCCTCCCTCCCAGAGAATGGCTGAGCCGTGCGCACACAGCGCTCCTACAGACGCGCCTCAGCTCAGTGCGCTCCTGACGGAGATGGAGCTGAAGTAGGAGGACCTCCTCCACCCTCTACCCGCTCTCGGAGAGCCGCTGTGGGTTCCTGCGCTTCGTGGTGACCCTCAGACTGAGAACATGTGGAGATCCACCAACCTGCTGGCCTGTCTGCTGCTGCTGTGTCAGGACGCGTCCTCACAGAGCAAGGTAGGGACGATCCTCTGACCTCTGACCTCCAGCTCTTCAGTCCTGCACCTCTGGGACCGACCGGTAGTAAAGAACTCTACCCTTCATCTGAGCTCCAGGCTGTGGTGAATTACAAAGTTTAGTCTAAATGTTTAAATAATAGAATTATAAATAGGTTATTTTTAAACTAAATGTTTAGAGAACTAAGCCTACCAAAATAAAAGCATGAAGACATCTCCAAACTAAACACTAGATTCAACCCATATATAATTTATTTTCCCCTCAGGTTAAAAGTGACCTCATTTAAACTGATGAGAATATTAAATATCTCTTTGTGCTCCTGAGTGTAACCTTTACTTGTTGTGTGTGTGAAGTCCAGGGCTCTCATTTATCAAACTATTTGAGTAGAATCTTCACTAAAAGTTTACTTAAAACTGCTCTGCCTAATCTGGAAAACAAATGAGCTCAAAACGTTTTTTTCATGCCTCTTAACAACATTCAAACATAGTATAGCTATAAATGTATTGTGGTTATTAAAAAAACAAAATCAATAAGGTGGTTCCCTCGCAGTTCTCTAAAAACCTCAGCCAATCAGACGTTTCAGACCCAAAGAAACTATTGGACAATCTGGCACTTCCTCACTGCTTGGATCCTCCATTAATGTGTGCTGGAGCATTTTGCAGCAGAACATCCCGGAAGTGAGAGAAGGACAGAAACAGCCAGCTGTTAGCGCTTTAATTTTAGGAAAAAATACCAGAGTTCCAAAAAGAAAAACGCTTTTTCCGCTAGCAGAAAACAAAAAACGTTTGGACGTAGAAAGAGGAAAAACCAGGGGGAACGTAGAAATGATCTCAGCTGTCTTTGGATCAGATCCCACCCACATTCTGCCATATATGGTCAATGAAAAGAACCTCATGAATTATTTAAGCTGCTGAGTTCTGGTATTTCACATTAGTCCTGACAACAGAGAGGTCTAGAAAACAGAACTTCACAGAGACTGAACTGGAGGTTGTTGTGGTGGAAGAACAGAAACATGTTTTATTAGGCGATCACATGTTGACGCATCACTAATCCACTGAAGGTCTCCGAGTGTCAGAGAGAGTCTGCAGGTGAACGCTGTCAGTGTGACAGAAATGGAGCTCAGTGAGGACTGAGATAGTCCAGATCAAAGGGGAACATGTCACTGAATCAGGAAATGTCCTGTTGTTCATCCTATCAGACTGATATCAGCCCACCTGAACCAGCAGGTTAAAGAAACCTGAGAGGTCAGAAGCTGCAGGTGGTTCTGGTGGGTCGGTGGATCTAACACCAGGTCCAGTTCAGCACATAGATCCATAGGATGCTGTAGAGAATCTAAATCAGCTGATCAGCCAGTCGTCATCATGGACCTGGAAATCTACATGGTCTCTAAAAACTCTCCCCATTGGCTGATCTTCAGGGAGTACAGAGCATCCATTACACAGAGAGTCACTGCAGTATTCATCGGTCTCAGTAATCACAAGAACTGATTCTGGAGAATGGAGGTCATTGAATCCGTGGACGGAGGGTTTTTGGGGGACTGGGATGATGGTGGAGCTTTTGAGGCGCCACTTCAACCACTTTGAATAACTTCAGTGATGTGTTGAAGATTGTTGTCAATACAGGGACCAACTGCTCAGCTCAGACCATCAAGCAGGAAGGAGACACACCTTCTGGACCTGAAGCCTTCCTGGACTTTTGTCTTTTTAAGGGAAAGGGGGAATTTGTGGTTTTTTGCGTTTATACCTCAGTACAATGTAGTGGAATTTGTCCCCTGCATTTGACCCATCCCTGAGGGAGCAGAGGGCAGCCCGGGAGGCAGTTGGAGGTTCAGTATCTTTCACTAGGATACTTCGACACATGGCCAGACCGGGGTTTGAACCGGGGTCTCCCAGCTTCTCATGGTGGTGATAGTGATATCAGAGCAGGTGGTTGGTGTGAACGACGGCTTCTCAGATCTACAGCAGAACTCACTCAGGGCCTCCTCAGACTGTGGGGCGGGGGTCTTGTAGTGGTGATGAGTCTTCTCTGCTGCTGTGGTTTCTGTATTCATGGAGTTGCTGTCCTGGTTGTACAGGAGTCTGCTCTCCTAAACACATAACGTCACTTCAGAATGACCCAGATGACCTTTGACCCTGCAGGTCAACCACTTGGTAGAGTAAGTTTTAGTCTCAATCAACAAATGGAATGAAAGGGGGGGGGGGATTAAATATGGAAATGTATAAACAAAAAGTTAAACACTGTGACTTTACTTCATTATCACATCATCCTTATTATTATTATTATTATATTCATAATATCATTCATTAAAATTCAACTTTATTCAAGTTATTTTAAAAAACACAAAGAAGAGAAAGGTTATAGCCTTTATTGGGATGGATGTCAACTCCTTCTAGACCAAGGGTCACAACAGGTGGACCGCGGTCCAGGTTTGGTTCTGTCAAATCCAGGACCCGGTCCCTGGTTCAGCAGAAGGGGGGCGTGTCTGGGGAAACATGCGAATGCCTCAAGGGAGCTACTACGGGCCTGTGACACACTCAGCACCTGCATGGCGGGAACCTGATGTCACTCCTCAGCAGCATTGGCATGTGTCCCTGGACAGGTCCCGTCCCCCTGGACCGAGGGTTGGGTTGTGTATGCTTATCTGGACCTGGTAGACCTTTGGCTATGACGCAGTTCTAGGGCCAAAATTAAGACTGTTGCTGTGGTTACGTCCTTGTAGCAGGAGGCTATATCCATTCTGAAGGCAGCTACTGATCTGATCAATAATAGGCCGACACCGGAACTATTCACTTGTGTTAGCATCGAACAAGCTGGTGTTAGCATTGGAGAGGCTGGTGACTAGCATGCATAGGCTGTACACCCACTGGACTTCCTACTCCTTTTGCTGTCTATTAACTAAACACTGGTGGTGTGGTCCTGTAATGACCTCGATTATAAGGAGACCCCACATTTTTACATTCTTTTCAATGAAAAAAACCTCGTCTTATATTTGGGTCAGTACAGCAGTTATGGGTTTCATTCTGAATTTATATTTTAAATGCTATTGTTTGAGGCTAAATGTGGTCAAATAAGGCTGGTAATGTCTTTTACTCACCTGCACCACCTCCTCCCAGCATCACTGTGCCTCTGCTTCAGACAAATAAGCTCTTTGACCAGAAGCTGCCACACCTGTAAATTTACTGTCTTAGGTCGGCAGATGGTTCAGGATACATGTCATTGCATGTGACTCGAGCTAATCCTCCCAATGAGAACTTTTGTATTACATAAATGAAGATAATTACACCTCCAGCGTGCTTGGGCCCGGTGCCAGCAGAGAGGACTTCCAGTGGGGTAAGGGTTACTGCTACATCAGGTCAGCCTTGTTTGCACAGCTGCTAGGCTGCAGGGACCCCTCACTCTCCCTCATCCTGACGCAGCTATAACACACTCAGCCTGAGGGTAACACTGCTCTAATTCGCTGTATTACATAGTGTGTGTGTGTATGTGTGTGTGCAGCTCTCAGTTCTGAAGGCTGATTCGTGTTCAGTCAAGGGTTAAGGCTCCTATATAGGTGTGGTTGGCTTGAACCTGGACCTGAACCGGTTTCATCGAGCTCAATGTAAGAATTTTCTATTTGTTTTGTGGATCCATGACTGAACTCTGATTATGAAAAATCATCAGGGTCATTCTGAATTGAAGTTCTGTCAGCTATTTATCTACAGTAAGGAAAGGATCCGTACCACAACAACACTGGTTCACAAAGAAACATTGAGGCAAAGAAATTGGTCCACAAGCATAATAGCTGCTAGTGCACATTTGTAGCTGCAAACCGCTTGTGTGCGCCCCAGATTGTATTACCTGTTAGCTAACCTCTACAGTTAGAACTCTATATTAGCTGTTAGCTAACCTCTACAGTTAGAACACTATATTACCTGTTAGCTAACCTCTACAGTGAGAACTCTATATTAGCTGTAAGCTAACCTCTACAGTTAGAACTCTATATTACCTGTTAGCTAACCTCTTCCTGTTAGAACACTATATTACCTGTTAGTTAACCTCTACAGTTAGAACACTATATTACCTGTTAGTTAACCTCTACAGTTAGAATACTATATTACCTGTTAGTTAATCTCTACAGTTAGAACACTATATTACCTGTTAGTTAACCTCTACAGTTAGAACTCTATATTACCTGTTAGTTAACCTCTACAGTTAGAACTCTATATTACCTGTTAGCTAACCTCTACAGTTAGAACACTATATTACCTGTTAGTTAACCTCTACAGTTAGAACTCTATATTACCTGTTAGTTAACCTCTACAGTTAGAACACTATATTACCTGTTAGTTAACCTCTACAGTTAGAACTCTATATTACCTGTTAGTTAACCTCTACAGTTAGAACTCTATATTACCTGTTAGTTAACCTCTACAGTTAGAACTCTATATTACCTGTTAGTTAACCTCTACAGTTAGAACTCTATATTACCTGTTAGTTAACCTCTACAGTTAGAACACTATATTACCTGTTAGCTAACCTCTACAGTTAGAACTCTATATTACCTGTTAATTAACCTCTACAGTTAGAACACTATATTACCTGTTAGCTAACCTCTACAGTTAGAACACTATATTACCTGTTAGTTAACCTCTACAGTTAGAACTCTATATTACCTGTTAGCTAACCTCTACAATTAGAACTCTATATTACCTGTTAGTTAATCTCTACAGTTAGAACACTATATTACCTGTTACCCTCTACAGTTAGAACTCTATATTACCTGTTAGTTAATCTCTACAGTTAGAACTCTATATTACCTGTTAGTTAACCTCTACAGTTAGAACTCTATATTACCTGTTAGTTAACCTCTACAGTTAGAACTCTATATTACCTGTTAGTTAACCTCTACAGTTAGAACACTATATTACCTGTTAGTTAATCTATATGGTTAGAACTCTATATTACCTGTTAGCTAACCTCTATAGTTAGAACACTATATTACCTGTTAGTTAATCCCTACAGTTAGAATATTATATTACCTGGCACGATCTGACAAGAGTTGTAGGAAGTGGGTCGAGCTGACAGGAGGAAGGTTTGAGTTTGAGGATAAGTTCAATGATGTCTTGGACTGAGGGAAGGGTAAAGCTGGCAAATGTAGTTGTTGGAAGTGGTGAGGGGGCAATGATGTCCATTAATGTTGTGCATTAGTCTGCTGACTGATCGTTAATCTGCTGACTGATCGTTAATCTGCTGACTGATCGTTAATCTGCTGACTGATCGTTAATCTGCTGACTGATCGTTAATCTGCTGACTGATTGTTAATCTGCTGACTGATCGTTAATCTGCTGACTGATCATTAATCTGCTGACTGATTGTTAATCTGATGACTGATCGTTAATCTGCTGACTGATTGTTAATCTGCTGACTGATTGTTAATCTGATGACTGATCGTTAATCTGCTGACTGATCGTTAATCTGCTGACTGATCGTTAATCTGCTAACTGATCGTTAATCTGCTGACTGATTGTTAATCTGATGACTGATCGTTAATCTGCTGATTGATTGTTAATCTGCTGACTGATCGTTAATCTGCTGACTGATCGTTTATCTGCTGACTGATCGTTAATCTGATGACTGATCGTTAATCTGATGACTGATCGTTAATCTGCTGACTGATCGTTAATCTGCTGACTGATTGTTAATCTGATGACTGATCGTTAATCTGCTGACTGATTGTTAATCTGCTGACTGATTGTTAATCTGCTGACTGATCGTTAATCTGCTGACTGATCGTTAATCTGATGACTGATCGTTAATCTGATGACTGATTGTTAATCTGCTGACTGATTGTTAATCTGCTGACTGATCGTTTATCTGCTGACTGATCGTTAATCTGATGACTGATTGTTAATCTGATGACTGATCGTTAATCTGCTGACTGATTGTTAATCTGATGACTGATCGTTAATCTGCTGACTGATTGTTAATCTGCTGACTGATTGTTAATCTGCTGACTGATCGTTAATCTGCTGACTGATCGTTAATCTGATGACTGATTGTTAATCTGATGACTGATCGTTAATCTGCTGACTGATTGTTAATCTGATGACTGATCGTTAATCTGCTGACTGATTGTTAATCTGCTGACTGATTGTTAATCTGCTGACTGATCGTTAATCTGCTGACTGATCGTTAATCTGCTGACTGATCGTTAATCTGATGACTGATCGTTAATCTGCTGATGCAGACTACTCAGAGTGTAGATTAGATTATTTACTGTTGATGTGTAGATCAGCAGATGTTGTCACGAGTATTTTTCTGTGTGTGAGCTTTATTGACCCCTTATAAGGGATTATAGAGTCTGGTATCTGCTCTGAGCTGTGAGGAGCTCTGCAGAGTTTTATCAGTTCTAATAAACATCTGTAAAAAACCCAGACATCTGGGGACAAGACATTGGCAGCATCCATCATTCCAGTCATGGTTGAGGTCACAAACACACACTAATAATTAGGGCAGTGTCTCTTTGTGCTCATGAATGAGTTTTTCAGTGTGGGTTTTATTAGGGAGTTGTACCGACAGACACTTTGTGTATTCAGAATGATTTCTACTTCAACTCAGGGTTCAGTTTAAAGTCATCCAGTCTTCATAATGACTAAGGATGCTCGTATTTTGTATTCAGGGTATTTGGATGTTTTTGTTGTGTTTGTTGCTGAAGCTTCACTGGACTCACAAAAAGATCACAGGAATGTAGATGTGTGTCGCTAAAAGCAGCGAGTCCTTGATACACTGAGTTGGGACTCTTATCGTCTCCATGCTAATTCCTGTTGTTCCGTCTGACCCCGTGACCTCCTGGGTCACAGCGTCAGATCTGTTCCAGTTTGAGTTCATCAGGGATCCTGTTCTGTAGGTTTGTTTTTTCATTTGATGTATATGAACTGGTTTGATTTATTTGAACTGGTTTGATGTATTTGAACTTGTTGTCTGTCTGGTGACTTGGCTGCAGACAAATCAGGCTACATTTCTGAAACATGGAGGACAGATGAACACAGCAGCCTTCAGTTTCTAATGGTTATGAACAGAACTGGGCTTCACGTCTTAGCTGTCAGAGCGCGTTAGCTGCTAACGGCTGCAACAGGTGATCTAATAAAGCTCCCTGCGGCGTCCAGACTCACTTCCTCTGATTGTGCAGACATGAGTTGACATTTGAGCCGTGTTCTGTCCTGACCTAAAACTTGACTTCCCTCAAGAGGTCA
This sequence comes from Callopanchax toddi, assembly GCA_006937965.1. Taxonomy (NCBI): domain Eukaryota; kingdom Metazoa; phylum Chordata; class Actinopteri; order Cyprinodontiformes; family Nothobranchiidae; genus Callopanchax; species Callopanchax toddi. The sequence continues at coordinate 407,827 of SSNR01000067.1, read as the reverse complement.
AAGCTCAAACCATGCGTTAAAAACTCTGCAGCCTTAATTGTGTTTCCTGCTGTCCTGCTGCTAGGTCAGCGCCACAGGAGGAGCAGGTCCATTCGTTACGCAGATCAGATCTTATTGGTCTGACAGCACCAGGAAGCAGCACTCAGACTCGTGCCGTGATTCAGAGTCACCACTTCAGGCTGCTGCCACTTCTCTCTGGTGCAGAGGAGCCAGCTGAAGTCCTTCAAGAGTCCACCTGGATCTAAGGGTCTGAAGGTGGACCGACCCCAGACCAAAGGCTCAGAGGGTCTGAAGGTGGACCGACCCCAGACCAAAGGCTCAGAGGGTCTGAAGGTGGACCGACCCCAGACCAATCAGTTTAGAGGGTCTGAAGGTGGACCGACCCCAGACCAATCAGTTTAGAGGGTCTGAAGGTGGACCGACCCCAGACCAATCAGTTTAGAGGGTCTGAAGGTGGACCGACCCTAGACCAAGCGGCTCAGAGGTCTGAAGGTGGACCGACCCCAGACCAATCAGTTTAGAGGGTCTGAAGGTGGACTGACCCCAGAATGAGCAGTTTAGAGGGTCTGAAGGTGGACCCACCCCAGACCAATCAGTTTAGAGGGTCTGAAGGTGGACCCACCCCAGACCAATCAGTTTAGAGGGTCTGAAGGTGGACCGACCCCAGACCAAGCAGTTTAGAGGGTCTGAAGGTGGACCGACCCCAGACCAAGCGGCTCAGAGGTCTGAAGGTGGACTGACCCCAGACCAATCAGTTTAGAGGGTCTGAAGGTGGACCCACCCCAGACCAATCAGTTTAGAGGGTCTGAAGGTGGACCCACCCCAGACCAATCAGTTTAGAGGGTCTGAAGGTGGACTGACCCCAGAATGAGCAGTTTAGAGGGTCTGAAGGTGGACCGACCCCAGACCAAGCTGCACAGAGGTCTGAAGTCTCATCTGAAGAAGTATAATCTGCTAATCCACCATGTTTTCATGTAGCTAGAACGTTTGTCTACCTACTTTCTGCTTGACTCAGGTCAGATGTAAAGAGCCCCCCTCCAGTGGTTCCAGTGTGTAACAGAGAGAAAAGCTCCACCACCCTGTGAACTTTCCCATCAGTCATCCTGCATTCCATCACTAATGAGACCCCACAGCCTCCACCTCCATCATCACTCCTCCCAGTCTGCAATACCACCCACCCAAAACCATGTCAGAGACTGGGGCCATTTAAATAATACACCAAGAAGACTTCATTACCCACAATCCTGTCTGGTGTTTTTGTGTCAGCTGCTGTAAAATACCCCGTATGTTGATTCTTTAATGGTATAGGTTCTGGTCCCTCCACAGCTAGAGTCGATACCAGGAGCTGACTAAAGACCTGGTGGGCCACATTATATGAACAGCTGATCTGATGTAATATTTTAATCTTCTTTTTAAACACATATTAGTGAAAACTCTGATGTATTTAGTTTTGTATGGTTCTGAAGTGGTTGAATTAACGTCCTGCTCATATTAATGATGTCACTCTGCTGTGGGAACCTATTCAACATGTGGACATTTAAACTGTTAAAATGATTCAACCCTGGTTCATGTTTGTTTTGGTCAAAGTTAAAGGAGGGACTGGAGAGCCACATGTGGGCCCAGAGCCGCAGCTCGTAGACCCCTGGACTAAAGCTTATGTTACCATAACTGAAACTAATCTGCAGTAAAATTATTTTTAAAATAAAACTGAAGTTTTTCACTGAGAGTAGAACCTGCAGGTAGCAGGAATGACTTGATCCGCCTGAGGAGTAGACCTGGATGACTTCAGAGAGATCTGAGGAATGTTCTGGCAGATCTCATCCCGGCCTGACCGTTTTCTGACTCGGGACGATGTGATAAATCTTTCTGTTGGGAGGCGTGGACCTGTGCAGCCTGCCAGCCTGTTTCTGCCAGAGCTGGGGTGGATGGGCGAGTGCTGTTTCTCTCGGAGGCTTTCCTCTGAGTCACCGGCTAACATTCAAATGAACAGGAAGCATGTGTTTATTTTTTTAAATCACTTTCCTTCCGATCTTGGGTGGCTGGAAAAGCCAGCCACGGGTTTCATTTCTGGAGGAAGCAGCAGAAGTCTTTATTCTACCCCCTCGCTACCTGATGCAGCTTTGTTTGGATCATAAAGAGACATCTCTGCGCCCTACTTCTAAACGGTAAACAGACAGTAAAAGGTAAAGCCTGTAAATGAGACGGTTAGATGAAACTGGCTCACCTTATGTCCCAATCTCTCCTTCATTTGGTTTTTATTTGGTCCATATATCCTGTCTCTAAGTCCCCCACATCCTCACGTCTCTCCTCCTTCTTACCCTGAGAAACTAAAGTGAGACAAGTTCCAGTCATCTTCCAAACAGGTTTGGTTTGAGAATGATTCCAGATAGATGTGACCTGACACCGTAGAAGGTGAATCTTAGAAATAATGAAGGATCCTGTTGTGTCTTGCAGATCTTTGGGGAGACTGAACCTGTCCGGATGACGTCTGAAGGCTCAGACTGCCGCTGTAAGTGCATCATGCGCCCTCTGAGTAAGGACGCCTGTCTGCGACTGCGCAGCGGCAGTGCGCGTGTTGAGGACTTCTACACCGTGGAGACAGTCAGCTCCGGGTCGGACTGTAAGTGCTCCTGTACGGCTCCACCCTCCTCCCTCAACCCATGTGAGAACGAGTGGAAGATGGAGAAGCTGAAGAAACAAGCCCCAGAGTTACTAAAGGTGAAGGGGGAGGGGCTTACAATACCAACAACATGGAGAGGGTGGAACTCCAGGGGGTTTGATATGTGTCTGACAGAATACAGTGTCATGTCCCATGCACCTGTGTGTCCTGTCTTGGTTATTTGGTCTTTTGCTCCCCTTGGTTTTGGTTTTTTCCTCTGTTCCTCGTGTCCCCAGCACCTCTCCTCCCGCGGATTGTCGGCTCCTCCCCTTTGTTTTTCGTGTCGTTCTTCTTCACAAGTGTTTCCCCTCAGTCGTCACACTTCCTGAGTCTTGTTCCTCTGATCACCTCACCTCCTACATAAGCACTCATGTCCTGTCATTCCCTGTCAGATCCTCGTAGTCTTTATTGTCGTCGTTGTTTCTTTGACTAGTTTAGTTGGCGCTCTGATTAAAGAAAGACCTTTACTACCTGTCTGCCTGCTGCTGCTGGTTTTCACCTGCCCCTGGGTCCTGCTTACAACCTCCCGCTCATGACAGCCAGCTGTTCAACAGAGATTCATCAAATTGGTTTAGACGTAGAACATGGCTGGTTCTAGGAAATGGTTCAGTCTCGAAGATATTTATGGTTTTGGTCTAGGAGACGGTTAGGGTTTAGGGGTTGGTTTGAGTCTAGAAGGTTTGAGTCAAGGAGATCATTTGGATCTAGGACAGGGGCGGTCAACCCGCTGTTCTTTTCCTGGTTTCATGCACATTTTACGTTAATATCGATGTTTGTGTTTTTATTTAGAGTTTTCATTTTCAACCAACCTGAACGGCTAGGTCGATTAGGATCTAATATTTAAATTATTGTTGCGTTGGGTTTGATCAGAGGGGGGGGGGGGGGGGGGGGGGGG
>SSNR01000067.1:360002-402576 GCA_006937965.1 Callopanchax toddi | reverse complement strand
GTGTGTGTGTGTGTGTGTGTGTGTGTGTGTGTGTATGTGTGTGTGTGTGTGTGTGTGTGTGTGTGTGTGTGTGTGTGTGTGTGTGTGTGTGTGTGTGTGTGTGTGTGTGTGTGTGTGTGTGTGTGTGTGTGTGTGTGTGTGTGTGTGTGTAAAATTATCGTATTTTGAGAAAAATGATCGTACACTAAGTTACATGTTGACATGTCTGATGTTCAGTTGTAATATCAGCGTATCAAACACTGTGCAAAATTATGGTCTTTAAAATAGTTTTAGCTTTAAAGAATCTAACACAATGATTAAAACAAGCATCTCTTACACAGATTCCACACAACAAAGGGCTCAGATTACTGTATTTATGGGATTATTGATCATACAGAGCGTTACATTATCCTACAAATATGATAATTATCATACATCTGGCAACACTGTGCATGCCCATGATGTGGCTTTTTGCAGTAACACAGTAAAAAAAATGTGGCTCATGATCTCTGACTGGTTGGCCACCCCTGATCTAGGAGATGGTTTTAGTCTAGGAGATGGTCTTGATCCAGGAGATGATGAATGATACTCTACTTTCTCCTTGTATGGCCTGAATGAACCAGCTCCAGTCGATGGTGGACCTCCTTGAGGGAACCCTCTTCAGTATGGATCTGCTGAAAATCCACTCTTACATCAACAAGGTGGCCTCTCAGATGAACACCCTAGAGGAGGTACACTCACTCATTGTTTCTAACCCGGGAAGGGGAACCTTTTTGTTCTTTGGGAAAATGTTTGAAAATGTGTTGTAAGGTTAGATAAAAATGATCCAAGGCCCAAACGGCCTGGAGCCTGAAGGGTCCACACTCCTGTTCTACCCTAAGAGCTAGAAGAAACATTTTGAGAGTGTTCCTGAGAACCTGTTGTGTAAAAAGCATTAATGACAGCAGGTTCTGATTTCATTTTACAGACAATCAAGACCAATCTTACAAGAGACAATGAATTTGTCCGTGACAGCATGCTGAGCATAACCAACCAGTTCAGACGATACGAGAACTACTCCAACATCATGATGAGCATCAAGAAGGAGATCTCCAGTCTCAGCCTGCAGCTGCTGCAGAAGGACTCCTCAGACAGCAAAGCTCAGGTCAGAAGCACCACGGTGAGGAACTGGAACTCCAGTCACATGTTACTGCAGATGGTTTTATCTGCTTCAATGGACGTAAGACATCTCCTCAAAGTCTCAACGTGAGAAGATTGGAGTCAACAGTCAAAATGTTTAGTCTTGATCAGGAGGAGCAGTTACAGTGAGACTAGTGGTGGTTTCACTGAGAGTCATTTATAACCTAAGTGAGGAGTGTTGAATCACTCTTCTGAAACCTTCTGCAAACAGAGACAGAGCCAGACAGTTATCATCAGGGTGGCCCAGGCTCGCCAGCACCGTCACCCGGAGAACATTAACCACAGCTCCTTCTGTGCTTGGCTTGGTGGATGCCATACAGCCTGAATGTATCTGTTTTGGTGCACAACTACTTGTGGGAGGTGCACTCCTCCGTTGCCTCCCTGTAGGAAAGCCTGCATTAAGAAACGGTTCAGCAAAGTGGTGGTGAGGGTGGCCTTGGCCTCCAGAGGCCACCCACTAGCTCTGCTCCAGAGTAACACTCATGAATGATTAAAACTAAAGGATGAGCATCATGTGTTCATGCTGTCTGCATCAAGCAGGTTAAAATAAAACAGTCAGAGTTCCAGTGTTATGATGTCAGAGGCTCTTTGGACCAGTTAATGTTTATGTGTGATGTGATGAATCAAACATTCACCTCTGTCAACCTGACATGTCTTATCTTGCAGGACACTGGTGACGTGAAAACCAAGACTTTAAAGGTGCCGAACAAAAAGACCCCTGTTGCTAACCCCCCATCCAAAGCCACCAAAGAAAAGGCAGTGAAGCCCAAAAAAGAGGTTGTTAAGCCTGGAAAACCAGTGAAGCCCGACCCAACAGCTAAAGTGAAAGTGGTAGGCCACCAGCCTGGCGTGGTGAAGAGTATGACCTACTACAAGGCCTCGAAAACAGACGAAGACGAGCACAGAGGAGGTGAGGGGTTACATCTGCTTTGGACCTTCTCTATCTTTCCTAACAGTGTGGTGTTCATAAAAAGTCACCCGCTGTGAACTAAAGCAAACAATGTGCTCACACTCCTCTCTGAGCTGGAAAACACCCAGATGAGTCTCAGTGATCTCCTCTGAGTCCACAAGACTCCTCAATCAGAACGACCACGCTAACGCTCACAGTCCTTATTCACCAGGACTGACCCAGGACCAGGACTGACACAGGACCAGGACTGACCCAGGACCCAGTACCAGGACTGATCCAGGACCCAGTACCAGGACTGACCCAGGATCAGGACTGACCCAGGACCAGGACTGATCCAGTACCAGGACTAATCCAGGACTGATCCAGTACCAGGACTGATCCAGTACCAGGACTGATCCAGTACCAGGACTGACCCAGTACCAGGACTGATCCAGTACCAGGACTAATCCAGGACTGATCCAGTACCAGGACTGATCCAGTACCAGGACTGATCCAGTATGAGGTTCTGGGTTTGTTCTGTTGAACAGTAGAGATGCTGTAAACCTCACAGCTGTGGACAAAACCTTAGCTGTCTGTCTGTCAGAGGTTTCCATGATTACTGAAGTAGAATAGAATCCATTTCTACATTTTTATTGATAATTACATGAAGTTGATCCATGTGGTTTCTGGGAGAAAAGTGGCTTCTTTGCTGTCCTTCTTGACCCCAGACTGTCTTCCAGAAGTCTGACTGAGCTGCTGATGGACTCAGACCTGCTGCTGATGTTCCTGAGCAGGTTCTGGTCTGGCAGAGGCCTGATCCCACAGCTAGATCAGTTTAAGGAGATGGTCCTGGCCCTGGACCAGCTTTAGGAATCAGTCCTGGTCTAGGATCAGCTTTAGGAGAGTCTTAATATTTGAGTTGTTCTCTACCCAGGTGGTTTCTAACTGGTCTAGAGCGTGCTCTGTTGGATTGCTGGTGAATTAATGAAGCAGGAAATCTGAATTCTTAGAGTGAACAGAATGTGGTCTGAAGGGTTTCCATCTTGTCATCTTGTCACCCCTCAACAATGCTGAGAAAACACTTCCTGCCTCCTTCCAGTCCTCTGTAAGTCTAGATGAGTGAGTAGGCCCGAACAAAGCCGAGGGTCTTAATGCTGTCAGAAGGGATGTTCTGCCATCCATGTGAATCTAATAGAGACCAGCCATCCTCAAAATCTATGCAGCAGTTCCTCTGGTTGTCCTTAATCTGTAGCTACAAGCAGAAAGGAAGCTGAAGCACCTGAAATAATTTATTATTTACTCCTGGTTAGCACACAGAAAATATAATAAATGAAAGAAAAAGTCAGGATAGAAGTCAACTCCTTACATTTAGAACTGACCCCCCTCTGGTTTAATAATACTAATAATAATAGATCAGACTTATACAGCGCTTTTAGACACTTTACAAACAGAGCAATAGACAGCTATAAATAAAGTTGACCTTGACCTTGATACTAGGGACTGCAGCTTTAATTCTGCATTAATCAGACCATTTAGGCTTTTATTCTGAAGGACGTGTTTTTGTTCTGCTCTAGGTTTTTGCTTTTGAAAGAAAGTCTCAGTGGGTGGGGCTTTTCGGTGCTTCGATCTCATTGGTTATGAGGGTTTGGAGTAGCAAACAGCCAGAGCCATCTCTAAAGATGAAAATAAAGGACGAGTTCAAAGCCTGTGAACTGGGTCAGAACTGGATCAGGAGGCTCGTTCAGATGTGTGGATAAAAACGCTGCTGTGCGTTTTCTTAGCTGCCTCAGGAGGCCTGAATGGAACATGAGCCAACAAACATCTGGTCCCTAAAAACCTGAAATATTTCTTCTCCTCTGTGAGTCTCATCTTCAGGGTTTCAACACTGCACTGAGCAACATGGCAGTGAAATGTCTTCTGGCTCCTGATTGGCTGTGAACCTGATTACATGTAAAAACACACAAATACCACCTCCTGACTGCAGCAGAAACTTCTTTCAGTATGGTTTGATTTATTAGCACACACATAATCAATGTTACTATACAGAACGTGTTGACTCTCAAATATAAACAAAACAATCACCTGGAGACAGCTGGTTGAGATCTGTTCAGCAACCTGTTAGCATGTTGGAGGCAGCGTGGTAAAGATTCCTCATGCTAGCAGAGCTAAGCTATTAGCATAGAAGGTGATTCATTTTCAGGCTCTAAAATAAGAAAAATAAAACCGATAATCGTTGTAAAACTTTGTCCTGTTGTCTCTCGTTAGCATGTTTCTAATCAACAAATATTTCTGCTGCTTGATGCAAATCATGCTGGAACTTTTACACATGTGATAAATTAGGATAAATCCTTTAGAGCAGATTTTATTACATTATCAACATTTATCCAAACATTCTTTGATCTGTTTAGATCTAAAGAAATACTGTTTCTAAAATGTGCATCCCATGTGTTTAAGTAGAAACAGATGTTCCAGCCATCAGCTGATGTTCTGTCTCTCAGCAGCTCCACGCTGAGCGTTATGGCTGCTTTCTCCAGCACCTAGTTTAGAAATATATTAATTATCCACAAATCAAACAGATCAGAATGAAAAACAGTTTGCTTTAAAATCTTCTTGTCATGCAGCTATCAACACATCATACAGCAGAAATGCAGAAATGAGAACAATATTGAAAAAGTCAAACTGTCCTACACCTGTTTGGTGCAGAGGATACCTATCAGGTTTGGATTTGATAAAGAGACTCTTGGTCCTGGGTCAGTGAGTCTCTTTGTTTTGGAATAATTCCCTTCTCGACATCCTTGAAAGAAGATAACACGGTCTCCCTTTGTTGTTAATGAATCTACAGAACTCTGAACATTTAATCAGATACATATGTGTGACTTAAAGGGATATTCCACCAAAAAGTTATTTTTTTGTCTGTAACCATTTTCCCAATAGTTAAATATCGGTAAGTGGGAAAAAACAATTAGTAACCAGCCCAGCTGTTATCCTGATCCAGCAGTACTCCTTAAAGCGGCTCTCTGGAGCATTTTTCTCTGTATCAAAGTTTTCTAAATGTTTTAAATGATATTTCAGGTCTAAACTCTGATCTATGGGTTGAGTTCCACAACATCTGTCATTCTGATGAAGACCCTCCTTCCTCCTAGAGACCCCTTTCCATTATTTCTTGCCGCCGACATTTTTCAGCCAATGAAATTCAAATTTCTGCATTGTCTCAACATGCACGCGCATCGACCAAACCTGTACCAGTAGGGGGCGCTGTCGTACAGGACGCTCCGTGTGTTTCTCTGCCGTCTCAGCCGTTCACTGAGGACTCACAGCTCATTTCTACTAAAAACCTACCCATTCTCCAGCTAAAGATGGATTTATTTTTATTTTTAAACCTTTCACCTCACAGAATGGCAAGGCTTGACAGGATTATGCGTTTATTTTAGTCAGAAAGTTCATCCAGGGCCGAGTCAAGTTCAGCTTCAGAGTCCAGCAGCAGCTCTCTGCTAACAGAGCTAATATCAGAAGCAGCAGGGACAGAGAGGGCTCTTCAGACCCTCGTAGTGTTGTTGGAATAAGATTGTGAACTGTGAGTGATTAAACCCTACACATTGAGCTGTACAGCTTATGCCCGAAGTATATGCGCCATGTGCACGCGACTGGACGCGCGTGTCGAGATGTTTTGAGGAGGAGCCTTTGGACGCTAGATTCAAAAACTGCTCTCTTGCTGAAATAATCCAGAGTGCGGCTTTAAACTTTAGCTTAGCAGAAAACTATGTAAATGATAAATGTCCTGTATTTATAGAGTGTTCTCCACTCCCCAAACGCTGTACAACATGAACAGTCATTCACCCATTCACTCACACATTCACACACTGGTGGTGATAAACTACTTTGTGGTCTCAGCTGTCCTGGGGCACACTGACAGAGGTGGGGATGCCATGCACTGTGCCCATCAAGTCCCTCTGACTACCTCCAGTAGGCAAGGTGGGTGAAGTGTCTTGCCCAAGGACACAACGACAATGTAACCCAGTCAGAGCTGGGATTGAACCGGTGACCCTCTGGTTTTCAGACCGGCCACTTTACCAACTGAGCTACATGCCGTCCCATTCACAATGTAAGTGAATGTTAACAACTAGCATTGTGGGAAAAAAAGTCCTTAAAAATCACTCAGTAGTGATACTAATGATACCTTTTACTAATGATAGTGACCTCAATAAAGGCCTATTCAAACTCCACGAGAAGAAAGACATTTGTTCTCGCTGGGGGTCTGTGAGAACAAGAAAAAAGTTTGTTTTGGCAGGGAGCATTCATACGCCACGAGAACTCAGTTGTCGAACTATTTCAGCAACGTGTCATACAGGTGTGTGTATCAGGTGTGTGTGTGTGTGTGTGTGTGTGTGTGTGTGTGTGGAGGGGAGGGTGTGTGTGTGCAGTTTAAAACGATCCGTCCTCGCTACATGAGGAACGGAGGCATACGGGTCTCCGGCGCAAACCCTCACGGTCCGCGCTGGTCCTCCTAGCTCAGGTCGATCCAGACCGTAACCCTTCAGGTCCGTCCGCACAAAGCAGCACAGCAGGTGCCGGAGAAAAACGTCAACCGCTAACCACACCAACCACGCTCATCCTCCCTTTCTGACCAATCACAGCAGTTGTTCTCGGACATCCTGCCGAACAAAGTTTGACTCGGCTGATGTACACAAGAACAAGCCGTTAGTGCTGCCGAACTGGGTCTGCGAGAACAAAATGACGTCATTTTGTTCTCGCAGACCCCCAGCGAGAAGAAAGTTCCTTCTTCTCGTGGAGTATGAATTGGCCTTAATCATATCGACTGTAAGTAAAAATAAAAAGCAACACGAAGGAATTACAGGTACTATTTTAGACTAGGGACTACTTTATGACAAAGAACAGCTGTAAGTCTCCGCTGAACGGCGCAAGGACATGACACATTGGCCTCAAAGATGCCTACGTCCGTGACTGGCCTTGCGTATTACGTCTGTGTCCAGGGTAAGGTGGCATACGTGTCTGGATCGACCGGCGCGAGCCCCTTGTGACCCGCACCAAGCCGCTTACACCGATGGCACCTGCTCTGGGCCTGGATAAGGACTGGCCATCAGGCATTTTCCGAGTAGGCCGACCCCGGACCGTGACCAGGACAGGACTCTGCACTTCCTGTTTTGGCAAATGCTCGCAGCCCCCCTGTCCTGGTCCCCACCAATGTCAAGAGCAAATCTACGCCATTGGTTGGAACACACCCTTTCGTCCCCTTTCTTTAAAATGAGGACCACCACCCTGGTCTGCCACTCTACAGGAACTGTCCCTAATAATCACGCAATGTTGCAGACATGTCGACCATGACAGCCCTACGTCATCCATAGCCTTGAGATTCCCAGGATAGATCTTGTCCATTCCCCAGGTTCCGCCACTGTGTAGTTGTTTGACTACCTCAGTGACTACTTCTTCTCCTGCCACCTGATCTAACTCACTACCAGGTGGTGATCAGATAACAGTCCAGCTCCTCTCTATGCCCGAGTGACCAAAACACATGGTTGGACCTATTGGACACCCTGATCTAAAATAATTCTATGTATATTATTCTTTTTTATATCTTACCTCGACTACCCATTTTTTCTTTTAGACCAGTCTCCTAAAATGATTGACCATGCCACAGAGACCCAGTCTGAGGATGAAGATGCTGAAATTATCCTGGAAACCATGGAGACTACAGTGGCTGAGCCCATAGACACCACTGTAGCTCCCACCACTACTGCTGCCATCATCACCACAACCATCAGGACCACAACTACCACCAAACCCATCACCACCCCAAGCGCACCAGCATCTGAAAGACCAGCTCCAACCATCGTGCTGGTTCTGGACAACTCAAACAACAACAGCCGACCCAGTCTTCACCGAGCAGGTATGTGTAACTTAAAGGGTCCTCAAGGTCAATCTAAAGTGGCTTCTATCCATTATTTATCTACAATAAGAACCTTTGGTGACATCACTCAAAGTGGGTGGAGTCTTTAGAAACAGGAAGTAATACGCGTGGCTAGTCAGGTCAGGAGGGATCCAGAACTAGGTGATGATCTGGAGACAGGAGAGCTGCTTTATGATCAAAAGGCAGGTGGTCCTGAATCAGTCTGGTACTGCTCACACTCACGTCTGCTGGAAGGTGAGGGGAAAGCCACTAGTTCACCAAACGTTTTTATATCAACATGTGTTTTGGTTTTAATTTTATACTGCTTTTGTGGAAAAAAAAAAGTTTGTATAATGAGCTGTAATGTTAAAGTTTGACCTCTCCCATAGTGAAGGTGAGTTTTTAGAAGACATTTCACTCAGTTGACATCTGAACTTATCATTTTCAATTTGAAGTCATAATATTTTCGTCACAGCTGAGGTGATCCTGAACATGTTGAAATGAAATTCATGGAGTCTCAGGATGTATGAAGAACCTTTAAATATAAATAGAGATCAAACAGATGTGTATGTAAGAGTCATTAAAATAGACGCACCTTGTCAGGATTTAAATAATAACCTGGAGGTTTGTAAGGGACGGTTTCTGTGTCCAGACCTGGACAGCTGTCCACTTTTTAGTGACCTCTGTTTTTATGAGTCAGTGGGACGTTTTAGATCAAGAGTTGTTTTAAATACCAGAAAATTAGCTGCTAATTGGTCACAGATCTGCAGCAGTGTCTTGTGATCTGACTAGCCATGAGAATTGCTCCAGTCTAAGGACTACTTCCTTTTTCAAGAAACTCCGCCCTCATTGCGCGATGTCACCAGTGAATGTGATCCTGACTGTAGCTGATAGAAGCCACTATGGGCTGCATGGTGGCGCAGTGGTTAGCACTATTGCCTCGCAGCAAGAAGGTCACAGGTTAGAATCCCGGCTGCGGATTTTCTGCGTGGAGTTGCATGTTCTCCCCATGCATGCGTGGGTTTCTTCCGGGTACTCCGGTTTCCCCCACAGATCACAACATGCCCTATGGGTGGTGACCCAGGACTCCCTTGTAAAATAGTTTCTGCAATTCAATGGGACATTTCCTGGCTAAATAAAGGTTAATAAAAATAATAATGACCCTGATGACCCATACATCAGGTCAGATCCTCTCCAGTCTGATGGTTCTGCTTGTTGCTTCCAGGGAAGATCCTTAACTGTGAAGGAACACTGGCGTCCATCGAGGAGCCCGTCAAACAGCACAGTTACGGGCGTAACGAGGGAGCCTGGATGAAGGATCCTCTTGCCAAAGACTCAAAGATCTATGTGACTAATTATTACTATGGCAACAACCTCGTAGAATTTCGCAATCTGGACAACTTCAAGCAAGGTATGTGAAGCCGTTGCTTTTCATTGTATTCTTGTTCACTGTCTCATGGTTTTGACTGAAAACAAGGTCCATAACACCCTCAGCATATAGAGTCTCCACTGAACTCAACCTGGAAGTTTAAACCAAAACAAAAAAAGCTGCTCTTATTGGCTGGTTCCAGTACAAGGTTCAATCCCGCCTCCTCCATGTAAACAAATGGAACATTTTCCTCATAAAAACAAACAAACAAACCTCCTCATGGAGGGTACACCAACAGATAACATTTAAAGAGGGGTGTCAAAAATATCGCTTTAATTACGATTAACTAATTGTAGCCATATTTATCGCGTTATGTTTTTAATCACATTTTTAATCTCTTTACTGTTTCTGCATGTGGGCTTCCTGTAGTGGTGTGTGTGTCACTGAGCAGCTCTGTGAGGCTCCTTAGAGCCCTGCACTTTCAGGAAGTGATCACGTGATCTATACATGATACTGTGATATAACACATAGCCGGTGCCCGTGCCGGTGTTACGAGCATCCGAGACCTTTTGAGCCTCTATAGCTGAGCCCCACAACAGGAAGTGCAAATGAGATCGAGCAGCTCTATTAGCGGGCTGAACGACTGATCCTGCTTAACCATGTCCAGTTGTCTCATGGCCAGTCCATGTCTGGTGGAAGACATGGACGTGATTTGGGGGTTCAGGGGGGACATGTCCTCTGCACTCATTTAAAGTCAGTTTTGAGCCCTGTAATTTTTCCTGTTTAAAACAAAGTTCCACTATGGTAAATGGATAGTGGAGCTGCATGGTGGTGCAGTTGTTAGCACTGTTGACTCGCAGCAAGGAGGTCGCGAGTTCACTTCCCAGCTCTGCGGCCTCTCTGCGTGGAGTTTGCATGTTCTCCCCGTGCATGCGTGGGTTCTCTCCAGGTACTCCGGCTTCCTTCTACGGACCAAAAACATGACTGTTAGGTTAATTGGTCTGGTAAATTGTCCTTAGGTGTGAGTGGGACAATGTGCCTGGTTTTTGTCTTGCTCGTCTTTGTGTGGCCCTGCGATGGACTGGCGACCCGTCCAAGGTGTCCCCCACCTCTCGCCCCTTGACTGCTGGAGATAGGCGCCAGCTCCCCTGCAACGCTCTGTGGAGGATGAAGCGGATATAGTAGATGAGGACTTTCCTCAGATATTTTTAAGGATGAGATTAAAAATTGTGATTAATTAGATTAATTAATTTCAGATCAGAATGAATTAATCTCACAACTGTTTTAATGGCATGACAGCACAGATTTAAATATCACATCATTATTCTTTATGAAGTAATTGGTATAATGAAGTCAACCAGGGACCAGAGACTTTTTCGTCGTCTGTCATTTTGACTGACGAGTAATAATCTGTTTCTACTGTCACTTCTTAATTTTTAAAGTGCCCATGTCATGGTTTTCTGTGTTTTCTGGCTTATCTATCATGTTGCAACGTTGAGTTCTCACCTTAAACATGCCAGAAAGAGTAAAAAACCTCTCTATCTGCCTCCTAGTACAGATAGTGAGAATTTTCAATAATAATAATAATAATAATACATTTTATTTAAGGCGCCTTTCTAAAAACTCAAGGTCACCGTACATTAAAAACAAGAAATTTCAAAGCATTAAAACAAACACATAAAAACATCAATACAGAATAAAAACATAAATCAAGAACTAAAAGCTAAGAGTGATCACCATGAATGGGCAGTTTTAAACAGGTGAGTTTTGAGCTTAGCTTTGACGTGATGGAGAGAGGTGGTGTTTTTGAGGTCGACCAGTAAGGAATTCCAGAGAGACGGTGCAGATCTGCTGAACGCTCGACTTCCCATGGTGGCAAGTCGAGCAGGGGGAATGTGTAAGTTGACGGAGGCTGAGGATCTGAGCGTACGGGAGGGTGTAGATATTTGTATGAGTTCAGAGAGATAAGAGGGGGCTAGGTTGTGAATGGCCTTGAATGTGAGAAGCAGTAGTTTGTAGATGATCCGATACCTTACTGGTAGCCAATGAAGCTGCTGAATAACAGGGGTAATGTGAGAAGAGAAAGGTGTTTTGGTGATGATTCTAGCTGCAGAGTTTTGAACCAGTTGAAGTTTATGCAGCGTTTTCTGTGGCCTGTGAATTTTCAAGATTTCAGATCTCCTCCGCCAGTAGGTTTCAAACCGATTTGTTCACCCCTAGCCCGCTATGAGGTCATAGCGATCCGGACTTGCTTATATGGTCTAATTCTCCACCCACATGCACGTTCACGACACCTGGAGTGGGGAGAACGCCAGTGCTGCTGCCGCCATTGACCATAGACCGTGTAGCACAGACACAGAGTTATCGTCTCATGTTCTTCTTTTAGCAAGTGTTTAGTTTCACTTTTGTTTCACTCTCACGCGACGGCACTGCCCCCTACTGCAGCTGAAGTGTCAGGCTGCCAAGTAAGGAGAAACCCAGCAGAACCGGAAGGCGGCGCATTCTTCTGATCTCTGAGTTTGACTCTGAATGTGTTAAAGTAACACTTGGGGAGTTGAAATCATAGATGTAATGAAAGCAGAATGATGTCTAATTACATCAGATCTAGATAGAACAACAGCCTTAAGCCATGACAAAGCCAACTCCCCAACTCCACTGTCACCCTTTATCCAAGGCTTCCTGTAGTATCAACAGAAGAGATCAGCATCGGACCTTCCTTGTTTACCTTAACAATTGTTTGACCTGCATCTGTACAAACACTACAAAACTGATGTTAATATACAACATCTTGAATACATAAATGTTTCATAAAGCCATGTTTGGATAGGTTAGTAGCTTTGTAAGATACTTACATTGTTTTGGTTATGTAACTTCATTTTCTGTTATCTGATTGTAAATTATTTGTCTGACTTTCATATCACCTTGTATGAACATACACATGCTATTTCTAACATCAGTAGCATTGATTCCCACTCGTCGGCTATGTGATGGAGGAGATCTGTGGAACATCTCGGTTATTTTAGAGCTTCAGTGGGTGGGAAAGTTCACGCCCTTCACATCTGAAAGAGGAAGGATTTGAGTTACGCTCTGGATAAAAGCTCAGATGATCTGTAGTTGTTGGACTTGTTGATGTAGATGTGTTTGGACAGTGAGTTTACTAAATGCACCTACATGTGAGGTGTCCTGTGGTGCAGCCAGCTCACAGCTCTGCGTGGATGGCGGCGATGCTTTCTGTTCCTTGACATCTGCTTTGGCCTTTCCTTTGAACTGAGCACAGCAGAGGGGGGATTAAGCGAGTGGGCTGGCCTCAGGGGTGAGACTATGGGGGAGTGATGGGGGATGGAAGGGCTTCTACGCTGTTTTTGTTCTTTTCGTTATCACCGTTATTTACATCAGACTTCCTGAGATTGGAGGGTTAGGATAACAGATAGGATGTGATTAGGAAATGACACCTATAGTACAAAGTCTGTTTGTTCAGGGGGGAAAATCCTACACAAACTGTATCACTGTCATGTTAAGCCAGTGTGCATACAGTCTGGCACTGTGAAAACTGCAGCTTTGCAAGAGCAACTGCATGTTTGCAACTCATAGTACGACGTATCTCCTGTCCATGGGGGATTCTCTGTAATAAGGACATACTGACCACATTCTGTCCATTTTTTTATTTTTTTTTTTTTGCATAATTGGCTGTGGACCGACACATTAAAGGGATATTTGAGTCATTCTGAAGCAGCAGTTACTTATCTAGAGTAGGGCTACGAGGTGAACCGAAAATTTACATTACCGGCTTTTATAACTCTTACCGATGTCATTTTGCCCATAACAGTATGTTCGGTATTTTTTAAATAATGCACATTTGAAAACTTCTGACCCGCCCCAAACCGCCCCGCATCTCTGCGTCTATTTTTAGAACCCGCCCCATCCCAACCCACCTCATTAAAAACACGTTATAATATTGACTGAAAGCGCTTTTATTTAGTCTGACCGTCTCCAAAATAAAAGCTTTTTTTACCATCTCTAAAATGTGCTTATGCAAAGTTCAAAGTTTGCACAGTACATATTTCTCCGTCACGTTTTCTTTTATAAATCCTAAAGTTTGCGGAGAAAGCGACTCCCTTGTACGGAGCCCGTCTCATGACATGGTGGAAAAATTAGTATTTCGTGTGCACGAATTAGTATTTCGTGGGGCCCGGGCTGGACTCCATGCACAGCAGGGCAGCACTGGTCAGCTGTGGCTGCACATATTATTGCGGGGGATGCAGCTCTTTGTCTTGCACCCTGATAGAATTACTAGGGACGTTTCAGTGATTTCTGGATATTGGTGGAGATATTGGACTCTGGTTTTATGTTTAAAATATCATGTGCCCTTTATCAATCAGCTCTACTTTGAACAGGGCTGGTGACAAAGAGCAGCCCTGGTGGAGTCTAACCCTCACTGGGAACAGGTGAGGTGAGCTATGCAGACCAAACTCACACTCCTCTGGTACAGGGACTGAATGGCCCTTAACAAAAAACCATCCACCCCGTACTCCTGGAGCGCCCCCCACAGGGTGCCCCTGTGAACATGGTTATAAGCCTTCTCCAAATCTACAAAACACATGTGGATTGGTTGGGCAAACTCCCATGACCCCTCCATCACCATAGCAAGGGTAAAGAACTGGTCCACAGTTCCATGGCCAGGACAAAAACCACACTGCTCCTCCTCTATCCGAAGTTTAACTATCGACCAGACCCTCCTCTCCAGGACCCTGAAGTAGACCTTTCCAGGGAGGCTGAGTAGTGTGATCCCCCTATAGTTGGAACACACCCTCTGGTCCCCTTTCTTAAAAATGGGGACCACCACCCCGGTCCGCGACTCCATAGGAACTTCCCCCAATGACCATGCAATGTTGCAGAGATGTGTCAACCAAGACAGTCCTACTACATCCATAGCATTGAGATACCCAGGTCTGATCTCATCCACTCCCAGGGCTCTGCGGCTGTGTAGTTGGTTGACTTCCTCAGTGACTTCTGCCTCAGAGATTGTACAGTCAATCCCCAGGTCTCCTAGCTGTTTCCTCATAGGAATGTGCATCGTTGGGATTGAGGAATTCCTCAAATTATTCCTTCCACCACCCGACTATAGCCCCAGTGGATGTCAGCAGCTCCCTATCCCCACTGTAAACAGTGTGGGGAAGTGGCTGCCTTCTTCCCCTGAGGTGCAGGATGGTTCGCCAGAACCTTTTTGGAGCAGGTCAATAGTCTTTCTACATGGTCTCACCAAACTCCTTCCACGCCCGAGATTTTGCTTTGGAAACTGTCACTGTTGCAACCTGCTTGGCCCTCCGATACCTGTCGGCTGCCTCTAGAGACGCACAGACGAGCCATACCCTGTAGGCCTCCTGGCATACTGGGGTGGCGGTCCCAATTTTCAAGAAAGGGGACCAGAGGATGTGTTACAAATTAGGGGGATCACACTCCTCAGCATCCCTAGAAAAGTTCCTGGAGAGGAGGTTCTGGTCGATTGTTGAATCTTGAATTGCTGAGGAGCGATGTGATTTTTGTCCTGCCTGTGGAGCATTGGACCAATACTTTTTCTATGATAAGGTGATGGAGGGGGCATGGTAGTTTTCCTTAACATTCCACATGTGTTTTGTGAATTTGGAGAAGCCTTATGACTGTGTTCCCAGGAGCACCCTGTTGGGGACACTCCAGAAGTATGGGGTGAATGGCCTTTTGTTAAGGGTCATTCAGTCCCTGTACCAGAGGAGCGTGGTTACACATAGGGTAGCAGTAAGTCGGACCTGTTGCTAGGACTGCCCTTTGTCACCGGTTCTGTTCATAATCTTTAAGCATTTGTTCATTGTCAAATATAAATCGAGTAATAGTCCTTGGTTTGTTCTAAGTAATCAGAAGGTAATCTTGTCCTCTTGTATGTCCTAGGGCGTTGGAGCAACCTTTACAAACTGCCTTACAACTGGATTGGAACAGGCCATGTGGTTTACAATGGAGCTTTCTACTACAACAGGGCCTTTACCAAGAACATCATCAAATATGATCTGAGAATGCGATATGTTGCTGCCTGGACCCTGTTGCACGACGTGGTTTATGAAGACACCACCCCGTGGAAGTGGAGGGGGCACTCTGACATTGACTTTGCAGTAGACGAAAGCGGCCTATGGGTGATCTATCCCTCCATGGACTATGACTACAACCAGCAAGAGGTGATTGTAATCAGTAAACTGGATCCTGGAGACCTGTCTCTGAAAAAAGAAACAACCTACAGGACAGGCCTCAGAAGAAAGTCATATGGAAATTGTTTCATTATCTGTGGTGTCTTGTATGCTGTTGATGTGTACAACCAGAAGGAAGGCGAGGTGAACTATGCCTACGACACCCACACAAATACTGAAGCAGTCCCACGCTTGCCCTTCACCAATGAATACTCCTTCACTACCCAAATAGACTACAACCCTAAGGAAAAGCTTTTGTATGCCTGGGACAATGGTCATCAGCTGACGTATCAGGTGAACTTTGTTGACGAATGAACAGTTATCTTGTCCTACAGATGAGCTCTCAGCAGGCAAGGTACCTAGTGAGAACCTTCTCCATATTTGCCAGCCTTAAAGCAGCTAAACTGGACTATACAGAGCCAAAAAGTTTTCAAGTTTGATTTGAATTTATAGATAATATTTTATATGGTCATTAATGGCAGTTTGATAGCTAACCAGCAGGAAGATAGTACTAACCCAGGCTTTTATTACCATCCTGTCTGCGCTGACACAATTTGGCATCCATAATTCTCATTACTGTAAATTTTGAACCACCTAACAGGTATAATAGGTAAGAGGTAATATAGTGTTCTAACTGTAGAGGTTAGCTAACAGGTAATGTAGTGTTATAACTGTAGAGGTTAGCTAACAGCTAATATAGTGTTCTAACTGTAGAAGTTAGCTACATCAGTGGGACTTTTTAGAGCAAGAGTTCTTTTAAATACCAGAAAATTAGCTGCTAATTTGTCAACTATCTGTAGCGTCTTTCCTGATCTGACTAGCATGGGTGTCACTGCCCGATCCGTAACGGAAACCCGATCGGTTCTGCGCATGTGCGAAATGCATCTACATCCACTGAAGATTTTTTACGGTAATTTCGGGTCAGAGTATCTCTTAAGATGTTAACAGTAATAAGTATTTATTAAAAAGTTTACAATAATGACAACGTTTCATACAATGTCGATGAAAATAAAAAACAAAAAGGGAGTTATGGATCAGGACGGCCCGATCCTTACTGCGCATGCGCAAAGTCAAACGTTACAGATCAGGTCTACCCGATCGGTTCTGTGCATGTGCAGAACGCGTCTACTCCCACTTAAGTTTTTTACAGTACGGTTCAGAGTATCTTTTAAGGTGTTAACAAGTATATATTAAATCTGTATTCATATATAATGTATTAAAATGTTTATACACGTAGGTATCCATTGTTTAAATGGTCCGAGCAGTCGAGAAAGAGGCAAAGCTGTTGGGAAAAGCTAAGGGCTAACTGGGAGCTAACCGTCTCATTCAAAAGACTTGAATGTCGCTAAGTTGGCGAAAAGAGGAAGTGACGTAGGCTTTGCACATGCGCAGAACCGACCGTGCTTCCGGATACGGATTGGGCAGTGACAGTGAGTACTGCTCAGAGTACTACTTCCTGTCTCTAGAGACTCCACCCACTGAGTGATGTCACGAGTGGGTGTGATCCTTAGTGTATAAATAACTGATTGAATGCCCCTGATGACCTTTTCAGTCTAAATAAGTTGTAAAAACAACTTCAAAAAGTATTCAGACAACTTTTTTTTCCATATTTTAGGTTGTAAACATAAGTGTAATGACCCATGATGAAAACTAGAAAATGTTTAATTGTCTTATTGTAATAATCGTGTTTCTACAGCCTTGCAAAGTGATCTGGGTTTTGTTTTGTTTTTTAGATAATTGTCTAGACCGATAATTGATAATAAACTGTCCTGATTGACCCAGAGACATTATTCCAGTTTCTGAGGAATGTTTGTGAACTTCCAGCTCTGCTCACTCCATCCTGTCACCAGCACTTTGACCAGGAAACTGCTTAACATGATTCCGGCCTCGTGTTTCTCTTGTATCACTGATTTTGTTTTGAGGGATTTAATTAATATAATATAAAATGTAACAAAACTATCTAGACAAGTGTTTTAAGGTTTGAGATTGGTTTCATATCTTTATAAATTGTTATATTTTACTAGTTTAAAATGTGTTTCTGTATAAAATTTGCTTTTGTCATGTTAATATCATTTGAATAACCACTGCATGTGTTGTAAATGACTGTGTAAAGGACGTGGCTATTAGCTGCAGTATTCAGACCCACAGACGAGAGTTGTTTCTACATAAATCAGAAAATTAAAACAATATTTGTACATTTTTATGAGCTGAAGGCCTCTTCATGTCATTTCTGACAGCCGTGTCTAAGGAATGATGTCATCACTGAGATGAGGTGTGTGTCATAAAATAAAGTGTTCGTTCAGAGAGCTGTGAGCTAGTAAAGGCTTTGGGGAGGCGCTGCTCTGTGTAACGTTAGGGAGAAGGTGTCCGGTGACTCAGACCTTCTGCCCTCAGGACCACAGAGCTGTGTTTAGTTCTGAGGTTAAAGTCACCGTGTTCTGCTCTGTCTCTATCCAATAATACACAGGGAGCAGTCTGGGGTCAAAGGAATAATAAAAATCAGGGCATGGATGCATCTTGGCAGGAGATTTGAGAACCTCAGCTCCAAACACAGAGCCAGAGCTGAACAGAGGGTGTGGTACCTGAGGGAGGGTGTATTCAGTCTGACAACATCACTCCTCAAAGTAGACGTTTTCAAATTTAGGCCCGGGGCCACTTGGGGGCCCCAGGAGGAATTTAGAATACTGGAATTTTATGGGATGTTGAGTCAGAGACACTTTAAAGTCATTTATATTCAGATCTTTACTAACATGAAGCTGAACAACAAACCATGCTGATGAAGTAAAGTCTCCTTAGAATACTTCAGCTTTACCTCAAAGTACCGTATTGACACGAATATAAGACAGAGTTTTATTCATTGAAAATAATGTGAAAATGTGGGGTCGTCTGCATGGCGGCGCAGTTGTTAGCATTGTTGCCTCGCAGTAAGAAGGTTGCAGGTTTGAATCCCAGCTGTGGCCTTTCTGCGTGGAGTTAGCATGTTCCCCCCATGCATGCATGGGTTTTCTCCGGGTACTCCGGTTCCCCCCACAGATCATAACATGCCCTATAAGTCACTTAATGTAAGTTGGTTTGGGTAAAAGCATTCACAAAATGGAGGTCATTACACGACCGCACCAGCAGAGGGCGCAAGCGTTTTCTATAAAGCAAAGCTGACACTGCCCGGAGCAGACTGGATTCAAAGTGGCGAGTTAACAGAAAACTGAGGCAGTTTCGACGCTAATTTTAAGATAATGGTGGTCAATGCAGCAGAGGCGTCAAACAGCTGTCAGGCAGCCAGGAAATATGGAGTGGATCATCCGAAGATTGGATTATGGGAGGAGACGGAACGCAGCATGATCACAGCTGATCAGAGGACTCTGTGAGTAAAAGCCTCATGTAGACTTCTGATTTGACATGTCATGAGCAAAGTTCTGACAGTTTGCATTACTACACACTAGAATATGCATTACAGGTCTTTGTGATAATAGGCAAATATTAAAGGTCCGTAATTAAGATATTTAAACTACTTCTTCAAATTTTCAACAAAAATAGTATCTTTAAAAAGTGAATTTAGTTTTTTTTTCTGAAGATCAGTCTTGGAAAGGGGGTCGTCTTATAATCAGGGTCGTCCTACATTCGGGTCAATACGGTATTTTATTGATCCGTTTTTCTTTTTGTTGATTTTATTGACCCTCTCCTGTCTCTGCTGGCTTTACTCTCTCTGACCTCCATGTCTGTACTTCCAGTTCTTCCTGCCTCGAACTTTGTTCTGTTTTAGAAACAACGACTGGTCTAGTCCTTCTGTTTGTGTCTGTCCTCTCCTCTCAGACTCCAGTCGCTTCATCCTGGTCCAGGTTCTGGTCCAGTTCCTGATCTTGAATCTGGATCTGGTCCTGGTCCTGATTCTTGTTCTGGTCCTGGTTTTAATATGTTTTTGACCTTTTAGGACTGAAGTAGAACCAGTCACAGGTCTGAGTGTGCATCCCGTCTCATCCATCAGAGGGACGACACAGCGGCGATGTCCCTGTTCAGACAGGACCGATGGGCTTCAGCGTTGATGAATGTCCCTTGGAGACAAGTGTTCTGCATATGAACGCCTGTGAGGTCACGGTGGGACATGATGTTCACAGTGTAAACAGGAGGCCCCACTGAGGGACCCTGAGGGTCTGGGACTCCGGCTCAGGTCGTGTGAATTGTCAGCATTCATCAAGGCAGCTCGTCAGGATGGGACTGGTCCTCTGCATCAACATGAAGCTGTTTCATGACCCAGTGAGCTTTAGGTTGAACCTGCGCATCAGCCCTACTCACTGTTCAAGAGACACTGCTGCAGATTTAGTGTCTGCGACTACAGTAACACACCGAAAAAAATAAACTAGCCCTCTCTTGGATCTATGTAAGGATCTTGGATCTATTTAACACAATTCTTTCATGTTTTCAAGCTGAGTGTGATTGTATTGTGTAGAACCAACATGATATTTACAGAGGTTCCATGAATGTGTTAAAATTAAGTTCAGGTGAAGTGATTCAGTTATGTAGCAACTTTAAATCTCATGAGAATTCACGTGATTTTGGCTTGAGCTCTTTGGATTGTGGGTGTAGGAAGTAAACATCTCATTAAAACCCAACCATCAGCTGTCTTCAGATGGCCTCTACTTTGTTTGGTAAGTGTTGATTTTCTGAATTAATTTTGTCAAAATCTCAGCTAAATGTAGTTTAATGTCATCATGAAACGTTAATGTGAGATTCATGTGGGTTCATGTTTTTGTGGTGAGAACATGATGTAGTATACTATGATATTCAACAGCAGAGCCCAGATGACTCCATGCACAGCACATGTCATGATACGGCAGGCTGGTGGTTTAGATGTGAGAAAAGTCTTCTACGGTCTGTGACGTTATTTTAAATGATTTTCTGTTGTTTCAGATGAACATAGAGTTCATCACAACCATCTCTACAGTCCAGGATTCTGTCAGTTGGACTTTCTCTCTGAATGTCTGCTGAGTGTTTGCACAGCGATCAGAGGAGCAGGACAAACAGCTGGAAGACTGTAGCTGCCAAAGCTGCAAAGCTCAACTTCCTTTACCTGTGAGCACTGATTCCACTGAAAGCACCTGTCTTTTGTATTCACTGTCCCACTGTGAGAAAGTGATCTTTGTGATTTCATCTGTAAAATCCAGTCCATGAAGGTCAGGTCTGTCAGGCTGTTTTAATGTTGTTTGGTAGATGCTGGTGTCACATGCTGACTGGTTAAAGAAGTCAGAGCTTTTCTATTTGATCACTTTCTTCTGTGACACTGAACATTTGAACTCAAATCTCTATTTTCTTTGTTCTAATTCTTAAGGCTGACAGTGATGCTTGAAGGGAGTCGCTCATCAAGACTCTGAATCTATCTGGATGAGAATCCTGAGGTCTTGGTTCAGGAGTACATGGTGAGTGTTTATGCATTCAGTTAAGTCTGTTGGGGCCCATTGGCCTTCTTTATTAATTTGACAAAGTGATTTCAACACTGAGATTTTAACAAAAAGTTAACTTTGCCACAATAGAGTCCCAAACCCTCCACTTTTTCTCCATAGTCCCTATTATGAAAGTAAAAACCTCCCATTCAGGCCTCTCTGCCAAATATAGTTTGTCTTACATTAGGGTTACACCAGTGTGAATATAATTCAAATTATTTAAAATTTAATGATCAAAATAATCCAGGAGCATAAAAACTTCCAGAAACTCAGGAGGAGAAGTCCACCTCAGAGTCAGACTAGTTCTGATCAAACTATGAGCCTGAAAGGAAATCTGAAACCTTCTGAGTGGAATAACCTGACTTCTGGTGGGACGATGTCTTTCAAACAAAAACTACTGTAAAGCTTGAAGGTTCCTCTTCATTTGTGTTGTCTGTTGATCTTTTTTTGTAGAAATGAATGCCAGCATAGCAGGACTGTCTTTGGCTACAGCCATCTACTACACTGCTCACGTGGGTTTAAATAAACTATAGCACTAAAATCGCTTCATTCAAAGATCAGTTTGAATAAGGAATCTTAAAGAAATGTTTTCTCTTTTACCAGGACATGACTGAGGCCACTGCACTGAGCGCCATGGAGAAAACGACAGTGGATATCTACATCACCAGAGAGACACCAGACATCATCATCATCATCATGGAGGGTGTGGTGGATCTTCAGGATCTGGATAACGTGGACCTTACAGTAGCCATGCTGTTTGGACGGTTTTACTCCTTGAACATGAGTTACATCACAGCTCTGCTACACTTTACTTTGGATTGAAAAGATGGTCATGGAGTTGGATGTGACAAAGACAAGCTGCTCCTGTGAGGAAAGCTCACTGTTGTCATGCTCTCCTGCATTTTGAAGGTTGAATTTCCAGGTAAATGATCAGAAACCCACAGCAATCAGTGTTTATTGATATGAGTTTATTCTGTAGCTGCCATGTGGACGTGGCCAGGTTTTTTCACTTATACTCTGTTCAAGTTCTCTGGCAGCGTTCTTCAGTGTCAGTTTGTATTTACAGGTGACGAGATGGTCCAGTCTAAACAGACCCATCAGGTCTGTGAAACTGAATGATTTGTTAAACTCCGTTGGAGTAAAGAGTTTTGAAAACTTCTAAAAATGCTTTTTTGAAGCAAGCTGTCAAAAAATGATCAGTGTTGGCATTCCTGACATTCACTGTATCACTGTTTATCCTCTGGTTCTTCAATAAAAGATTTGACAACTGTTCATTTTTATTATTAGGGTAAAATGGGTCATGATAATGATTAAGAAAGTTAACAGAAAGGTGTGGTTATTTAGGAAGGAGCAAGCTGCACATAGATTATCTTGAAAACACCAGGTTTGTTTTTACGGACGTAGGCGTGTGTCCTGGGTGAAAAGTAGAAGTGAAAATTAGATGGTTGAACGGCAAACAGGAAATACCAAGTGGCTTGATTCCAGAGAAGAACAACCTGCTTTAGCTGCCTGCATCATATTCATGTTTGATACACGATGGAAGGCTCAGATGGTCTGTTTACATTACACTTATCTCCCTGCTTTTATTAATCCCATCAATACTGAAATCCATGAGCAAAAACGAGCCATGAATCATTCAGGACACAGATGAGGAGACATTCTGTATCCTCACTCTGTAGACCCATCAGAATACACAATAGAGAATGTCTAAATGGAAATGGAACTGGGACAACTCAAGTGTTGTGCAGAACCGATGGCAGAGGACTTTAATGTGACTTTAATTAGGATCTATGAAGTTATTTCCTGTAGCGGTCAGTAAGGCAAATGTTCTGGCGAAGAAGGACACTGGAGCAGCGATGCTCAAGCAACCTTCTGTCAGTCCCATGAACTGTGTTTAAAAAAGCCTGTGGATCAAATGCAAAAAACAAATGTGACTAAAGGGGTCATTCTAAAGGGGCTTCAATGAGTTATTTATCTACAGTCCGGAACACACCCACAATGACATCATTCAAAGTGGGTGGAGTCTCTAGAAACAGGAAGTAGTCCTCTGACGGGAGCCATAATAATTTCAGGAGCAATTAGTCACATCAGGAGATATGCTGCTGTGGATCAGTGACAACTTAGCAGCTGATTTTCTGGCATTTAAAACCATTTTTTATTTGCCATTAGATAAAAGTTAGAACACTATATTACCTGTTAGCTAACCTCTAAAGTTAGAACTCTATAGCTAACCTCTACAGTTAGAACTCTATAGTTAACCTCTACAGTTAGAACTCTATATTACCTGTTAGTTAACCTCTACAGTTAGAACACTATATTACCTGTTAGTTAACCTCTACAGTTAGAACACTATATTACCTGTTAGCTAACCTCTACAGTTAGAACTCTATAGTTAACCTCTACAGTTAGAACTCTATATTACCTGTTAGTTAACCTCTACAGTTAGAACTCTATATTACCTGTTAGCTAACCTCTACAGTTAGAACACTATATTACCTGTTAGCTAACCTCTACAGTTAGAACTCTATATTACCTGTTAGTTAACCTCTACAGTTAGAACACTATATTACCTGATAGTTAACCTCTACAGTTAGAACTCTATATTAGCTGTTAGTTAACTTCTAGAGTTAGAACTCTATATTACCTGTTAGTTAACCGCTACAGTTAGAACTCTATATTACCTGTTAGTTAACCTCTACAGTTAGAACTCTATATTACCTGTTAGCTAACCTCTACAGTTAGAACTCTATAGCTAACCTCTACAGTTAGAACACTATATTACCTGTTAGCTAACCTCTACAGTTAGAACTCTATATTACCTGATAGTTAACCTCTACAGTTAGAACACTATATTACCTGATAGTTAACCTCTACAGTTAGAACTCTATATTACCTGATAGTTAACCTCTACAGTTAGAACTCTATATTACCTGTTAGTTAACCTCTACAGTTAGAACTCTATATTACCTGATAGTTAACCTCTATAGTTAGAACACTATATTACCTGATAGTTAACCTCTATAGTTAGAACACTATATTACCTGTTAGTTAACCTCTACAGTTAGAACACTATATTACCTGTTAGTTAACCTCTATAGTTAGAACACTATATTACCTGTTAGTTAACCTCTACAGTTAGAACACTATATTACCTGATAGTTAACCTCTATAGTTAGAACACTATATTACCTGTTAGTTATTGTTCTGTTATTGTTCTGTTAGTTTGACTCATTTTAACAACTTATACATATTCTTGTTTCTTTTCATTTTCTCTTCATGCATTAATTAGTCCTTTTAAATGGTTCCAACTCATCTGTATGATCAAATGTTAAAATCAACTGTAAAGAATAAAACTTAATAAAATGAAATAATCACTTTTTGTTTTATTCAATTTATTAATCAAAGCTAACAAACAAAAAACTGTGACATAAACAAATTCATTACAAACAACTCATTTAGTAAAACAGCTGATCAGAAACCAGCTGAGCAACAAACACTGTTAGAAAATCTACATTTATTAACATGTGCAGTTAAATATTCTGTTCATTAGATGATATTATACTTCTATATTATTGCAGGCCCATCTTCTCTAGATGTCCTGATAACAACGGTGTTAATCCCTGAGTGTTAAACTGTAGTTTTCAAAGCAGAACAGATGAACTGTCATGGTAAGTGCAGGACCCAAGCACAGCAGGATGGAGGCAGAAACAGGTGAGGTGATCCAAAAACAGCTTTAATGCTGGCTGAACAGCGCTCAGGGAGACACAGGACAAACAAGGCCAGGGATACAACATGAGGAACTGACTGAGCTCAATAGGGAGGGAGGTGATCAGGGAGACGAGATACACCTGTGGAGGATTAGTGCAGGACACAGGAGGAGGAACACAGAACAGACAGACAGGACTGAACACAAAGGGGGCAGGGCATGACAGGAACGTTCTATGATTTTTGAAAGAAAAATATTTCACAAACTACAAAAGCCTAACAACCTCTGCTGCTCACACATATGCCCTTGTTACAAAAAAATCCTCCCATTCTGCTCGCAATGAATCATGGGAGGGTGGTCCAGGAGGGATACACCTAACCCGTCCATCAAATTCAGGGAAAAGAAGAATGTTTGTGGGCTGCATGTGGAGAAGTCTTTGAATTTAAACAGCCTTCATTGCGGTGACGTAATCAGCCTTCAAATGCAGCTGATGAAGGATGCAGCCCCTGAATTTGGGCGCAGCCTTTGACTGATTTTCCTGGTGGGTGTGGTCCTACAGATACACCACTGATAGAACACATCAGAATGACCCAAACCCATCCCTTTAAAGGTGCTTTTTGTCTTCACAGCACACAGTGATGCTCTTTGCAGACGGGGCTTTCCAGCTTGACGTCTGAACCAGTGACTAACGAAGACCAAAGAAGACCATTGTGTGAGACACAAAGGAGGCTTTAGGACATAATCAGGCCAGAGTGGCTGTGTCAGGCCCTCACATCAATATTTGGCAGCAGAGGCACAGATAGATCTTTCACAAGCCACCCACTAATTCTGGCACATCATGGAGTCAATAGACTGCAGGGCCTAAACAAATCTCAACAAAGATGATTTATGGATGTGAAATATCCTTCATGTCTACTCGATTTGTTGAAACAAAACTCCCCTAAATGTCTTTCCTATCAGATAAAGAGATAGCAGGTAGTCTGTCAGAGAGTTTTAGGGAATAAATCAAATAGTCTTTTTCAAAGTAGATAAAAGATATCAGCTCAGTACAGTTAATTATCAGCCTGACTCTCCCAGAAAGTTACATATGGCCCAGCCCCAGTCTGTGACTGAGTTAGAACAGGAATGTGATGGATGCTGATGAATTCTGTTTTATAAAAAGAGACAGAAAATATGAGGTTTTTCTTCTTTCAGCTCCTTTTCATTCATAATCCTTTTGTGTTGATTTACACATTCTGTTTGTTCTTTTGAATAAAATACAATTATTATTTTTAAATGTTAAAGCTGATCTGATGATCAGTTTGCTGCCTGACGCTGAGAGGCAGCAGGTAGAGGAGACACCTGGTCAGAGCATTTATCATGTTGTTTATAGTTTTCAACCATTTTGGGGGTCTTTAACAGGACCCAGTAATCTGGATTGGGGTCTGACCTAACCTGGGAGGTTATCAGAGCATGACTAGCCTAGCATACTAACCTCTCTGACTGCAGGAATTTCTGGACCACAGCCAATCAAAGGGGGGACCGGATCGGCCCGCGAGCTGCTGGTTTCTGACCCGTGAGTCACAGAGTTCAGTCGTGTTTTTATGTTTCACTTAGCAGCAGGTCGCTCTGCTGGATCTCAGAGAGTTTAACCCCTCCAGACCTTCATAGACATCGATGTGGTCCGTTAAGATCTCATGTGTAGGCACATCTGTTGTTGAACCACAGGAACACATTCAGTATCACGAAGAGTTTTTCCTCTGAACAGCTGATCGCCCCAGTGCAACCTGGGAGTTTTTTAGTTGGATCAGTGAGAAATCAGGTTGCATCTAGAGCCATTTTATTCAGTCCTAAAATATCAAATACGTATGTTCAAGTCAGGATCAAGTCAACAGACACAAACGATGAATATCCTGTATTTATAGAGTGCTTTCTAGAGACTTAGACACCACCAGGTCCCTCTGACCACCACCAGGTCCCTCTGACCACCACCAGGTCCCTCTGACCACCACCAGGTCCCTCTGACCACCACCAGGTCCCTCTGACCACCACCAGGTCCCTCTGACCACCACCAGGTCCCTCAGACCACCACCAGGTCCCTCAGACCACCACCAGGTCCCTCTGACCACCACCAGGTCCCTCAGACCACCACCAGGTCCCTCAGACCACCACCAGGTCCCTCAGACCACCACCAGGTCCCTCTGGCCACCACCAGGTCCCTCTGACCACCACCAGGTCTCTCTGACCTCCACCAGGTCCCTCAGACCACCACCAGGTCCTTCAGACCACCACCAGTAGACAAGGTAGGTGAAGTGTCTCCAAGGACACAACGATAGAGTAAGCCATCTGGAGCTGGGATTGAACCAGAGACCCTCTGGTTATCAGACGGCCGCTCTACCTACTGAGATACATGCTGCCCCTCACAAGTTGGAGTTGAGTCACAAGTCAGTCAAGATTTAACCAAGTCGAGTCAGGAGTCATCAAAATTATGACTCAAGTCCAAGTCATGTGACTTGAATCCACACCTCTGATAATTCTTCTATGATGCTACAAACTGACTGATCAATGTTAATTGATCCATATAAAACAAACTTTCACATTAGAAATGCTATTTAATCTAAATCTGAGCCAAGAAAACAAACATTTTATAGATGACAGTACAAATAAAGGGTCACTCACCAGTGTTGTTCATTTCTTGAAAAGAAAAGATGTAAATGATCAAAAATATCTACTGCATATTTTTCTTTATCTTGGTAGCTAACTAGCTAACCAACACTAGATAGTGGAGCGCTGCTAACGGCGTAAACTAACATCATGTGTGATATTCCTGTGTATTTATATCAAAGTCTTAGCCCAGAATGGGTTTTTATACAAAATGAGTCTAAAATGAACTATTCTATTTCTCTGATTCTTTTAAGTGAACACAGAGAACCACAGCGACATCTGGTGGTGGGGCCGGGCCCTACAGGCCCCAAATGCAGAGATGCCAGTGACCACAAGGCGCTTTACAATTACACTGCTATGGTTCTCTTCTTTGCAGACATGCATGTCGGTAGGTACGTTTTTATTTACCTTTTTCTTGACATGTTTCTACTCATAACTGTGGTCTTCATCAGAAGTTTCACTGGTGTTTGTGCGACCTGTCTTTTTCAGCTGTACCAACCCAGACCTGTTAGGCCTGCCGGGTCGGCCATGCCCATCACCGGATGGTCCCTGAAGTAGGGAATCCCAGGTATTCCCCCTGATCCTGGTTCATAGACCACTTGACCTGTCTCCTTATCCCGATGGCCTCTCTGATCCAACGTCTGTATCTTTTCTGTGTGAGTTCTTTTCCCGTGCTCCCAGTCCATGATTTCTTTTACAACAGTCTGAGATGGCTGTTTTGAGAATCTCCTGTTCTGTTTTTTATCTGAGCTGTTCTGTTGTTTTTTTCCCCTCCCATTTGTTTTGATGTTCTTTTTTCCTTGTGTTGAATGTTCTCCCTGTTTTACTGCATGACATGCGGGGTATCTCATAGCATTTCCTGTCCGGTTTGTCTATTCTATGTCTCATCGTTAGGGCGTTCTAGTGTCAGATGGCCTCTAATCTCTTCAGGTTCATCCCAACAGCTGTTCTGGTGCCCACCTGTGGAGCCGTCACGCTGCCCCACCCAGTGAGACGATGTGGTCAAACATCAACACCAACTTGCAGCTGCTGGGAAGGTGGGGGTGGGGGTGGGGGGGTTAGGTTTATTGCACACTCAAGACACATGGGAGTCTGTTTCACTTAGCTGTGCTGTAGAGTATCAGGAATGGATGATTACCCCCCACCCCACCTCAGTGTTTGACTGTAGTAACATTTAAAGCTGATCCATCAGTCAGCTGAACATGAAGCGTGGGCCTCCTGATGTGCTGTGGATCTCACTAACTCCACACAGAGAACATCATTACACACCAACTTTGATCTAGTTGTTTGATTTGCTCCTACAGTCCAGACGTTTGACATTCAGCTCCATACCAACCCCCCCCCCCAGGAATGCTGGCTGCTAGAATCTGGTTTAATACAGAATGTGACCATTGTAGTGATGGTCAGATCCTCCAGTCCCACCACACAGCTGCTGTCTATTTATTCTGCTGCAGTGAAGCACACTCTCAGAAATGAAAGGACACAATTGTACCTTTTTTGTCACTGTAGTTTGTACCTTTTACTAGTTAAACCTGTACCTTAGGGTACAAATTTGTACCCCTAAATTGTACAAATATGTATCCTAAGGGGTACATTTTTGTACCCCTTAGGATACAACCCTGCAGTTAAAGGTACAAAGTTGTACTTTTGAGGGTACCACCCAGTGACAAAAAAGGTACAATTCTGTCCTTTCATTTCTGAGTGTGCAGTCAGTTCTAGCTGTATTTGTAAATCACTTTCCTAAAGGGCTCCACTTAAATAATTATAATTATATTTAAATAAAACTTTTTAGGCTATTTGTTTGAATATTTCATTGTTGGACGATGAACGTTGTGTTTGACATTTGTCCACAACAGACGCTCCTCTGATCAACATCAGTATAACTGTCTAAAGATCACAAGGATCTAGAAGTCATGGAAAGCAGAAAACACCATCATCATCGTCGTCGTCGTCGTCGCTCTCCTTAGTTGTGTTGTGTCAGGTGTGTTCATTTGATCTGAAACAGGAATACAACTTCCTTCCAGATGAACAAAACTGATTCAACTCTGCTGAAATGAAAACAGGAAAAACCAGAACCAGTCAGAGGTCTGGAAGAGAGACGTCCCCCATTCAGGAGGCAGACTCACACTTCACTACACAATCAGGAAAAGTAGGGAACCATTAGTCTTTAACAGCTCCAACTGAGGGCGTGGCAAGCTGAAGGTCAGAGCCTGATGAAGCTAGGAGGACCACATCATCCACAACAAGCAGAGCTGAGATCCTCCTGCCACTGAACTCCACACCCTCCTCACCACGGCTGCTCCTAGAAATCCTGTCCACAAAGGTTCTGAACAGGACCGGTGACAAAGGGCAGCCCTGGAGGAGTCAAACCCTTCACAAGTCATTTTGTCTCTTATAGTTTTATTAAATCAAACCTTCAGCTGCTGACTGTAGGAAACCCTTAGCCTGAAGTTCACTAGCATCACGCTACAGTTTTCAGTTAAACATCTCTTAGAAACCAGTTCACATCAAGGGAAAACTGACAGCGTGGTGGAGATTGACAACATCCCATTAACTGATTGATCATAAATAATTCTCCCCCCTAAACCACATGATGGGAGGCGTAGCCCATCGTAGCGCTAAGCTAACACACGGGATGTCGTCCTCCCCCAAACACAACTCAGACTGCATCTCATCAGAGGAAACGTGTGTCATAAATCTAACAGGCCATAAAATCTGTCTGAGGAGGGGAAACCAATCCATCAGGACTGTTTTCTACTTCTGACTTGTTGTGTTGACTAAATAAAATGAGACCACATGTGTCTAGTGTTCCTCCATCACTGATGAGAAAGAAACCAACAAGATTCCGCTTAGTCAGCTAATATGTCATTCTGACCTATTTTCTGCTGTATTTCTAAACTAACTGGTCAGGTTAGGTTAATCTTTTTCAGGGGGAACGACGACCAAGATAATGAAGCTCCTGGATGTTTGAGTTAGTAAAGCTTGGTACTGAAGCTCCGTGTTCTAAACTAGAACGTGCTGTTCTTTAGTTCCACTCGTTTCTGATGTCTGGGTCATTGGGACGTGGAGTTCCTCACAGAGCATTAGCTTTGTTCTCGTAGTCCTCTCTGCTCAGCTCTTCTTCTCCGGTCATCTCTCTAATGCTCTCCATCTTTAGTTAAATAAAGGTGTTTGACATTATTTTTTTTAAAGACGACGAGTTTCTCCCCACATATCAGACTGATCACATCTTCAGAGCTCGTCGTCCACTTTTCTCTTACATTTTCTGACATGTTTGTCCTCTTCTTCTACCTCTATAACAGCTTTTCAAGCACCACTCATTCAGCTCTGGATCTGCACCAAACCTGCACTTCCTTTACGGTTATTTTCTGTTTACAAAATAAATGTGTTTAAAACTTGTTTCAGGGGTGTCCCATCCTGGTCCTCCAGGACCTCCTTCCAGCATGTTCTAGCAGTGGTTCCCAAAGTTGGGGTCGAGACCCCACTGTGGGTCCTGAAACAAAAAATGGGGGTCCTGGGATGTTCTCGAGAACTAAAAGTGAATTTAAAAGCCTTGCTAATAGTGTTTGCCCTACAAACTGTTACAAACAGTTGAATAAACATGCTATAATGGTTGTAGATGTTTATTTTGTCATTATCTTCTGGTTTAATTAGCAGTGTTTGTATTAATTTGCCAGTGACAGTTGGGGTCACGAGTCTCTACCACTGTTATTTTGTGGGTCAGAAGCCAAAAAGTTTGGCAACCACTGGATTAGAGGTTTTCTGCTGAGCTTTAGACATAGAGTTAGGACTAACCCTAACCCTGACAGGTGATTCAACCATTGAATCGGGTGTGTTGGAGCAGGAAACCACTAAAACATGCTGGATCTCAGTCCTCGAGGAACAGGATTGGTCGCTTTGCCAACTATTAATCAGCTCTAATTCACAGAAACACTGAATAATTCAAATAAACAGCTCAGAGAGGGGGGTTAGACCGTGTTGTGGACTAGCTCAGGATTAGAACATGAACCTTCTGGTAGCCCCACCCATCTGGCATCTATCCCAGCTCTGACTGGGTTACTTTGTCGTTATAAAAATTAAAAATGGTCTTTTCTTTTTATTTTCTTTCTGCGGATCCGAGAAATGATCCGATCTGACTCAAATCCATGATACGATCTGAACCGTGAGTTTTTTGATCCATTGCACCACTACCTCCCGCTGCGCCGGTCTGTAGACGTATTGCTCGGTATGAAATCGATCCGTGGTGAAAAAGTTTGGGGACCACTGCCCTAAAATGTCTGTAAAATGCTAAGTAGTTGTAGTATATTATGTATAAATGAAGTGGCTGCCCAGTGAAAGCTGGAGGGGAATGATAGGACTTTATGTCCTTGTGTATAAGACGACCTTTGAACTAGTTGTCTCCTCTGGGTGTCTTTCTGGGGTCTTGAGGTTTCTAATGGTTCCAAAGCCTCCAGTTTTTCCCTGCATGTTGAACTAGCAGCTGAAGAGTTGAGAAACAAACAGGCTTAAAAACACAAACAGGAGATTCTGGTGACTCAAGGTTGATTTAATGAGTCATGATGTAAAGAGTAACGTTATAAAGCTACACATAGGTGAGATCACTGATCAGGAATTTACACGAGCCTCAAAATTAGGCTGGAGCAGGTCCTTTTGCTTTGACTTCAATTAACAAACTTTTAGAGCAACAGATATCATCCTGCACTCGTCCTAAAGCTGTTAGCGCTTACACAGAGCGCCAGTTCTGGAGATAAAAGTGAGATGTACGAGGATAGAAGGAGAAGTTACCAGACTTCCGGCTGGATCCTCAGGTTGGCTGTGGGATCATCTGGCAGCTCAGCAGGCCCAACGCCAGGAGTCAGATATGAGAATAGATTTGCTGCCAGATGTTGGCTGAGCATGCTGCATTTGAGTTTTAGAAGAGAAGAAAGCAGAGTGAGCTGAAAGCTCGATCATTCCTGGACACTCTGTCTGAGCTGGCAGCAGGAGAGAGAGGAATCCGAAACATTAGAAATCCTATTTGTAATGTCCTGACCCCAGACTTCTTTAAAATCGTCGTTAAACATTACAGGATGCTTTGGTGAATATAAAGTCTGCTGATCGGGTCTGTCTGGAAGAGCCAGCTGCAGGAACTCATGTCTTTGGATTCCAGGGTTTAGAAATGTGTGGTTCTGATGAGACTGTTGTTGATGTTTGTTTGTTCCTGTTGGTTTTTCCTTCCATCCCCAACATACTGTATGGTCCTGCTTTGTTAATTATCACACCATCTGTTATCAGCTCCCTCAGAATAAAGTGTTGGTTATTGTTCTTATGTTGTGATGATGATGCTTCTGGGTAATATATCTTATATTGTTGGAAATCCTGAGACATTTACGACCAGGTAGAACTTTAAGGAGTGAACATGGAATAAACGCTGCTAGACTCTGGGCAGCACCCCAAAATGTCCCATTATCGGAGGGGTACATAACTGGTGCACCAGTGCGCATGCACACCAGATATCGCGCGAGCGTACCAGATTCTTCTCCTTTGTGGACTGGTGCTTTTGGGGTCCTGATCGTGCTGCCCACTATCTGATACTGAAGAGCTTGACATCTTGTTGCAGTGTGCTGTGAAGGAATGGTCAAATGTCCATGAAAGCTTGTTGACACACACACACACACACACACACACACGCTGCCTGCTGGCTGGTCTAGACTATGAACTAAGAGGGACAGGACCTTTTAGGCTCTGGCTCCAGATGGTAGAACAGTTCTTTATTTTTCTGACTCTGTGGAGGATTTTAATAAACAGCTGAAAACTGATTCAACCATGTTTTTCAGTGAATTTATTGATGATGTGATTTTGTTCAGACTTTAGTCTTTACTGTTGTTTTTATACTGGTACATTGTATCACGTTTATACTGTTTAGACCTGATTTGACCCGTGTTGCTCACAGCTTCGTGATGTTTTCTAGCTCTATAAATACATTTTACTTACTACTTGCTATTTTTATTTTAGATTTAGTTTTAAGGTTTAGGTTTAGTTTGTAAAGTCATGTGTTCCTCTCCAAACAACACACTGAAACAAGTTGCTTCATGAGAAATATGTTTCAGGCCCCAGAGCTCATCAGGGATTTCATAACACTTCAGAAATCCTGGTGAAACTGCCAAGAGTGTGTAGAAATCCTGTGGCGGTCCCATGAGGAACATCTCTACTGAGAAAATAAAGTACATAAAGAGAAACGCTTAGATTTCTCCTTGAGGTTCAAAAGAGAATTAGGATAAACACATTCCTCCAACTCAACATTTCTCCAGGGTCAAATATATTAATATTATTACCGAGACTAAATAAAATATGAGAAATAAAATAAAAAAAATATGAAAAATATTTATATTTGACAACGTTAATGAAATGAGAATGGCACTAAAAGATGACGTATGTTTGCTTTTGTTTTTCTTGATGAGGTTGAAACATGGAGTGGTTACATCATCAGCAGCTGATAGGAGAGTGATGCTAACTCTGTTAGCTTAGCCTAGCAACAGTAAGGTAGCTTCTTTGTTCAGTCCAATACACCGGATCAGGACCTGGTTTAAACCAGCTGTTTCTAGGATTTTGGCCTCCAGGAGTTGTTATGATTGAATCATTTCAGCTTTATAAATAAACGCTACTTCAAAATGACACACATTTCCATTGAATCCTTTTCAACTGAGCTGCCTCCAACTCCTTCTTTTGTTTATGTATTGGTTTTTAGGAAGGCAGCAGAGTTCATTAACACGACAACATTTATAACCTCAGCTCATTTAGAGACCCTCCCATCAGCCTGCAGGGACACAGACTGCAGCATCACTCACACTTCATTCAGACGGGTCTGAGACCAGCCACTGCACTGGGGCTGCTGGCAGGAGAACATCAGGAGAACAGCAGGAGAACAACAGGAGAACATCAGGAGAACAACAGGAGAAGAGCAGGAGAACAGCAGGAGAACATCAGGAGAACAACAGGAGAACAACAGGAGAACAACAGGAGAAGAGCAGGAAAACAGCAGGAGAACATCAGGAGAACAACAGGAGAACAACAGGAGAACAAAAGGAGAACAGCAGGAGAACAGCAGGAGAACAGCAGGAGAACAACAGGAGAACATCAGGAGAACAACAGGAGAAGAGCAGGAGAACAGCAGGAGAACATCAGGAGAACAACAGGAGAACAACAGGAGAACAACAGGAGAAGAGCAAGAAAACAGCAGGAGAACATCAGGAGAAGAGCAGGAGAACAGCAGGAGAACAACAGGAGAACATCAGGAGAAGAGCAGGAGAACAACAGGAGAACAACAGGAGAAGAGCAGGAGAACAGCAGGAGAACAACAGGAGAACATCAGGAGAACAACAGGAGAACAACAGGAGAAGAGCAGGAGAACAGCAGGAGAACATCAGGAGAACAACAGGAGAACAGCAGGAGAACAACAGGAGAACAACAGGAGAAGAGCAGGAGAACAGCAGGAGAACATCAAGAGAACAACAGGAGAACAACAGGAGAACAACAGGAGAACAGCAGGAGAACAGCAGGCGAACATCAGGAGAACAGCAGGAGAACAACAGGAGAACAACAGGAGAAGAGCAGGAGAACATCAGGAGAACAACAGGAGAACAACAGGAGAACATCAGGAGAACAACAGGAGAACATCAGGAGAACAGCAGGAGAACAACAGGAGAACATCAGGAGAACAGCAGGAGAACATCAGGAGAACAACAGGAGAACAGCAGGAGAACAGCAGGAGAACAGCAGGAGAACATCAGGAGAACAACAGGAGAACAACAGGAGAACATCAGGAGAACAACAGGAGAACAACAGGAGAACAGCAGGAGAACATCAGGAGAACAACAGGAGAACATCAGGAGAACAACAGGAGAACAGCAGGAGAACAGCAGGAGAACAACAGGAGAACAGCAGGAGAACAGCAGGAGAACATCAGGAGAACAACAGGAGAACAACAGGAGAACAGCAGGAGAACAACAGGAGAACAGCAGGAGAACATCAGGAGAACAACAGGAGAACATCAGGAGAACAACAGGAGAACATCAGGAGAACAGCAGGAGAACAGCAGGAGAACAACAGGAGAACAACAGGAGAACAACAGGAGAACATCAGGAGAACAGCAGGAGAACAGCAGGAGAACAACAGGAGAACAACAGGAGAACAACAGGAGAACAACAGGAGAACAGCAGGAGAACAACAGGAGAACAGCAGGAGAACAGCAGGAAAATATCAGGAGAATATCAGGAGAACAACAGGAGAACAGCAGGAGAACAGCAGGCGAACATCAGGAAAATATCAGGAGAATATCAGGAGAACAGCAGGAGAACATCAGGAGAACATTAGGAGAATATCAGGAGAACAGCAGGAGAACATCAGGAGAACAACAGGAGAACAGCAGGAGAACATCAGGAGAACAACAGGAGAACAGCAGGAGAACAACAGGAGAACAACAGGAGAACAGCAGGAGAACAACAGGAGAACAGCAGGAGAACAACAGGAGAACAGCAGAAGAACATCAGGAGAACAACAGGAGAACAGCAGGAGAACATCAGGAGAACAACAGGAGAACAGCAGGAGAACAGCAGGAGAACATCAGGAGAACAACAGGAGAACATCAGGAGAACAACAGGAGAACAGCAGGAGAACAACAGGGGAACAACAGGAGAACAGCAGGAGAACATCAGAAGAATATCAGGAGAATATCAGGAGAACATCAGGAGAACATCTAGAACCTGCAGGAGTTTGATTCATCTCTACAGGTGAGGTCAGACAGGTTGGATCGTGTCTAGTTGAGAACAATCATTTAGAAACAGTTTAGAACACACACAACCACACACACACACACACACACACACACACACAACCACACACACACACACACACACACACACACACACACACACACACACACACACACACACACACACACACACACACACACCACACACACACACACACACACACACACACACACACACACACAACCACACACACACACACACCACACACACACACACACAACCACACACACAACCACACACACACACACATAACCACACACACACAACCACACACACACATAACCACACACACACACACATAACCACACACACAACCACACACACAACCACACACACACAACCACACACATAACCACACACACACAACCACACACATAACCACACACACACAACCACACACACACACACAACCACACACACACACACACACAACCACACACACACTCAGCAGCTCCTCAGCTGTCCGAGCCCTGCAGCAGCTGGAGGGGTGTAACACCACAACATTACATCAGGTTGAAGTCACACCTCATCAGGGATCTGAGGATCCAAGAGGGGTGGGTACTGACCCCTCCCCCCCCTCCCCTCCCCCATACTCATCACCCCACCCACTAAGAACAATACCTCCAACATGCTGAGTATTAAAAAGCTGATGACATCATGGTTCAGGACAGGGAAACCCCCAAACTCTGCTGTAGAGGCTGAACATGAAGGGAAATGGGAAAGAGCAGCTAGTGTGGGAAAACTTCCCCCAGTGGAACAAGGATGGTTTAGAGGGGGATTCCTCTGGAAGAGGGAAAGGGAAAAACGTTTCAAAAGAGGGAGAGAGGGAAATACTTCTGAGTTTGCCAGGTCCAATTTGCTCCAGAGCTTTGCTGATTGGCGCAACAGCGTCTAAGGTTCCATGAGAACGTCAACAAGCAGAACCAGGCTTTCAGTCTGGGTCATGTGTGAATTACTTGTGGAGCAGAGTCACTGCATCGCACTTTGATTACCAGTGATCATATACTCAGCAGGAAAACTTCTTCATTTAGAAATTCATTAAGAGCAGTTTTATGGAGACAACTTTAAACAGGAACTGTTTTTGTCCCCGTGTCCTGTCTGGCTGTAGAGCAAACAGAATAGATGTCTGAGTGCCAGAACACGCCCAACAGTGTTGCTGTTCCAGGTGAGGCGTTACAGCCACTGCTATAATGCTCCACCTGACTTCTATTTAAATATTGTAAAAAAAAATAATAATAATATTAATTTTAATTGTTTTTTGGTTTGATTTGAATCCCAACGAACACGGAGATGGAAAAGAAGGGAAGGGTACAGAAAGAGGGGTGGAGCAGAAAGTTAACAGAAAGAAAAGAGAACAAGAGGTACAAAGAACCTGCTTCTGGACCTGCAAAGAGAGAACAAACAAACAAACAAAAACAGAGGGCACTGATACAACAGTAATACATCTAGTTCTTCCTGTTAGCAGGACAGACTGAACTGCCTCCAGTACATTCCTTAACTCTACAATACTAATTATAGCAAACAAACAGGCAGCAATTAAGACACTTTCACATGTGGCTCAGCCCGGTCCGGTTCAGGCCGCCCCGCATGGCCAGGTTGTGTTCACACAGCCTTCTCAGGAATGTAGAAGTGACCAAGCACACGTGTAACTGGGTTATGTTTGTTTGTTCAAAATGTGTTCTGTTAAGAGTTTTATACCTGACTGATTCATTTTTGTCTGTCACTTTAAAGGTGTGGTTTACTGAAAAAACATTTTTTTTTTTTTTCATGTATTTTCTGATTAATATTGGTCACTCTGAGCTTTTCATGCAGGCTGAACATGAAAACAGTCTTCTACATGAATCTCCAGCTTTAGCTTCTCAAAGTATTTTCACTTTGAGCTGCTAGGAAACGCTAGGATTTGAAAAACCTCGCAGATCTACATCACACTGTGAATTTGCATTCGTGGTCTGGCCCATCTTGGGTCACGCCCGCCCCACAGGCAGGCCCAGATAATGCACAGGCTAGATATGGCTTAAGCCTAGGGACCTCGTGTGGCCATATTGACCAGTAAAAAATATAATATTTTATTCAAATTTACATGCAAGAATATTCTTAAAGTGAATTGACCCACAAAATATTTCGCAACACAGATTTTTTGCAATCTTGACTCACTTTATGACATGAAATGTTCATGAGGCATTGGTTTACACTAGAGAACACTGCAAAAGTATAAAAAATAAATGAGTAAACCACACCTTTAAGTGTTTGAGCCCCTCTGTTATGTTTCTTCTTCTGTGGTTTTTTTGTTTAAATAACGCGCACCCCTTGATCCCTCCCCTTTTGTAATTCTCTCTGGGGAAGGTGCTTTTTCATCCTTAGCCATCCTGTTTATTTATAGACCTATTACATGTATTTCTGTTACTATCATTTCTTGTAGTATATATTCATCATTTAATGTGAATATTTGAGTTATGGTTTGAGTTTTTTGTTTGTTTCTGTCAGTGTCCTGCTGTCGCGCTGTCACGGCACATTATTGAAGACAATAACCAACACACTGCAAAAGTGGTGCGGAGAAATCTGTGATGTCATACATGAGCGCCACACGTTAGCGAACAAAGCACTCGTGAGAACGGTCAGTTGAGACGAGTGGGATAAGACGGGTAAAACGATGGAGAACCTCGTGGTGCTTGTATGTTTAGTTCTCTGATTGTGGCTCATTATGGGGAACCAATCAGAGGCTTGCACTGTAGGTAGGTGTGATGTGTTGTTAGCGAAGTCACAGCATCCTAAGGAAACACATTCAATTACTAAAATGAAA
Source organism: Callopanchax toddi (assembly GCA_006937965.1). Taxonomy (NCBI): domain Eukaryota; kingdom Metazoa; phylum Chordata; class Actinopteri; order Cyprinodontiformes; family Nothobranchiidae; genus Callopanchax; species Callopanchax toddi. The sequence goes on along the minus strand of SSNR01000067.1, from coordinate 363,649 downwards.
TAATCAGTCATTAACAGACATTAGGAAATAAATTGGTCTCTTTACTGTAAATAGCCTCATGTACACCCTGTCAGACTAGAAGACATACCTCACATGAAGCACGTGTACGACGCAGTGCGTGCACTTCTGGTGGGACCCAGGCTGCACACCGCTTTAAAGTGAAATCCATCAAATAAACAAAAAGAAGCGTGAGAGTGAGGAGTGGAGGAGACTGCTGGGACATGTGGGAGTGAGCCAGAGAAAAGAGTTTATTATTTCTGCAACTCGATTTCCCCACAGGAATCATTAGTGTCCTCCTAGAGTGGAGCTGTCACGACAACCCTGGGGCTTTGTGTTGGATTTAATCACATCATCATTTAGATGGCTGCACTGGTTACAAGCAGGTAAAACAGCTGAACTTCATCCTGATGGTCCAGAGAGGTTTTGTACCCAAAGGTCCTGACCCTGTTGACAGCTCGGTCCAACAGAAACATCCTCATTAGGTCTGGTCCAAAGTGCAGAATTGATCTAAATCTGTCCCTGCCATGTTTACTCACACCACCATGTTGTGGGTCCAGAGCCTCCTCTTAGACCAACATTAGAGGGGGGGCAGCTACTATTTTAGATTCTAAAACAAAACAAAAAAACTACAAACATTTACGTAAGTATTTCACATTTTAATGTATAATTACAGCAATAGAATAACAGCAATTCAGTTACAGTTGCTTTGAACACAATAACTTCAAAAAATTTCAAAATAAAACTATTTTACAAAACTACTTTGAGCTCAACATGAAACAGTATTTGTCTCTACAGCCTGAGACTTGGCACTGAGCTTGGGGGCCATGCTTGCTGTGAGGGGGGCACTGGCCCCCCTTAGAACCGGCCCTGTGGTTGAGAGAACCTTCACTGAGCTGGTGACAACAGCTCTAAATCCTCTGAGTTATGTTAATCTGGTTGATAATGAGTTCATGACGGACCTGTAGCGGTTCTCAGAGTGCGGATCAGGCGCTCTGCTCATCGTGGAGACGGCGCATTTGTTTCACACGTGGTTGGAACAGCTGGAGCCACAGAGGAGCCTGATGGTCCACTGGAGGTTTGGTTCTCAGAAACACAGCACTTCCATCAAATGAATGAAGGGCTTCAGTTCATTGTAGATGTAAGAATTTGTCATTTTAGATTAATTTAATAGAAACACACTTTTCAGATTGATTATGGGTCTGGAGCCATTCACTGGACTGACCTGATCACATGGACTCCAGCAGGCTGAGTATCCTGCAATGGGCCGTGGTTAAACTGAGAGCTCGTGTCGTGTTTAGACTTGTTCCTCTGAATTAAACCCCTCCTGACCTGAAGTGTGTTTATTTATTTGTAACTCTCCACTTTTCCCTTATTTAGTAACTTTTCAGGGATCTGCTGAAACAGGAACCAGCTCTACGTTTCCTGTAAACGTTTCTCAGCTGATCCCACTGACACTTCATGAAACAGACTGGTGTTTAATGACTTTAATGAGTGCAATCCTGTCTCTGCGTCTAACTGGGAATACTGGTTTGCTGTCAGGATTTTTCAGGATTTATTTTCTGGCCTCAAAGGAAAAGAAATTGTTCCTGAAGTCAAACTTTGATTCCAGTCAGGTTTTCTATGTGAAGTTTTTGGAAGGCGATGACAGCTGAGACATTCACAGGCTTTGATTTATTTAAACTAAATAAATTCAGTCTAATCTGCCATTTTTGAATCAGATTGTACAGAATATAAAAGTCATGATGTAGATTCTCAGTTTTAGTGCTGTCCATTCCTAAAACCTGACTGAAACTTGGGGTAATATTAAAGGATAAAACCTCCTTAGTAAAGGGAAGGGTCAGAATTCAACACACATTTTATTAGTGGTTTAAGAAAGAGGGGTCAGGGGCTGTGTGGGTCATCAGGACCTTTAGGAGGACATGAGAGTAAAATGTCAGCCATTATGAGCCACAAACCCAGGCTGTAGCTATGAGAGGAGAAACTCTCCCCTTACCAACCGCAAACACAGCCAGAGAGGGAGGTCGGCCCCTTAGCAACAGCACAGGATCAGGCCCTTTGGTAAACTCTGTTTGGGTGTGGAAGGACGATCAGAGCAACGCTACACAACGGGAACTCGTTCAACTCTGCACTTTAGGATTCCTGAGGGAGGACCGCTGAGACAGCTAAATGAGAGCAGGTGAGAGCAGTCACAACTTTTCAGCACATTGTCGTTTAACTCGTCCAACGCTGGGGGCATTTCTGTTTGTCCAATCAGAAACACAATCCTGTTCAGCAGGGAGTCAATACAGAAACCAGAGGGATCCACAGAGGTAGGAAGGTTAAAGGTCGTTAGTCGTTCAATCAGTTTTTATCTACAGTTTAGACCACACCCACTAGTGACATCACTCAAAGTGGGGCTCAGGACCTGAGGCGGGTCATCCCCGGGCGGGTGCCTGGGTTCTGGCATGCGGGTTGTCTGGGCTGGGTGCAGCACTGGTGCCTGGTTCTGTTGGGAGCCTTTGGTCCGCTGGCGGGTCTTGGGGCCTCCTTACCAGGCGGAGGAAGGTTTTATCTACCAACCGCAGGGGAGAGATGGTTTTTCTTGGTTGGGGGGACAACTCTACCTGGGTGTCTAATGTCTTAGGTTGGATGTTGGCCAAATGTGGGGGTGGGTGTAGTCCTTCTGCTGGGGTGGGGTCATGCGGGGCTGCTGCCGTGGACCTGGACTGATGGCCCTGGGATCTCCCTGCCCTGGGTGGATTTTGGTGAACAGGGGTGCCTATTGGGGCCAACAGGGGAGCTGGCTCCCTGGGAGGGCTTTGTCCCCCCCAGTTTTACCTCCCCATCCCTGGACATTTCCGTCCTCCGTCTCCTTCACATCACTACACACACAGGGCTTTGGGTGCAGGTGTTGTATCTCATCTCTGCAGTACTGTGGCAGCCTGTGGCACAAGTTTAATGCACAAAGTACGTCTTAAGTATTTCTACTTGTGACATTCTCACAACGCACTTCTAGGTTCTTTGGGGTGGACTTGCCAACCAGCCATAGCTCCAGCACCAGTGATCGCCTCCAAGTTAGATGTAGACCTTGAGGGTCCAGGGTGGGGGACAGCGTGCTGCCCCTCATCTGCTTTAAATGCAGCCTACAACATGCATCAACACCACATTGAAGCCAGCTGAGGGGGATTTGATCCGATTGCATATGCTGACAGCTGCATGGTGATGTTGGTAGCACTGTTGCCCCTATGTGGGGTTATCATGTTCTCTCTATGTGGAGTTATCATGTTCTCTCTATGTGGGGTTAGCATGTTCTCTCTATGTGGAGTTATCATGTTCTCTCTATGTGGGGTTATCATGTTCTCTCTATGTGGAGTTATCATGTTCTCTCTATGTGGGGTTAGCATGTTCTCTCTATGTGGGGTTAGCATGTTCTCTCTATGTGGGGTTATCATGTTCTCTCTATGTGGGGTTATCATGTTCTCTCTATGTGGTGTTAGCATGTTCTCTCTATGTGGTGTTAGCATGTTCTCTCTATGTGGGGTTATCATGTTCTCTCTATGTGGTGTTAGCATGTTCTCTCTATGTGGGGTTAGCATGTTCTCTCTATGTGGGGTTAGCATGTTCTCTCTATGTGGGGTAAGCCTGTTCTCTCTATCTGGTATTATCAT
>SSNR01000067.1:348466-359490 GCA_006937965.1 Callopanchax toddi | reverse complement strand
ATACTATGATCTGAACCAACCGGATCCAGAGCTGCCTCTTGTGCACTTATCGATGTGTATAAGAGTCAGGTTAGCATGTTCTCTCTATGTGGGGTTAGCATGTTCTCTCTATGTGGGGTTAGCATGTTCTCTCTATGTGGGGTTAGCATGTTCTCTCTATGTGGGGTTAGCATGTTCTCTCTATGTGGTGTTAGCATGTTCTCTCTATGTGGGGTTAGCATGTTCTCTCTATGTGGGGTTAGCATGTTCTCTCTATGTGGGGTTAGCATGTTCTCTCTGAGTGGAGTTAGGATGTTATCAGCTTGTTCTTGTACACATCAGCTGAGCCGAACTTTTTCTGCAGGGCATCCGAGAACCACTGCTGTGGTTGGTCAGAAAGGGAGTGAGAGTGGTTAGTGCGGGAAGCGGTCGACGTTGTACGTTGATGTAACTTTTTCTCCAGCGCCTGCTGCAGCTGCTTTGCGCGGACGGACCTGCGCGACAGACCAGAGGAGGCATTCAGGTCCGGCAGCCGCGAGGGTTTGCGCCAGTCAATCCAGACTTGAATCCCTCCTCACCTGAGGAGGGATTGTTTAATCTGCACACACACACCCATTCCCTTCCACACACACACACTTGATATGCACACCTGTACGACACATCTTTGAAAGAGTTTGGCAGCTGAGTTCTTGGGGAGTATGAATGATCCCTGCTGAAACAAATGTTTTTTCTCATTCTCAGAGCTCCTACAGCGAGAACAAAGTTCTTGTTTCTCGTGGAGGTTGACTTGGCCTTCAGCATGTTCTCTGTATGTGGAGTTAGCATGTTGTCCCCCGCCTCTCGCCCCATGACCGCTGTAGATAGACATCAGCTCCCTGTTATGGATGAGGATGATCAGAGGATAGATGGATGGATCTGATAGGACTGAGTGTGATTGGACTGAATCAGAACATCAGATATCTTCTGTCCTCTGAAATGAGCACAAAACATAAACCGAGTCCTTGTTCTTTTTTCACCTCAGATGAAGTTTTTGTTAAATTCTGATCTTTAAATCAGACCATGTTGGTGCTGGTTTTTCTACAGAACCTGAAATGTTTTCTGAGACGATGAACTCCAGTTGTCCCAGTTGGGAGAGGTTTTATCTGGACTGTCTGTAGCCAGTTTCTACTTCAGCATTCCTTCCAGGACCTCTGAAGAGACAAAAGGGACTCGTGGCGGGACAACATTATTCAAAGACACAAAGAAATGTTGTAACGCAGCCCAGAATCTGTTCCCTTTCTTCAGGCAGAACGTTTTCAGGCCAGGCCATGTGGTCCACACGTTCTGCTGCGTCACATTGGATCCAGCAGGTTTGATAATCAGACCCAGATTCTTTCAAGCGTTTCAGTTTCACAACTAAAAATATAGTCGAAGTGATGAAATGCAGACTGTGAATTTTCCTTGTTTTGTTTTCTTCCAGTCTGAGGCTTTTCGGTTCATCTAAAGGTCTGTAACGTGACTCGTTAGCTTTTAAGCTAATGGTAAGCTTTGATGTTGTTGCAGTTCTGGATGTTGTGATGAAGAGGACGAGGAACGATGGAGCTGCAGATGGAACCATGAGTGTTCACAGACAGCAGAGGAACCTTCAGTCCGAACCACGTCTGAAGGACTCCGAGTTCCTTCTGCTTCCACCAAAACCAGAGACCTGCAGAGACCCCCGGCCACCCCATGGAGAGACCCTGAACCTGGAAGGTGACCGCAGACTGAAAACCCTGCTCCTGGTCTGTTGTGTTGTGTAGAGCTGATTGTGTTGTGTTAGCGGGAGGCCTGTTATTTGGTTGACTCACTGTGTCATTATGTGTTTATTAAACTGGTGCTTAGAGATGGATCATGAGGAGGGATGCTGTTTGTTGAATGTTTGGCTCCCAGATTCATGATTGTTTCTTTTACAATATGACTTTAACACTACTTCAAACGATTTCCCTGTAATCAAAGTTGGGTGGTGATAGTGTAGTGTAGTCTTTCAGTCTGAGGGTTGTAGGTTCAAGTCCAACTCCTTCAATGTTGATAAATTAAATTTTTGTACTTGTTGATTTTCAAAAGCCTATCTGAAGGTTGTTACTAACTATTCTTCAGACCCACACAGAGACTTTACACTTTAAATAGATTTAAGTCTTCTTTAATTAAACAGTATCAAAATGTTTCACGACTGCAAGTGTTTAGAAAATCTAAATATGGTCATCCTAGTTTACACTGAAACTATGATCTGAACCAACCAGATCCAGAGATCCCCACCAAGTCACGGAGTCTGTTCATTAAGGTGATGCGATCAACAGTGTCAGAAGCTGCAGAAAGGTCCAACAAAACTAAGACTGTAAAGTCTGCTGCCATCATGATGTCACTGGATACTTTGAGTAAACCAGACTCTTTTACGGAAACCAGAATGGAATTGATCAAAAACGTTGTGTTGTTTCAGAAAAGAGACCAGCTGATCAACCACAACTCTCTAAATGTTTTGAGATAAAGGGTCATTTAGAAATGGGCCTGTAATGGTGTTTAAAAGCAGAGGGGACAGAACTGGTCCAATAAAACATGCATTGTTCACTACATTGTTGGAAATAGACCATAATGCATTGTGACCTGAGCCCACAGAGCATGCTAATGCTAACATCTGGTTGTAAAGTGATTTTCTGACTGGTTGCTGTTGTGTTTTCTGAGACACTCACCTTCAAAATGACCCAAATATCCCTTTAAACCTGTTGCAGTGCGGGGGATGTGCTGTACTCTTCAGCGGAGGCCCGACAGCGGGACTCTGACGTCTTCTAAGAAGACTTTGAACCTTTTACAGAGGAGAGGTGAGACAACAGAGAAAGAAGATCCTCCAGCTTCCAGGTCCAGGACTGGGAACAGGTTTATGACGAACAGAGAGGGCGGAGCTCCAGCCAGGAGCAACTGGACAGGTGTGTTCAAAATAATACTAATAATGTATCTCTGCTCATGTGCATTTATGTTCACGTTCTGTTTATTGTTGGAAAACCCTCCAATGTGTCTGAACTGAAACAATTCTGTAAAGAAGAGTGGGACAGAATGTCCTCCACAGAGACGTGAGACTATCACTACCCAGGAGTCATCAGGGTTAGGGAGGAAACCCTGAAACTTTTAAATGTGACAAAAACAAAACTGAAGGAAACCTGTTGTTTGTTTGTTTGTTTGTTTGTTTGTTTGTTTGTTTGTTTGAATCCCACCCAGTCCCTTTGGTTCGTGTGTTTTCCAGATGGTTCCTAACCCTGGACCCAAACACCTGGTGTCTAACCCTCACCAGGTGGTGAAACATGAATGAATGTTTGTGTTGTAAAACTTTAACTCAGGGTCTCTGCTGGAGGCAGTGTGATGGTTGGGCCAGAAACCAGGAAGCTCCTTCAGGCTCCGCCCAGCAGCTCCTCTGGCTCCACAAACACAGGACACTAGTTCTACTCATCAGGTACCTAGAGTCAAATCCAGCTGTCCATCCCATAGCAGGAAACATCCGACCAGATCTCAGAGAGAATCCAGTAACATGGACTAGACAAGCCCAAAACAAGCTCCGCCCCCTACTGCCACAAACTGGACAGAAAGACGACCTCATTCGTACACATCTATTACTGAACACAAACAAAGGTTATTGTTTTTTATTTGATTTGATATTTTCTTCCAGATTTCAGGTGTGATCAGGTTAAAATTTACCAGTGAAATAATGGACATCAGCTGCTACCATTCAGACCAGTTTAAACAGACATCATGAGGTTCTGGTCTGAATAAACAATGTGATGTGAGCAGTTAGCTCTCAGACTGACATCCAGTCAGAACCAGTTTAGTCCCTCGGCTTCCTGGGTGGAGCTTCCTGCTGTGACAGACTCATTAGTTCTATAGAGGCACGGCCAGCCAATCAGCTGCTACTTTATAAACAGACCCAGAAAACCTGCAACTAGACACCAGAAGCAGAGAACTGAATCCTCTGAAGAGGAGAAGACTGGGAGGAGCTAAAGAGTCACTTTGACTGAACCTTCAACCTGTTAACTACCTCAGTTAAACCAGGTCTCTATCAGTCTGTAGACAGGTCTCTATCAGTCTGTAGACAGGTCTCTATCAGTCTGTGGACAGGTCTCTATCAGTCTGTAGACAGGTCTCTATCAGTCTGTGGACAGGTCTCTATCAGTCTGTGGACAGGTCTCTATCAGTCTGTGGACAGGTCTCCATCAGTCTGTGTGGACAGGTCTATCAGTCTGTGGACAGGTCTCTATCAGTCTGTGGACAGGTCTCCATCAGTCTGTGTGGACAGGTCTCTATCAGTCTGTAGACAGGTCTCTATCAGTCTGTAGACAGGTCTCTATCAGTCTGTGGACAGGTCTCTATCAGTCTGTGGACAGGTCTCTATCAGTCTGTGGACAGGTCTCTATCAGTCTGTGGACAGGTCTCTATCAGTCTGTAGACAGGTCTCTATCAGTCTGTAGACAGGTCTCTATCAGTCTGTGGACAGGTCTCTATCAGTCTGTGGACAGGTCTCCATCAGTCTGTGGACAGGTCTCTATCAGTCTGTAGACAGGTCTCTATCAGTCTGTAGACAGGTCTCCATCAGTCTGTGGACAGGTCTCTATCAGTCTGTAGACAGGTCTCTATCAGTCTGTGGACAGGTCTCCATCAGTCTGTGTGGACAGGTCTCTATCAGTCTGTGGACAGGTCTCTATCAGTCTGTGTGGACAGGTCTCTATCAGTCTGTAGACAGGTCTCTATCAGTCTGTAGACAAGTCTCTATCAGTCTGTGGACAGGTCTCTATCAGTCTGTGTGGACAGGTCTCTATCAGTCTGTGGACATGTCTCCATCAGTCTGTGTGGACAGGTCTCTATCAGTCTGTGGACAGGTCTCTATCAGTCTGTGGACAGGTCTCTATCAGTCTGTGTGGACAGGTCTCTATCAGTCTGTGTGGACAGGTCTCTATCAGTCTGTGTAGACAGGTCTCTATCAGTCTGTGGACATGTCTCTATCAGTCTGTAGACAGGTCTCTATCAGTCTGTAGACAGGTGTCTATCAGTCTGTAGACATGTCTCCATCAGTCTGTGTGGACAGGTCTCTATCAGACTGTGTGGACAGGTCTCTATCAGTCTGTGGACATGTCTCCATCAGTCTGTGGACAGGTCTCTATCAGTCTGTAGACAGGTCTCTATCAGTCTGTAGACAGGTCTCTATCAGTCTGTGGACAGGTCTCCATCAGTCTGTGTAGACAGGTCTCTATCAGTCTGTAGACAGGTCTCTATCAGTCTGTGGACAGGTCTCTATCAGTCTGTAGACAGGTCTCTATCAGTCTGTAGACAGGTCTCTATCAGTCTGTAGACAGGTCTCTATCAGTCTGTGGACAGGTCTCTATCAGTCTGTGGACATGTCTCCATCAGTCTGTGTGGACAGGTCTCTATCAGTCTGTGTGGACAGGTCTCTATCAGTCTGTGTGGACAGGTCTCTATCAGTCTGTGGACATGTCTCCATCAGTCTGTGTAGACAGGTCTCTATCAGTCTGTAGACAGGTCTCTATCAGTCTGTAGACAGGTCTCTATCAGTCTGTGGACAGGTCTCTATCAGTCTGTGGACAGGTCTCTATCAGTCTGTGGACAGGTCTCTATCAGTCTGTGGACAGGTCTCTATCAGTCTGTGGACAGGTCTCTATCAGTCTGTGGACAGGTCTCTATCAGTCTGTGTGGACAGGTCTCTATCAGTCTGTGGACATGTCTCCATCAGTCTGTGTGGACAGGTCTCTATCAGTCTGTAGACAGGTCTCTATCAGTCTGTAGACAAGTCTCTATCAGTTTGTGGACAGGTCTCTATCAGTCTGTAGACAGGTCTCTATCAGTTTGTGGACAGGTCTCTATCAGTCTGTGGACAGGTCTCCATCAGTCTGTGTGGACAGGTCTCTATCAGTCTGTGTGGACAGGTCTCTATCAGTCTGTGGACAGGTCTCTATCAGTTTGTGTGGACAGGTCTCTATCAGTCTGTGTGGACAGGTCTCCATCAGTCTGTGTGGACAGGTCTCTATCAGTCTGTAGACAGTCTCTATCAGTCTGTAGACAGGTCTCTATCAGTCTGTAGACAGGTCTCCATCAGTCTGTGGACAGGTCTCTATCAGTCTGTGTGGACAGGTCTCTATCAGTCTGTAGACAGGTCTCCATCAGTCTGTGTGGACAGGTCTCCATCAGTCTGTGTGGACAGGTCTCTATCAGTCTGTAGACAAGTCTCTATCAGTCTGTAGACAGGTCTCTGTCAGTCTGTGTGGACAGGTCTCTGTCAGACTGTGTGGACAGGTCTCTAACAGTCTGTAGACAGGTCTCTATCAGTCTGTGGACATGTCTCCATCAGTCTGTGTGGACAGGTCTCTATCAGTCTGTGTGGACAGGTCTCTATCAGTCTGTGGACATGTCTCCATCAGTCTGTGTGGACAGGTCTCTATCAGTCTGTAGACAGGTCTCTATCAGTCTGTAGACAGGTCTCTATCAGTCTGTGGACAGGTCTCTATCAGTCTGTGGACAGGTCTCTATCAGTCTGTGGACAGGTCTCTATCAGTCTGTGGACAGGTCTCTATCAGTCTGTGGACAGGTCTCTATCAGTCTGTGGACAGGTCTCTATCAGTCTGTGTGGACAGGTCTCTATCAGTCTGTAGACAGGTCTCTATCAGTTTGTGGACATGTCTCCATCAGTCTGTGTGGACAGGTCTCTATCAGACTGTGTGGACAGGTCTCTATCAGTCTGTGGACATGTCTCCATCAGTCTGTGTGGACAGGTCTCTATCAGTCTGTGTGGACAGGTCTCTATCAGTCTGTGGACAGGTCTCTATCAGTCTGTGGACAGGTCTCTATCAGTCTGTAGACAGGTCTCTATCAGTCTGTAGACAAGTCTCTATCAGTCTGTGGACAGGTCTCTATCAGTCTGTGTGGACAGGTCTCTATCAGTCTGTGGACAGGTCTCCATCAGTCTGTGTGGACAGGTCTCTATCAGTCTGTGGACAGGTCTCTATCAGTCTGTGGACAGGTCTCCATCAGTCTGTGTGGACAGGTCTCTATCAGTCTGTGTGGACAGGTCTCTATCAGTCTGTGGACATGTCTCCATCAGTCTGTGTGGACAGGTCTCTATCAGTCTGTAGACAGGTCTCTATCAGTCTGTAGACAGGTCTCTATCAGTCTGTGGACAGGTCTCTATCAGTCTGTGGACAGGTCTCTATCAGTCTGTGGACAGGTCTCCATCAGTCGTGTGGACAGGTCTCTATCAGTCTGTGTGGACAGGTCTCTATCAGTCTGTGGACAGGTCTCTATCAGTCTGTAGACAGGTCTCTATCAGTCTGTGGACATGTCTCCATCAGTCTGTGTGGACAGGTCTCTATCAGTCTGTGGACAGGTCTCTATCAGTCTGTGTGGACAGGTCTCTATCAGTCTGTGGACATGTCTCCATCAGTCTGTGTGGACAGGTCTCTATCAGACTGTGTGGACAGGTCTCTATCAGTCTGTGGACAGGTCTCCATCAGTCTGTGGACAGGTCTCCATCAGTCTGTGGACAGGTCTCTATCAGTCTGTGGACAGGTCTCCATCAGTCTGTGGACAGGTCTCTATCAGTCTGTGGACAGGTCTCTATCAGTCTGTGGACAGGTCTCTATCAGTCTGTGTACAGGTCTGATCTAGTCAGATTTGACAGGTCTCCATCAGTCTGTGGACAGGTCTCTATCAGTCTGTAGACAGGTCTCTATCAGTCTGTGGACAGGTCTCCATCAGTCTGTGGACAGGTCTCTATCAGTCTGTAGACAGGTCTCTATCAGTCTGTGGACAGGTCTCTATCAGTCTGTAGACAGGTCTCTATCAGTCTGTAGACAGGTCTCTATCAGTCTGTGGACAGGTCTCTATCAGTCTGTGGACATGTCTCCATCAGTCTGTGTGGACAGGTCTCTATCAGTCTGTGTGGACAGGTCTCTATCAGTCTGTGGACATGTCTCCATCAGTCTGTGTGGACAGGTCTCTATCAGTCTGTGGACAGGTCTCTATCAGTCTGTGGACAGGTCTCTATCAGTCTGTAGACAGGTCTCTATCAGTCTGTGGACAGGTCTCTATCAGTCTGTGGACAGGTCTCTATCAGTCTGTGGACAGGTCTCTATCAGTCTGTGGACAGGTCTCCATCAGTCTGTGTGGACAGGTCTCTATCAGTCTGTAGACAGGTCTCTATCAGTCTGTGGACAGGTCTCCATCAGTCTGTGGACAGGTCTCTATCAGTCTGTAGACAGGTCTCCATCAGTCTGTAGACAGGTCTCCATCAGTCTGTGTGGACAGGTCTCTATCAGACTGTGTGGACAGGTCTCTATCAGTCTGTAGACAAGTCTCTATCAGTCTGTAGACAGGTCTCCATCAGTCTGTGTGGACAGGTCTCTATCAGACTGTGTGGACAGGTCTCTATCAGTCTGTGGACATGTCTCCATCAGTCTGTGTGGACAGGTCTCTATCAGTCTGTAGACAGGTCTCTATCAGTCTGTGGACAGGTCTCCATCAGTCTGTGTGGACAGGTCTCTATCAGTCTGTAGACAGGTCTCTATCAGTCTGTAGACAGGTCTCTATCAGTCTGTAGACAAGTCTCTATCAGTTTGTGGACAGGTCTCCATCAGTCTGTGTGGACAGGTCTCTATCAGTCTGTAGACAAGTCTCTATCAGTTTGTGGACAGGTCTCCATCAGTCTGTAGACAGGTCTCCATCAGTCTGTATGGACAGGTCTCTATCAGTCTGTGGACAGGTCTCTATCAGTCTGTGGACATGTCTCCATCAGTCTGTGTGGACAGGTCTCCATCAGTCTGTGTGGACAGGTCTCTATCAGTCTGTAGACAGGTCTCTATCAGTCTGTAGACAGGTCTCTATCAGTCTGTAGACAAGTCTCTATCAGTCTGTAGACAGGGCTCCATCAGTCTGTGTGGACAGGTCTCCATCAGTCTGGGTGGACAGGTCTCTATCAGTCTGTAGACAGGTCTCTATCAGTCTGTAGACAGGTCTCTATCAGTCTGTAGACAGGTCTCTATCAGTCTGTAGACAAGTCTCTATCAGTCTGTGGACATGTCTCCATCAGTCTGTGTGGACAGGTCTCTATCAGTCTGTGTGGACAGGTCTCTATCAGTCTGTGGACAGGTCTCTATCAGTCTGTGTGGACAGGTCTCTATCAGTCTGTAGACAGGTCTCTATCAGTTTGTGGACATGTCTCCATCAGTCTGTGTGGACAGGTCTCTATCAGTCTGTAGACAGGTCTCTATCAGTCTGTAGACAGGTCTCTATCAGTCTGTAGACAGGTCTCTATCAGTCTGTAGACAAGTCTCTATCAGTCTGTGGACAGGTCTCCATCAGTCTGTAGACAGGTCTCTATCAGTCTGTGTGGACAGGTCTCTATCAGTCTGTTGACAGGTCTCTATCAGTCTGTTGACAGGTCTCTATCAGTCTGTTGACAGGTCTCTATCAGTCTGTAGACAAGTCTCTATCAGTCTGTGGACAGGTCTCTATCAGTCTGTGTGGACAGGTCTCTATCAGTCTGTAGACAGGTCTCTATCAGTCTGTAGACAGGTCTCCATCAGTCTGTGTGGACAGGTCTCTATCAGACTGTGTGGACAGGTCTCTATCAGTCTGTAGACAAGTCTCTATCAGTCTGTAGACAGGTCTCCATCAGTCTGTGTGGACAGGTCTCTATCAGACTGTGTGGACAGGTCTCTATCAGTCTGTGGACATGTCTCTATCAGTCTGTGGACAGGTCTCTATCAGTCTGTGTGGACAGGTCTCTATCAGTCTGTGTGGACAGGTCTCTATCAGTCTGTGGACAGGTCTCTATCAGTCTTTGTGGACATGTCTCTATCAGTCTGTAGACAGGTCTCCATCAGTCTGCGTGGACAGGTCTCTATCAGTCTGTGGACAGGTCTCTATCAGTCTTTGTGGACATGTCTCTATCAGTCTGTAGACAGGTCTCTATCAGTTTGTGGACAGGTCTCTATCAGTCTGTGGACAGGTCTCTATCAGTCTGTGGACAGGTCTCTATCAGTCTGTAGACAGGTCTCTATCAGTTTGTGGACAGGTCTCTATCAGTCTGTGGACAGGTCTCTATCAGTCTGTTGACAGGTCTCTATCAGTCTGTAGACAGGTCTCTATCAGTCTGTGTGGACAGGTCTCTATCAGTCTGTAGACAGGTCTCTATCAGTCTGTGGACAGGTCTCTATCAGTCTGTAGACAGGTCTCTATCAGTCTGTTGACAGGTCTCTATCAGTCTGTAGACAAGTCTCTATCAGTTTGTGGACAGGTCTCTATCAGTCTGTGGACAGGTCTCTATCAGTCTGTAGACAAGTCTATATCAGTCTGTGGACAGGTCTCTATCAGTCTGTAGACAGGTCTCTATCAGTCTGTGGGCAGGTCTCCATCAGTCTGTGGACAGGTCTCTATCAGTCTGTGGACAGGTCTCCATCAGTCTGTGGACAGGTCTCTATCAGTCTGTAGACAGGTCTCCATCAGTCTGTGGACAGGTCTCCATCAGTCTGTGGACAGGTCTCCATCAGTCTGTGGACAGGTCTCTATCAGTCTGTGGACAGGTCTCTATCAGTCTGTGGACAGGTCTCCATCAGTCTGTGGACAGGTCTCCATCAGTCTGTGGACAGGTCTCCATCAGTCTGTGGACAGGTCTCTATCAGTCTGTAGACAGGTCTCTATCAGTCTGTGGACAGGTCTCCATCAGTCTGTGGACAGGTCTCTATCAGTCTATGGACAGGTCTCCATCAGTCTGTGGACAGGTCTCTATCAGTCTGTGGACAGGTCTCCATCAGTCTGTGGACAGGTCTCTATCAGTCTGTGGACAGGTCTCTATCAGTCTGTGGACAGGTCTCTATCAGTCTGTAGACAGGTCTCCATCAGTCTGTGGACAGGTCTCTATCAGTCTGTGGACAGGTCTCTATCAGTCTGTGGACAGGTCTCTATCAGTCTGTGGACAGGTCTGATCTAGTCAGATTTACACATGGAGACATTTCCCTTCTATTTTCTGATGATGGTTA